>VXBO01009024.1:206571-317836 GCA_013400135.1 Rhinoptilus africanus
CGCGCACGTTCTCAGCGGGGGAGGGGGCGGTGTGGCGTGGAGGGGCAGCGGCGGGGGGCGCCATGGGTGGAGGCCTCGTCAAGGAGGCAGGGCGGGCCGCCCCGCGGGAGGGCGGGCGGGGCGCCGCTGCAGGGCCTCAGGGCTCGGTGAGGGCCCTTCTCTGGCCTCAGGGCTCGGTGAGGGCCCTTCTCTCGCCTCAGGCCACCTGGGCACCCAACAACTGGCCTCCGCCGAGGCTCCTGGTCTCTCCCGCTGCTCTCAAGTGCTGTGCCAAGCGGAGGCGTTATGAGTCTTTGTCAAGATTGGGCAATAAGTAATTAAAAAACCAACAGTGAAATAAGAAGAGTAAAAATGGCTTCCTCCTCTCTTATTTGGTGCTTCGGCAAATGCACCTGGACTCCTCTGTCCCCCCCGGGTCTCTCCAGTCCCACTGGGGTGTGGGGTGTGGGCCTGGATGGTGAGGGGCTGGGGCACAGGAGGGCAGGCTGAGGGAGCTGCCTCTGGTCGGGAAGGTGGTGAGGCACTGGAACAGGTTGCCCAGGACAACTGTGGATGCTTCATCCCGGGAAGTGTTCAAGGCCAGGCTGGACGGGGCTCTGAGCAACCATTTAGTGAAGGATGCTCATACCCATAGCAGGGGGGTTGGACTAGATGGTCTTTAAAGGTCCCTTCCAACCCAAACCATTCCATGAGTCTATGGAGTGCCCGCAGTGAGTGCCCTCAGCCCTCACGCCAGCCACTGCCCCACCATTTCCCCAACAAAACAGTGTCTTCCACCCTTCCCGCACCCATCAGTCACTTTTCCGGATCGCCAGTGGCCACCAAACCCAAACAGCTGTAATACCAGAATACATGAATTAATAATCTTTGTAGAGTTTGCTAAGAATGATTGCCCAAGCCTAGAAACAAAGTAAGCAGTTCATAATCCTTAGCCAGTTTTTGTACCTTTCTTGGGAATGAGGCACACATGGGCCTTGCCCGGGGTTTCCACCTAATCACCACCTGCATATGGTATTGTCCTCGTTTCCATTCCTGGGGAGTCTCTGTGGGATTTACACTAAACGCTATAAATTCCTGCCTTGAAAAAACTAAAAAACTGAAGCCACTCCTGTGCAGCAAGGTATCCATTCAAGTCTTGCACTCCTTTGCCAATGCCAGCAGATCCGGACATCAAAGAATCACAGAATCATAGAATCATAGGGTTGGAAGGGACCTCTGGAGATGATCTAGTCCAACCCCCCTGCCAGAGCAGGGCCACCTTAGAGCAGGTTACACAGGAACGCGTCCAGGCGGGTTTGGAATGTCTCCAGAGACGGAGACTCCACCACCTCCCTGGGCAGCCTGTGCCAGTGCTCTGCCACCCTCAAGGGAAAGAAGTTCCTCCTCATGTTTAGGTGGAACTTCCTGTGCTCAAGTTTGTGCCCGTTACCTCTTGTCCTGTCACTGGGCACCACTGAAAAGAGCCTGGCCCCATCCTCCTGACACCCACCCTTCAAGTATTTATAAGTGTTGATAAGGTCCCCCCTCAGATGCCTCTTTTCCAGGCTAAAGAGACCTAATTCCCTTAGTCTATCTTCATAGGAGAGGTGTTCCAGTCCCCTAATCATCTTTGTAGCCCTATGCTGCACCCTCTCCAGCAATTCCTTGTCCCTAATGAGAGGAGATAGGCCCTTAAAACTGAAGAGAAGTTGCTTTTCCTTTGATGGGATTGAAGAAGAAAGTGTGAGTAGAAAATCGCAGAGAGAAATCATACAGCCACGGCTACAAGCTGGGAGGACAGTCCTTGCAACAGCAGTCTGAATAGATGGAATTTGGACAACGCTCCTCAAACTGAAGAAAAGTTTGTTACAATAGTTGAGACCAAAATGAAGAATGTCTGTCCAAGAGTTTTTCCCGTGTGGATTTACACAAAAAGCCAAATGTTCATGTCATGCAGAAAGAATGACAAGATGTATCTATAACCTGATTGGGGGGATCTAAGGAAATACCCGGGTCCAGAAGGGTGCTGCTGTTCCTGAGGCGAGCTCATGAACTCATTTGGTGAGACCAGGAAAGAAATGGCAGGGAGAGTTGTCTAGGGAATCTTAAAAGCTCCGCTCAACTTGCCCTAGTATTACACTATGTCAGAAAAAGAGGATACGAAATTAATTGGAATAAAAGCATAGCAGGTTTCATGGCTACTATAATTATCAATTATATATGAGGAATTTTCCTATAAACGTCAGTCTTGGTGAGACAGAAGATTTTGGTGGATGGACCTAGGTCTGCAAATAAAAAAAATCTTGATTGCTGTTTTCAATAGCTTACTTCATGGCTGGCCAGGTCATTAAATTCTTTTCTATGTGATCAGTTTCCCCATGTGCCTGAGATACTGCTGGCTAGGCATCTTTGTGTTATAGTTAAGATGCTAAATGAAGTGCTAATTGTTATTATTCTTTGACGTCATTACTGTGGAATATACAGCCAACTCCGTATTGTTCTGTATAAAGGGCAGTTTGGGACTGTGCAAATAAGGGATAAAAAAAGGATAGAAGATACATTGGAGGAAGAGTCATGGAAGGAAGGCAGAGATAATCAGCTCCATTAAGTTAGTGCACGGAGTTGCTTCCTATCACTCCAGTTTCTGAATGGATTATAAGGCTGAATATAATAACTCGGTTTTGGACCCAAGTGAGCCCCGTGCATCCAAATGCATCAGAGCAAATAAACTTTCTGAAGACACTGAGGCATACAATACAGAGACAACAGCAGCTACTTCCTTCCCAGTCCACCCAGTCTTGGGGGTGTCTGGCACCTGCTTCAGTTGTCTTTTGGACATGAATATCAGGATTATTTACTCAAAAGGTGCCACAGTTACCAAACCAGAAGCCGCAGTCCTCTCTCCCTTTCCAAAATGCTGTAGCGCCAGCAATAGTTGATGCCTCTTCATCGTGTCCTTGAAAGGGATCATCTTTTCAGGAGTGAAGGCAGGCGTTAATGCTAAATTATTTCTTGCTTCTGCTCCATTGAAATTTAAAATAAATGTTACCTCTGACTTTAGTGAGAGAAAATTTAGGCAGTGAATCTTTGTCTTTTCCACAAAGAGTGCCAGCTGTGATACTTAGCACTGAACTTTCTGTGGTGTGGACTGGAGCCGACTAGGAACAGGACTGTGACAATCAAGTGATTTTGCATATGCCACAAAAAGGCTTTAGATAGTCATAATCTGGATCAAATTAGAACCAAAAATCTACTGGAAAAAGATCACATGGGACATCAGCAATCCCCTGAGCCCAGCTGCATGCCTAAATAGTTTAGTTTATTATAAACTCTACCTCTCTATCACAAAAGAAAAAAAGTTAAACAATGTTATGTGCCACATATGAAAATGCATACATTTGGGCTCCTCCTCCCCTTTCTGTGCCAGAAATTAACTAAGCGAGTACTGTCTTACCAGGGCTGTGTCGACATCAATCAATGGTGCTGTGGAACAAACAAAGATACTGTGGCACAAGAAGTTATTTAACAGAATTGGAATGGCAGCTGTACAAAAAAATGAGGGTGAATCAATGATTCCTAAATGGAAAAAGTCAAAATTAGTCGGGGGAAGAAAAATATTTTTGTACTTCCAAAAGGGCATTATAAACAAAGGAGAAAAAAAAAAAAAGCGCAAGTTCAAATCAGAATAAATGGAGCGGACAAGGATTTCACAAGCCTTTGTTGATTTTATACATGCTTCTAAAATAGAAAAATGTCAAAAAAAAAAATTCTTAAGTTTTGTTCAACTTCTAAAGAGACAAATTTTCGGGGTTTTTTTACACATCTAATATTGATATAATTACATGAATGATCCTGTGTTTGGTACCGTCATGAGCTATATTGTTAAAAAAATGACTCGGCTATTTCCTGAGTTCCCAACTTGTGGTCAAGACATGGCTAATGTGTGTGTTCAGGACCAAGAACTAGAAGATAAACCAAGTTCCACATCTGAGACATTAACATTCATGTGACACTTTTTCCCCCCACTTTCTTTTCTGGCATATGGTTCTGTATTAATTGTTCTCACTCTGGAGTCCTTCAGGTTTGGAGGGCCTATCTGAAACAAATACATGGCTTATTTTAGCAACAGGAAAACCTTTTTTAGATAAACTGTGGTTTTAAACAAGTAATTTTCTATATATAATGTGTTATTCTTGCCTAAAAGTTTAACTTAGACAAGTCTAACTTCATCTTTTGTGGCCAGAAACATGCTACATTATCATCTAATTTCTCAGAAAAACAGAAAAACACACCCACAGAAACACCTCCTTCCAGTCCCTGTGCCTTGCTCAAAGCCAGTATTAAATGATGCCAGTATTTTTCTGTCCTTTATGTTTTTAAATGTTATGTAGCCTGTGTGCAACAGAGATAAAGTCATCAAAGACGATGTTTTTGTGCTGTTCCTTTACACCTCTGTATTTGTGTAGAAGCGCCTTACTCTGAGAAGGTTTTTCCATTCCCCATCCTTGTTTCTCATGAACTGCTGGAGTTAAAACACCTTTACAGACAAATACTCCAATCTACAGTTTGACCAGTCAACACATTAAATTGTTACATGTAATGTGCTCTCTACAGTCCCATCTCAGCAGCTGACAGCCCGTCAGCTCTTTGCCACAAGCATTCCTAGCCTGGGTTGTGCTCCAGAAAGTGTCCAGGTAAGAACAGCATGGAAGCAGAGTTCCTTCTTTTGAAAATGAAAGCAAAGACCACAACAGGAGGACAAAAGGCCAAGCTTTTCACACTCCTTTTCAAAGCACAGTTTGGTTGACATGCTGCGACATGGTTTAGTTTCACACAAGGTGAAATTCTCTAGCTCCAGACATCACCTGCCATGTGTAAACAGTGTCTGTGTGGCCTGCCCAGCAGTCCTGGTGGGTCTGTACACACAAGCACCTGGTACATTTACCAGTTGTCTCCTCCTTGGTCATGGATGTGTTACAGCAGGCCTGAGCAGAAGGTTCATGGGTACCCTTCGGTAGCCCAAAGACACAGCAGAAAGCAGAGTTCTTCATACCTTGGTAGGGTTTAGACCAGACCTTTTGATACCTTCTGTTTTTCCTAGATGTAACCAGTGATGATCTGACCTCCAGGAAAGTGGAAAGTGGCCAAGCGCTGCTGCTTGTACAGCTATCGTTTTGTTCAAGGAATTAATTCTGACAGAAAATGACAGACCGACTTACCCGTGGGTGTAAGACAGTTGCTGTGAAGTGGGAAGGCCTCCTTCAAATTGAAGATTGGACTCACTTCCTGTAAGTCACTACATTTGGCCCCTTGGTTAGGTTCAAGATGCTCGCTCTACACAGCTCTTGGTTCAGTGTGCTCCTCTCGGCTGCATGGAGAGGAGAAGAAGCCTTGCTCCGGTTAGGGACTGCACCCCGAGAGAGTGACACCTGAAAATTTGCAGCTGTAGGATTTTGCGTATAAACATCTATGCCCTCTGTTTGATTTACACAGTACAGTACGAAGCACATTCGGACAAAAAAACACTGTCCCAGGTCATGTGTAAAGTGCCACTTTTGCAATTGTTTCCTGTGGCAAGTTTTTAGACCTTTTCTTATAGGTTTCTAATTCTCTCATTTTGGTCTGTTTTGATTCACGTTGAGGTGATGACATGGTAAGTGTTAGGAGATGTTGGCAAGTTTTCCTTTCTGGGTCTGAAATGACAGTCTAGAAGGAGTGGCGGGGTGTCTCTTTCAGATTTGTTGTGACTTGTATCATCATACTGCAGTCACATCAACCAAATTGTGTCCATTTATGAAAAGAGAGTTCATGAACACAATTACAAACAAAAATAAAATAACACGTACCCCAGATATTCTGTTTTTCTCTTTATGACCTGGTGAACAAATTGTGAGCCTGAGAGCTTGTCTGTTGTTTCCAATTACATCACCTGGTCTAAGAAACGATATCCACTCTTCCTAAAAAAACGCCATTGCTTTTGTTTATTTTGGTGTTGGAAGAACCTATTGACTTAGGATTGCTATGTTGTGTAAAGGCTCTATAGCTTTTATTTGATGGTACTGAAAATATAATAGATTTTCTTTACAACCATAGCTTTGGCAACACTTGAAGTCCCAGCAGCCAGGGGGTCCCTGACTACAAAATCCCCAGTGGAGCTAAAATCCATGTCAGATTGTGGTCCCAGGTTTGAAAGGTGAGGGACAGTCAGACGTGTGAGGCTTCCAGAAAGTAGTCAAATCATCTGTTCATGTTTTTTTAACAAACTTGTTATTGGCATAAACTTTAAAAAATATGTACACTTAAACCAGCCTGTTTCAACTTTACTGTTTTGTTTGAAATAATCTAATTAGGAAATTGTGGATCTCAGGTTTCTACTGCATTGAAATTTTTGAGCTTCATGATTAACAAAACTGGCAATAGATAACAGCATAAGCAACCTTAGTTAAATATATTTTGATTAAATGAGCTCAGGATACATTTTCCTAAGACAAATTTGGCCATGTTCAATACGGCATTACATGTAAACGTCTGGAAAAACTGCAATGTTTTTCCAAGCAGGAGGCATGAGATTACTATAATCCATAGCCTCCACCGCAGTATTAATTAGCATGGCTCACTAACCAGGGACGTAATATTTGTAAATGAAACTCTAGAAGGGCATCAGTAAGGAACAGGATGTTGAAGCCAAATGGAAAACATGAACCAATAAAAAGGCTGAACTAGCTAGAAGTGCAAGCTCAGCCTTTGAAGTTAGTTCAAGTACTGCATGCTTTAATTTTGGTGTAATCTTATGATGGGGGTACAAACAAGAACTCAGAAACAGATTTTGTAACATTTGGCCCAATTGTAGATGAATCAGTTTGTTGATGGTTACCAACAATTGCACAGCCAGGGAAGCTGTGGTCTTTGTTAAAGTAGATTGAATAATTGGCTTCAGTGGGAGTTTCGGGTGCAGAGCAAATGAAGTGTCACGGCCCTTGACTGTCGTAAGATTCCTTAGCAGAGGCTAAGCTTTTGCATTCAGAACAACCTGGATATGGATTCAGAGAAAATAACTCCCTCAAGGGTCATCTGCTCACTCCCCTGCCCCAATATGGGTCTGAAAATACATAGTCATTCCTGGCAGATGTGTGTATCTTATCTATCTTTAGAACCCCTCTGATGACAATAAGGATACCAATAGCTCTCTGGGCAGTTTGTTTCCAGTGCTTAACTATTGTCTCAGAATACAATCTGTGATTAGTACTACATTACCTTGGCAAGCCCGACTAAGCCTATGCATTTCTGTGTTTTGATTTTGTTTTGCTTTGGTTTTGGTTTGGGTTTTGGGTATTTTTAATACCCTATCATGTGGAGCTGCAGTGACAAAGCCATGTTTTCCTGATGTTTCACTTAGAAAAAAACCCAAAAGATCACTGTTTTTGTCCTTTGGACAGCTTTCTGAAGGCCTGCTACTGCCAGGTGCTGATCACCTCTGGAGACGTGAATTAAGAGAGCAAGTTTCGATATATTCAGCAAATTTCAGGATCAGACAGCCAGGAGTTGAGGTGATCTTTGAACTGGAAGGTCATAACTGTAAGATGAACACAATCGTACATACTCTCCTTTTTTAGATCAAGCATTCAGTTCATTAGCTTGAAAATAGTAAATCATTTATCGTAGTCTTTAGTGAATGGCCCAACACGTGCTGTTAATTACTTTCTCATTTGGGAGAAAAAATACAGGGAAAGTTAATTTTTTTTCTTGCATATGCTTTCTAGAGGAAAAAGAACTCCTCAAAATTGCATTTATTTTCTCTTTCCGGCAGCTGTGCAGACCTCTGTAAAGAGCCGTAATCCTCAACAAAGCAAGTATAATGGCTCTGACCTCTCAAATGCAAACATTTTAATGAAACATGAAGACCTTAATTTAAAAAAAAATACACGGAAGAAAATGGTTGGAATATTGTATTAGGAAAAAGACAGTATACACCAAACTTAAGCCCTAGGTGATTAGGACAGTAAAACAGTTTAACAAACAGGGTAAATTTAGGCATATATGTGTTTAGTATATATATATACATGCACACAAGCACACACAAATCCTTGAAGTATAGATTTTATAGACATGTATACATGCCCACACACACATATACACATACAGAACTGTAAAGGTGTAAATTACTCTAGAGATGTGACAGATTCGATTCCCAAAATGCCTTTTTCTGGAATGAGCGATGTTCAAACCAGTCAGGGTCTGGGGCTTACAATACTAATACTGATCAGTTGGGTCTCTCACCTGGGGTGAAATTAATTTAGCTGCCTATAGGCGAAAGCTATTAAGAATGCTAAAAGCTTGTTAATTGCATTTACTGAGCCATAGGTACCGCAGCCTATTATAATGAATATTTCCGATGAAATCTCTGTATTTACTGACTTTGACAGATGGGGAATATTGCATAAGCTATTGTGTGCCTGTGCATTCCTTGAGTGTGATGCTGTGTGTTTTTCTTGCTTGCTTTGTCATTTGTTTCATTTAACTTTCTCATTAATGGCACAATTGCTTTGCTTTGTTCAAAAATCCTTTTCTGAGAAGCGAGTATTACTTTCTTTTTAAACTTCTTGCCAACAAAAGATTTTCAAACGCATATGGTACAGAACTTACTACATTTCCACTTTTCCTTTGACATGAAATGAAAACTTAACATGAGAAAAACACACAGTTCATCAGCATACTCTGAACAAATACATAATTAACATGTGGAATAAGCAATGCTGTTGTCAACGCTTTCACATATGTTACCATGAAGCTAAAATATTTTAATTAGTAGAGAAATAGAGGAAAATCCAAGTAAATGCAGCCCGTGCTTGACGTATAAATTAGCTTGGCCCAATTAGTATTAAAAATAAGAAAATCTCATCTATACCTTCTCTACCCTTACCATACTAGGACAGCTTAATGGGTCCTGCATAATTCCAAACTGCTCCAGCACTCTAATAAATTATTACTTGGAAGAGAAGTATCCATTGTGGCCGTTGCGCAAATGCTTTACTAAATCACTGGTAGAAATCAAAATGTGTGAGTTCATTAGCAGGTAGGTAGAAAGTGTAGACTTTGGTGTTTTGTATTAATCCAATGTGCTGGACTGACAGAACCTTATGTGAAGGCTACGTAATAAGAGGAAAAATAAAAAAACTATATAGCAATACCATGTGGCTTCTGATTCGGGAACTACAATTTAGCCTATTAGACATGGACCTGTTCCAAATGTGCACATTCAAACAATCATGCATGAAGGAGTTAGAAACACAGATGTGAATTATAACTCTCTGAAATCCTGGGAATGCTCCAAATCAGACCATTAGAGGTAGGTTTGAACTGTGAGTACAGATCCAGATCTAAAATTTTTGTTCAAACTTGTCTTTCCCTAACATTTTTACAGTAACTACTGAATGTATTAAAACCAGCAATGTTCCATAAGCTTAAAAAAATACCGGTTAACCCCATCTTAGCTGTATTCAGAAATGATTCACAATGACAGTCTAAAGGCTTTTCTTTAGAAAAGCAGTAACAAAAATCATTGGTTGAATGTAATGGGATAGTTTAAAGAGGTCAAATTCAAGCTGGATTACTGCAGCTCCATTGGCCACATACAGCTGCACAGTGATCGGTTTGGCCCAGTATTTAATATTAAAAACATAGAGGATTTAAGGATTTTCTTTTCCAGAAACTTTGGGACGGAACTTTGAAACATCCGGTCTCTTTTCAGTCATTTTTACACACACAAAAGCTGGAGTCAATGGTTTTGAGCAATAGCATTGGGTGGAATTGAGGTACAAGTGGTAGGGATAGAAAATGTCCCCAAGTCTGTAATACAGTATAGGGCTAAAGGCACAGAAGGAGCAATGAAGGGACATCTGCCATTTTTTGGTGTTCTGAACAGCAGGAAACAGGAGGTCCCACATTTATGAAAATACCTATTTCATTGATGCTTTTATCTGTAGACTTCGTTAATGCAGGTTTCTCTCTCTTTTTTTTTTTTTTTTAAGTAAAACGTATTTGCAAAGTGAGTGACAATGATTCTTCTCATGCAAAAGATGTAGAAGGCATGGCACAAACCAGTCTGGCCTTGGTCACCCAATACTATGTGATAACAAAACCAATAATAGAAACTGGGTCTGCCGAATCTGGTCTACTGCTGTGTCTGGAAAGCACTTCTCTTCCTTGCTGATCTCAGTGCCTGATGATTAAACACTATGTTTCCACGCCTTGAAAGGGACAAACAAATCCACGGCTCAGCATCTAAGACAATTCCCCATTCCATTAACAGTACTTTAAGAAACACCCATTAAAAGGAGATCATGAGGAGTATGGAGGCAACGGCAGAGCAGCGTTTTACAGACACAAATGAGAAAGCATTTTACCCCTTTTAAAATGGCCTGGTGACCACCACTACCACTCCTCTAAACCACTGTAAGTGTGCACCTTAATTATGTAAGCCGATATATTTTCAGGAATTAATCTCACAGTCGGATACTATGTGTCATGTAGTAGCAGGAGAGAAGTCAAAGCAAAGTGTATAGAGCCCTTTCCTGAAGTGTGTAGTCACAGCTTGTGTTGATATCAAAAGTATTTGAATGGGCAACTTCAGGACTGTACCCTCAAAGATTATAAAATGTTTTAAGAAATATGCCAGGTCTGATGAGAGAAAAGTGAAATATACAGTAATAGCATCTAAGTGTAAATATTTATGAATACAAATGGCAGCTTAAAAAAATTCTAAAATAGTTCCAATATGTTGCATTACATGGGAGTAAACAAGAAAAGTAAGTCTGAATGAATATGATTAGATTGTGTATTTTGAATGCCACTAGAGCATAAATCCATCCAGAAGAGTTTCTAGGTTTGCAGGTTTCTGAAAAGATAATTTTTTGTTGTCTGTAGCAGCAAGCTCCACAAACAACTGTTGTTCTGCTGTAGATTTCTGAAAGTCCCAAGGTATATGTAGTTAAAATAAACAAGGAATGAATTTTTAGTTATCTAAAGGGAGAGGTGCTAGGCTTGTTAGGTAAAACTTTTCTAGCCCTTTAAAATTGCTGGGCTCACATAGGTGGTATATCAGCAACCTGAGAGAGAATAGAGCTCAAGAACAAGATACCAAGGCAATCACAGTGCAAGCAGAAAGTGCAATATCACAGAAGTGATATAGAGTCATCATTTAGAACAGTAACAATTAGTTAGTCTCTATGCCTGTTCAGTTCTCAGGCTCGCTGCTGTAACTAGTAAAAGTCATTACTTGGTCCCTTGGGACGAGACTAAAACCACTATTCCATTTCAGATGTATCACCAAATAGCAGTTATGGGGTTTCTGCCATTGCATCAGATTAGATTCAATAACCCAGAAATGAAAGGGTCCCTCTCTCTTAATATATCCCCTGTCCAATTGCTCAATATTTCTTTAAAATTAACACATAAAATGGGCATAATGATATGACATGTATTTCTAGCACTACTAATAGATATGATCCTCCTCAGTTGCCTACTAAAGATGTGGCCTATAAATAACGGTGCATGTGTGTGTATATATACACAGATACACATATTTCAGTTAACATGGAGACTGAACTGCAAACTGGATTGAGGGTTATCATTGGTTTGCGGAACTTTGAGTGGATAGAGCCAATTTGCAAAATTGTACTCACTCATTGAAGTACATGAAGTACTTTTTTTGTTTGTTTTCTAGGTTTGATAGACATGTATGGTATTAATCATAGTAACTGTCTGGGACAGTAGTTTTTGCGTAGGAGCTGGTACATTTTTGTTAACAATTTGGCAAGGCTGGAACATATTCACAAGGAGTTTTATCATCTGTGACAAATATCTGGATAATATTTTTCATTTTAGAAGTAATTCAAGTATGATTCAGGTCAAAGCTACCACCATAAGATAAGCATTGCCTACATGTTATTTAACTGACTCAAAATGCCATGGAGGCAAGAATACAACAAAACAGAAACCGACTGCCACGCTCCAACATTTGTTTGCATGCACTGTACTGACTACAGCAGTAGAAGGTGGCCTTTCACATGTTTTTTAGACTGACATACATCACTGCATTTATGACATTTCGTGATTCTTCTTTGCCTTTCACATGAATGAGTGGTAGACCACACAGTACCACATGTACTCTGATGTAGCATCACTACAAGATGCTATGTTCAACCCTCCTCAGATGTACTGAGCATTAAAGTTTACTGCATCTGTGAAATTTGGGAAAACATGGAATACAGGGACAAGAATTTTGTTTTATTCCCCTGTGGCTTCCACCCAAGACATCTTTCTCAGATAATGTCACACAAGCAAACAACCCAAACACAGGAGGAATGGAGATAAGCATAAAGCAAACTCTGCCTCTGAACTGTGGGGAAAGAAGGAACTGAACCAATGATCTCCCTTGCTCCTTCTCTGAGGATGTATGAGCAGGGCAGCTATATCCATCAAAATAGTGTCTGTCTTCCCTGCCAGCCTGTCTGAAGCAGTTCCCGATGGATCCCATACAAATTTGATCATTGTGTCAAGAGTGAAAAAGAAAAAAGACTATTAGTTGTCCTTAGCTGCCAGTTCACACTGAGGAGGAGAGCACTCATGAATGGTCCTTAGCAGTATGACCTAAGAGCTCCAAGTGAAGAACCTTTACTTCTGACAACTGAGACAGGGCTGCATGGCTTGTTCTCCTTGTCCAAGAGGTTGGGAGGGGTAGTGGAAGACAATGCCATCCCTAACTCAGGGGTAGTCCTTGGGAACTCAGCAAGCTGATCTGCCTTTCGCATACATGCGTTACACACATGTAGAGAAAAATGGAGACAACGACTTTGTGGCTAGGGACTGGTGTTTAAAGCGGTCTGAAAAATGTGGAGAGGTCTGTCATTATCCCATCCCCTGCCTAGCAGTTAATTCTGCCCCTGCCCCCTCTTAACTACCCAATTAATCCTTTGGCCCTAGTCCCAACATCAACTGTGCCCCAACTCTTTTTAAAACTGTTAAAAATGTAAAAAGAAACAAGAAAGTAGGGAGAGCTACACCAGAGCTATGAGCTCCTGCAACCTTCCATTGACTAATGCTGTGGGAGGAATGATGTTTTACAAAAGTTCTCAATCACGTCTCTGTCCGGATGTATTTTAAGCCTTTCATGTAGATCAAAACTCAGAAATGAGGCAGGAAGTGTACTTTGCTTGCATCAGGAATCAGACTGGAGTGGGAGTAAACAACAACAGGGTTTGATTTTATGATAGCTCAGACACCTCATGAGTTATCCTTGACAAATAGAAGTTGTGTGAATTGCAGTACTGAGAACATGGTGTGCCAAGACACACTGCTTCAGGTCTGTCAGTTCAGTGCAGTGTTTTACTGCTGAGTTTTAGAGATGAGTTTGATCATAAGATCTTTAAGACCAAGACCACCTAATTGTTTGTACCATGCACACTTTGGTGGAATTTAACTCTGATCTGAGCCTCAAGGTGTACTATTAAACAGATGAGTAACACAAGAGTCAGTATCACAATCATGGTGATGTGGAACACAATAGAAGATGTTTATTTTCTACCCCTGACTAATGCCCCATGCTTCTTAATAATATTCCAAGTTGTCATCCTTGCTCTGGAAACATAAGGACAAACCTTGCATCCACGTTACTTTTGTGTCTTGTGCCCACCTCTGTTAAATGTCTCTGCATTCCCTTTCTCAGAGAGATTTTTGTTTGCCTGCAAAAGGTAACAGAATGTCATTGCTGTGTTGTAGCCAGTTGAAATAGTCAGAGAGTTCTCCGATAAATGCATCAAAAAAAGAGGAACAAGGTCTGGTTGGGTTGGCTCTCACTATCAGCCAGTCTCCCACCCAGGTGCTCGCTCACTCCCTCCATCCTTACCCTTGTCCCAGCAGGACAAAGGGAGAAAAGAGGAAAAACAGTAAAGAGAAAGCTTGTGGGTGAACATGAAGACGAGGAGTTGCTTACCAGTTATGGTTGCAAGCAAAATAGACTCAAATTGGGAAAATTAATTTCTTGCCAATTAGAATAAATCATTACTGATTCAGGTAGTGGTAAACAAAACGAAGAAAAACAAACATTTACACCTTTAGAGAAAACACTTTTCCTCCATTTTCCGCAGGTTTAAGTCCAGTCCAAGCACCTCTCTTTCCCTCTTTGTTATCACCACAGGTTACACTCAGTCCCTTTCGTGAGTGAGGCATTGGGCATCCCCTTCTTCCTTCTCACTCTTTCCCTCTGCTGCAGCATGGGTCCTCCATGAGCTGCAGGGAATATCTGCTCCACCATACAGCATCTCCTCCTCCTCCTCAGCCTTCTCCACTTCCTCCTCTTCCTCTGGCCTTGGTGTTCCCTCTGTTGTTTTTCACTCTTTTTATTCCCTCCTCCTCTCTCTGGCTTTCTTTGCTCATTCTTAAACACATTTGCCTGAGGTGCCACCATCGTGGCTGCAGGGCTCAGCTGTGCCCTGCCATGGATCCGTTGGAGCTGCCTGTGTCCAGCACAGGACAACCATAGCCCCCTCAAAAAGCCCACTGCTACGGCACACACCCCCTCCCTGCTGCCTGCACCTTGCCATTTATACCCAATAAATAAGGTGTAACCTCCTCTGTAACAAGGCGGAGAGAAGCTGTCCTGTCAAGAGCAGCAGTGATCTTTTGTAGATATCTCACCTGACCAGCAGAGAATGTGGTTGAGGAGAACCACCAGAGGGTCATGATGGAAGAAGAGGAAACCACTCAAATGCAGTGGGAACACTTGAGCTTTTGGGAAGGAAGGGGCAGGATAGGCAAATTTCCAATGGTATTAGAGAGAGGGTTGCAATTGAAGCTGGTGGGAGAGGCGTCTCAAACTGCTCAAGACTTCTACCTTCTCATTGTGTCAGCCCATACCACAGCCTGATGCCTGGCAGGAACGCAAGTCCCAGGTTTTGGATAACAGGGTGGGCCAGGGACTGCTGGTCTGCAATGACTGCAGCTACCTTGTAGGCCCTCTTTGAGCACTGGGACCAGCTGGAGGTTTCTCAGCTACAGAGCAGGTCCAAAGCCTCTGTGCAAGGCCTCCCAACACTGATACAGCTGCGTGTGAAGCAGAACTGCAGTACAAAAAGGCATAAATGTAGGAAATATAGTAACACCTGCAGACATGCATTAGGTCCAAGGTGACTGGATGACTCACTGCAACTAGAAGAAGTAATAAGAGAGTAGAAAGAGAACATTAGGGAAGACCAAGGAATGCTGAAGTTTTTTCTGAAGCCACATACAGAAAATGCTGCCACAGGAAGAGTGTGCTCAGGAGGACCAGCAAGGGCAGGACACCAACTTGCCTAAAATAGTAGTGCAGAAGTACAGAATTAGAAGATGAAGGAGGAGCAGAGAAGGAAGGGAAGCATTAGTCCAAGTTCTGTTAATTTTTTCAGTCCATCTAATTTCATCATAGGCTTAAAAAAAAACCCAACAAAACCTTCAGGGGATTCTTCCATCTAGGAATTCAAGCTTTGAAGCAAAATCTGCTTCTCTGCCTTCAGAAGATCTCCGTACTGTCCCACTTCTTTTTCCCATTCTAATGTTTAATTGGCTTCAGCAGAGATGATCTATTGCTAGTTCTGTGTCAGGCCCTTGCCAGTAACTCCATGGGGTCTGAGCTTCCTCCAGTCATCTCATGCTCTTATTTTAAATATTTTAACTGGAAAGCTTAGATAACCACATTTCAGAGACTACCATTTGCAACAAAACTCCATCTGGTCAACATTAGGTCCACTAACCATGGTTGGAGTGAAAAATAATCTTGCCTTCAAGTTGAGGCTGTACAGCTTCAGTTAAATGTGATTTGGAGTGGGATAACTTGCTATTAATGAGCATCAGCACGGACAGCAGGAACGCTAGCTTTTAGGAGTCCAAATTTCAAAGCACACTTGTTGGCAGTCTGGTACTCACTTTCTGTTTCTTGGGAAGATTTGAGTGTTTCTCCAAAATCACACTACTCTTTGGAGAAATGGTGGATTTTTCGGAGTTTCCAGCCTTTGGGAAGGACATAGATGAAGCACCTGTGTATGGAAAGAAAATTAAAATTACGGGAAACTGAATGGTTTTAATATTGCATAGTGTTATTGCAGGCTCTACTTCTGAATTGAGTTATTTAATGAACAAACAGGTCATAATGTCCTTGGGGAAGACCTAAGAAGATATACACGGCTCACATAAGGATGAGGCAATGCCTCTTACATCCCCCCAAAATAGGATTGCCATGCCACTGTGCAGAACGAAGGAATGGCCATATTCCTCTCTGCAGTAGGATCTGTGCAGTAAAGACAATGCTGATATCCTACAACTTTAATTTTCCCTTTCTCAGAAAGTTTATCAGTCACGAGTACAGTGCAGAGAGCGACGCCTGTGCAGCGTAAAAGAGGCAGTGGTTTATTATGTAGCTCCAAAGGAGAGCAAGAAAAGTCCCTATACTGAGAGAATTTCACCTAAGCTATAAGCTTGTCCTCCTAAACTGTAGAGCTTGGTTAACAACCTGTAAGGAATGATGATGAGTTTTTCTCCAGATCTTCTTGCATTTTAAGGAGTATTCTTTCCTGCTCCAAGGCTTCTATGTACTTGGAATAGGACCAGGAAGCCTGCAAGAACCATTAAAAAACATCAGCCTCCAGACCATATCACTGGTAGTTCCTGGTCCCTTTCAACAGTGAGACAAAAAAATTGCTTATGTTATATCCCTGTTACTGAATAGTCACAATTATTAAGAAGAGGAGTTTTGTCATGACAGTACTGGAATCGTGGGAAAAATAGTATTGCTGCAAATAAGCGAATCTCAAAATGCCATGAAATGCAATTTAAACAAGTTTGACAGATACGATGTTTACATTCATTTATTCCTCATCCCTGGTCTGAATGCTTTTCTCTCTTCTTTCATTTTCAAAACTTAAATACAACAGACCTTCCCCTCAAAATATCAGTCTTTTGTGCTATTGAGGACTTGATTTTATCTCCCTGCCATATCCTTCCAGCATGTCCTTTTTGAAATCATTGAAGGTCTCATTAACCTCATGATTCTTTCCGCCTATGCCCTCCAGAAGAATGCTGCTTCCATCAGAGGCAGATCAACTGGCGATGTCATCCTTTCCATTTCTGTGGAACAAATGCTGCTCTTTACGTTGCAACAACCACAGTCCAGGTTCCATGTAAATTTTGTGTCACTCTCCCAAATGACTATGGAAACTGTACTTTTATTTGGCCTTTTCTTTCCTTACAGTATAAGTTTGGGGCAAATTTGTCATGTCACGACTCAGGAAGAACTTCTAGCATAGTCCTATAGCAGAATGGGGCTGGGAGAGGAAACTGCTCTATAAAATTATTGCTCTTTTTGCAGTTACCTGCCTCTTTTTGAGGGCTTAGACGTATGATATTGACGTTGCTCACTCAACTCTCTCTCTCTCTTTTTTTTTTTTTTTTTTTAACAGGTATGAGCAAAACTAAAAAGGTCTGTTTAAGGAGTAAGAGCATGAGCTTACCTATGCAGTTTGCACTGTGGTTCCAGATTTTGCAGGTATTCTAGACTGTCTGTTTTTATATTCTGCTCATGGCTAACATAATGCCACAGGAAGAGCCCTATGGAATACAAGCAGTGGCCGAAGTGCAATTGACTCCTGTGTTGCATGACATAGCTGTGATTATGTGGTTGCACGCATACCACATTATTTTTTGACAGTGTCAACTCAGCTATGAATGATCTCTTGCTATACCCAAGGTGGCATCTGTTTGTCCTGTTTCTCCAACGACTGTTACCTTTTCACTAAAGATTTGATGCATCATGAGAATTCTTCTGGAAGAAGTACTAAAGAGATTTTTCTATCCAAATACCTATAAGTCCTAAATGAGTTCAGCTCCAGTTTTTGACATATGAGCAGAACAGAACTCAAGCCTAAACTTAATTCTTTCAGAATATGAACTTTACAAGCTTCTTATTCCAGAATTGAACTTCCTTTTCTTCAATCTCTCTTTATTTAAAGATTCTTTTTAAACCTACATACTTAAAGGGCTTAATAAATTGTTTGATATTAATACTATTCAGAACCTAAATCTTAAAAAAGTTAACAAAGAAAGAAAAAACCATCACCTGTCAGGTAGATAAACTTATAACAGCGAAGTTAATTGTAGAAGAAAGAACAGTAATTGAAGAACCATGTGACAGCAGTACTCAAAGCCAAACTCAAACTTCCCATTCTCCCAAGATCATTTTATCTCTCTTGAATGATGATATCTGTAGCAACATGTTTATTATTCACCTGCCACCCATATCCATCTGAAAATGATGCTGGCCTTCTCTCCACATCAATCTCATCTACCAAAGCACTGCTGATGAGTTTTGTCCCCACTTCTTTACCCTGCCAATAATAAGAACTCATAATTAGATGCAAACAATAGTTACTGAGCTAAAGTAAAAAGCAAAGTCTGAGGAAGCAAAAATTGTCATTGGAAACGAGATAGTGTCATATGCAGTAATGTTTTGTAATACCCAGTTTCATAATTCATCATGTTGGTCATAATAAAAAATAGCAGAAGATAATGCTTTTAAAAATTATTTCCGTGTCCTAATTGGAGTTTTCTGACCTCTACACTGCTGATGAATATCCTCCTCTCAGTTTCAATACTTACTCCCAAATACAGCTAAGTGAGAGGGCAGATCTGCAACACAGCATCTTTTAAGGACAGAGAGGCCTTTGTGATCCTCTAACTTGGCCTCACATATAAACATAGAACATAGGATTTGTCATGATTAATTCCAGCCTGGACCAGTAGCTGTGAATGAACTACAGCATACATGTTAGGAGAACAGTCAATATCTGATTTTAAAAATTTGCAGTGAAGGACAAGGCATTGTAACCCTTGGTAAGCTGCTTTGGTGATTAACTGCTTGTCATTTTCATGTTGATTTAGTGTTTTACTAAGGCTGCACCTTTGCATGTATTGACTGATGATCCCAAAACTCTTCATGAACATTTCTCAATTGTCATATTTAACCTCACATAATCAACCCCACAACATCCCCATGAGGCAAGTAATATAACCCTCCCAGGCTGCAAATGAGAAAGTGAGAAAAAAAGAGGTCAAAGTTCCCAAAGTCACCCAGAAAGCCCTTGAAAGATAGGAGAAGGATCAGAATATTCAATTTCCTTGCTCCCAAGGTGTCTTTTCTTTCCCCATCATCCTCCCTGTCCAGTGACCCCATCATCTATAAAGGTGACTTTTGGGTATAGAACTGGCCAGGCAGTGTGGTGTTTATCTTCTCTCCAGAAGAAGGCTTACTGACTTCTGTGGCACACTCAATTGATGCAACAGGGATGTCAAAGCAAATACAGAAGTAGTGTGTATATTAATATACTGCAGTTTACGTTTGCTAGCTTTCACAATGAGAATGGTGAAGTAAGAGAGATCTTTGATAATGTCTTCTCATAATAAATTAGGCAATGTTATGGCAATATCATATCCCATGGCATTACACCACTTACTAACATATAAGCTTACTGCTAAGAAGCTGAAAGAGAGATGAGGGAAACATAGAAAAGGAAAATTAATGCTTATTTTTGTTTTCCCAAAATAAGTTTTACCTTTCTCAGCTAAGAGCATGGAAAGAGTAAGTAGAGAGTAAGTTAAAACTATTTTGTACACTTGAAAGCAAAACTTCCAATCTTCCAAAACTTCTATTGTGGAGGTCAAGTGCAGTTGTGTGTGCAACAAATTCCAAATACTGGCATCAAGGCAGTCTGCAAAAAGTGACTAATGATATTTTTTAAAGTATGTGGCATGTGCATCTAGTAGTTAACACAGGAACATATCCAGAGATGAACCCATATAGCTGTGCCACACTAAGGGCAAATATGTGAAAACAGAGAAGCAAACCATGCTCTCCCAAGGCAATATCTTTTAAAACAACTATTTCAGCTCAGTACTGAGGCAATCACATTATATTGAATGTTTGAGCTTACTTCACCCTGTAACTACCAATCCCTGCCTTCCAGACACTAAGCTTAAAAGAGGTCTCTGCACTGTACAGTGCTTGCGTGGCGCCCTTTGCAGTCAGCCGCTCCTCCCCTGCGCTGAGTCCATTGCCAGGAAGTCTTCATAGCATTCGCCCCATAAATAACCAACAGGCATGCACAAAACATATTGAGATAGTCGAATAATACCAAGTCATGCATCATGGTCCAGTAAAAACCTCCTCATCTGCCCATTTTTTTCCATCATACTACATAAAAGTCCAACTCTTATCCAGTCGGTTCAAAAAGTGAGGTGAGCCCAGGTAGATTGGGCACCCCAGGGACAAATTTATGAGAAGTGAAAAAGTAAAATTCCTCCCCCAAGACCATGATTGTTCCGTTTGACGTAAATCCAAAATGGCAATTGATTTGTGGGGGAAAAGAAAAAAATATATATATAAGAAAAAGATACCATTTCTAACCCTTGCCAGAGTTTTCCTCTCCCTCAACATAAGCCTGGTGGGCCAGAGAAGCATAGACATTATTTTAAATGCCAAGAAGTCATCACCTTCTACAAGCTGCCAAGTGAACTTGCTATCGCTTGTGTTGGATGAATCTTATCAGTATCCTTCAGGGATACTGAATAATTTGTGTAGTTACGTTGTCACTGAGGCGACAGAAGTCTCAGTCAAGAGAACAGGGAATGGCAAATTTTTTAAACAATAACAGAGGGGTAAAAGGGTTTCAAAAATTGTCTGTTACACCTATTCTATCAAGAGATTTTAAAAGGTAACTGGTTTACTGATAGGTTTTTGTGATAGTAGTCTGCAAACTGTTTACTGAACTGCATTCTCTGCCTGTCACTTTCTAAAATTTCTTACCCTATTTCCTAGCTTAGAAGGGTAATTCACCTTTCCCATTTGTTCTCCATAAAAGCTAGGCTTTTGCCCTCCTGGCCAAGATTTGCTCTTTACTTCCTTGATCTTAATCAGAAATCTTATAGACAGGCAACAAACAGATGGAAAAAATAAGTCTGTGAAAACGCAAAAGTGCATTACTTTGAAATATTGCATTCTTGCACTATAAGTATTGCCAATGGCTTTGCCAGACATATCTGTATGGAGGCAACGTGCTTTGGAGAAAGAAACATGAGTTTTTGGATTTTAGACCTCACTTGACACTGGTGTGTGGCCTTCACACACGCTTCACTGGTCCTCAGTTTTCATGCGTCTAAAAGAGGATAACAATGTGTACATGTTCATACAGGCATATATGTCTTTATCTGTCCGGGTACTCATGTGGTTGTCATCACAAGTAACATCTCAACACATGTGTACGTGGTATTTAAAATATGTAAAGGTCTTTTAATGCTACTTATGATAGTTTGCAAGTCCAATAATTTCTCTGCCCTTAAAGGAATGTTCTCTCCTCAAAGCTAGCCAAACAATTACATTTCGTAAAAAATAAACTTTTGCAAAGCCTATAATCAATAGGAAAAAAAAGCCATTATATTTTAATAATAAAATTCCAAGAAAAACAATTTTACAAGCAAGCATTCCGCTGTAGAGGTCACAGTTCTGTTAATGCACTGAAACTGTCTGGAAACTCATTGTGAACAGTCTAACGATTTCACTGTCAAAACTGAGAAACACTCAAGAAAAGACAAAGACTATAGAAAGCAATTAGCACATAAATTTTTTTTTAATAATGTGTAGAATTTTCAAATGCTCCTTTTGAAAAATAGATATGAAATCTGGTTTAGTTTGTTTTTCTTTCAATAGTGACCCAGGACTGTAAATTCTAAAATAGGCCAGTACATAATGAAAGTGCAAACAGGTCTGCAATTACCAATTCTACACATGGACCGTACATAGATTTATTTCTTTTTTAATTCAGCTCTCTCTTTCGCTCTTCTCTTGGCACAAAAGATGACTAAAATACATTTTCTCCTTTGCTTAATGAAAGAGGAGTATTCCATTGACTCATCTGCTTCAAGTTAAACATATGTATATGCATTGGCAGGGTTGGGAACTAATCGTCCTACGACCGGGTCACATGTAAAGCTTGAATTCTAAAAAAAAGATTTCAGTAGCTTTGGATCAGGCTGAGAAAGGGATATTTGAATTCATGTATGTTTGCTCATGATGGAGCTTTTATGCAGTTTCTCAGCTGTCACCTGAAACTTTGTGAGACTTACCTCTGCTGTTTTGCCTGCCTTCTTTTGCATCTTTTTTCCCTTTTTTCTCTCCAAGGCAAGTAGAATTTTGTCGCTGGACAAATTGCTTCGAAACTTACAAAATTTTGGCCAAAATTTAAACAGAAGAGCAAAAATAGTCATCTGCACAGAAAGAAAAGAAAGTCAATCTCGACCATATTAAGAAAACAGAGTTCACTGTAAAATAAAATGTAGTTTACCGTGAGAATGAAATAACTATTTCTTTTTGAATACACAGCCTTTTTCCTCCCACGTACTATGTCCTGACATTTTAGCCCAGCTTTGCTCGGCACATGCTTTTCATCAGTGTGTTTATTACTGGTGAGAAATCTTCCTAAAACACAGTTAAAAGGCACTTTCTTTTTTTATATTTCCCTAAACAATTGTTTGCATTAATGAAAACATCCATCATTTTTTACAAGTATTCCTGATAAAATATACACCAGTAGAATTGCTTTTGCACCACTGTTCTGCTCAAGTATTTCAAATATTCAGTTCATTAGGGAGAGGGGCTTTTTTTCCCCTCCTTAAGAGAAAGGAAATACTTTTTTGCCTCTGGAAAGGCTCTTAAACCACATTACAGATCTATGAGCAAATCTTGGATAATTTTTAAATGATATAATCTCTCACAGGGTCTTTTTTGAACTAGAATAAGAAAAACAATTTTAGAAAAGCAAACAGAGGGGCTCAGTGAATTCTGTTACTGCACGTACTAAGGCTCACATTTTTCGATTTAGATGTTTAATTCTCATTGAGAAACTTGGCTTCAAAGGAGCCGAGCATGCTCAGCACCTCACTGCTTCTGGCTCAACACACTTGAAAGTGACATGTGAGTCACTGTCATGTTCCAGTCACAGCTTTTTGGCCAAGTTCTTCCCTTGGTTTTGTGCCATGTTTCTGGAGTTCACTGGGTTTCACGGAGGATGAAATGAGACTTCTTCTTTCTCTTAGGACCTATATGAACTCTTTTCTCTGAGAAAACCATTCATCTTTTGTGATCCAAACACTTTATGGACTCACAGTTGATGTTTAAAGGTGTTGGTGGCAATTTTATAGGAAAAGAAGATAAACAAGTTTTTTGGGGTTTAGAAGATCAGTCAGAGAAGACAGTAATGAGGAATAAAAACCAGTAAGTCTGTAGTAAATGTTCACAAATTGCTGTTCGGTCTGATTAGTACAGAGAGGAGAGAGAAAATTGCCTACAGCCATTTAGTACAGATTTTCTGTAATAAAGATGGGAAAGACATTCGGTAAGTTAAGTTGTCTTTGTGCTTTACTCGTGCATTTTTTCATAATGTACAAAACCTACAAACTTTCTAACTATGAATTACTTCTCTGACATTAACCAAGTGGTAAAGAACAAGCAATTAAAAACATAGACAGAATTAATTTCTACTGCCAGAATTCCTAACGCAGACCTGGATAACACCTTTCCAGGATCAGCCAGCTGTCAGAGATTGTCCAGTTTATTGAGCAGTAAATATCTGAAGCCTCCCTGTCATCTCCACCGTACAATCTTCATTGAAATGCATGGCTATAGTGTTCTCCTTCATGCCCAGGCTTATGTATGGAGTCCAAATTCTCACATAAGCAACAAAGACTGTCCTTAAAATCAAGTACAGAAACTCTAGCCAGATCTGTTACAGAGATTCTCACAGCTTCTTACCTGTGCTTCTCTAAAAATGTAAGGTCCTAGTTCTTTCCTGTGCTCCAGAATCTTCTTTGCTTGTTCAGTTGGAATGTCAATCTGCAAAGCTGGGGGTACAGCGGAATTAATAAAGCAGTCGATAATAGCTGTGATCTTTTTCTGGACTGTGGCATCATCACAATGAGAATGGCACAAGTCCTGAAAGATGAAAAATAGTGTTTTCAGTCAATGGAGAGAGATGCAGACCCTTTACTGGGGCCCAGTGATCAAAGGGTAATAGTCATACAAAAATAATTATACAATAGATTTCTTCAGTATGTAGGACAAAATTCTTACAGCAAATGTGCACGGTCAAAGACATAGTTAAGACATGAGTGGGACTTCTTGTTTGCAAAGGCAGATATACAGCAGTCATTGCTTTGAGGTGATGATTTCTGCCTGCACGTTCTGATGGAACAGGGTAGTTTTTATGCCGCATTCAGTCTAAGTACATTACTGGCAAATAGGAGGCATTTCTGAAAAGAGAAACATGCCTACAGGTGTGAAATACACTGATTTTCACAATAAGCCTGCTATGACTAGCATAGCTGTGGTAACTAAAACACAAAGAAATGCTCTAAATACCCCAAGAAAAGAGAGGAATTATTTAGTGGGTACAAGGTATTATAAATGAAAGGAATGCTGGCACAAGAGGGGACAATTTCAGCTATCAGTACAATCTTCTATTCATTAAAACCTAGTCTTCCCATTCATTAAGATTTTCTAGTTTCCCAAAAGCTCAGTGTTTGAAATAACTCCGTGCAGAACAAAATACAAAACAAACCTGAACTTACAAGGGTGAGATCTCATAGAAACATTGGGGGGTTTCTACTTTTTTTAACGTGATCCCATTGTTCTTGTAAAACCTCTTACTTCTTTGTTTTCACACTCTGACAATGCTACTATTGGAATTCGACAGGAAGGAAAAATAATTCAAAGAACTTTCTTCAAACACTTTGAAACACAAACTTTCCACCTATCCATAAGCATCAAGAAATTTTTATAGCACTAAGAGATTATCACATACATCTACTAAAGACACAATGAGCACTCTGGAGGATTTTTCAGGAAGAATGCGCTCTAAATGAAGAACTGGCATTTAGTTTTGGTATAAAAGGCTAGATATTTACTTTTCAAAGAAATTAAAAACAGGACTTTTAACCAGAAATGTGGTATGTGAAAGAGATGGCTTCTTTTATTATGAATACTTTTTAGTTTTGTGAAGGAAAAAAAGAATGATAACAGCTACAATGAGGAAAGTAAGGCAATACAAAAACATATTCAATATATCCTAAGAATATATTATGGCTTCCTTTGCTCATCTAGCATAGAAGAAAAGGCAGAGAGCTTAAATGGGGGAAGACAAACAAGCCATATGATATCAAGAGGGATGAGACATGAGCATAGAGGAACAGATGGAAATGATCCACAGAGTTATATTTCTTCATATTTGTTTTAAAAAAAATAATTTGTTTTTTGATTGTCCCAAGATGTGCCGCCAGCCTGATGGGTTACGAGGAGCAATGCAGTCATTGACTCCTAAAGGGATTTCTGTCTAAACTGATGGCATGACAGGGCTCAGACAATACAAGTATGCACTGTGCAAAGCGCTGCCCACGTCTTTGGCAATATTCTTCCAGTTCAGCCTGACCCACAACACTCCTACTGCTCCAGCCCTTTGCTTCTATAAAGAGCATCAACTGCCAACTATGACAAATCGCGTGCATGTAGAAATATGGTCAGATTGTACTTTTTCTTGATAAGAAGACAAATAAAATTAAATGAAGGAGAGGGGGTGGGGCATAAAACAATGAAGGTTTTCTTCAGAGACCAGATACACAAAGAAAACATTCTAAACTACACTCCACATTAATTTGCAGAAAGTTTTCATTTCCACCACAATGTAGCGTTGAAGAGTCACAAATCTGAAAAAGCATCAAATATTTTGAGAAGGATTTATGTCAGAGAACTTCAGGTGCCTTCATGTCAAGTTTCTAGCCTAAGGTAGTCACTCTGTAACCAAGAGACAGCAGCAGCCCCAGAGAGCATTCCTCGCTTGGGGATCAGAAACTCTGTGAGGAGGAGAGATTGCCCCCTGGAAACGGAGAGGCTTCAGCTACTAAAGCAGACCTCCAGATTCAAATGCGTAAAATTAAACAGGGAAAATCATAGAATCATAGAATCACTCCCACATAAAAATACATATAAAAATACATATATACTCCCACATAAAAATACAAATAAAATACTCCCACATGCCTGCAGCAGGATCTCCAAGTGCTACTACAGCATCAACTGTGTTTACCTCCTAATTTCTTAGCGTATTAGCTAACCTCACGCTCCCTGCCTGCCATGTGCTCACAGGCTATGTTCAGGAGCCCAGTCTCCAGGCTCTGGACTCCCACAGCACTTTTGCATCAGCAATGTCCCAGAGGCAAAAGGAACAAGTAAAAGATCCGTGGTGCCCCTACATTCAGTCCAGGGTGCTACTAGGAGGCTGCAGTGTGATTTAAAGCCTCACTCCAGAGTTTTCCCATTGTGTTTCATCCCACACAGCAGCACTTTCATGAAGGGGAAAAATTCTCCGAACTGGGAGAGAGGCAATCCCTGCTGAACTTCCCCATCCCGTTTCACCATGTCCACATTCTCAGCTGCAGTCAAATATGGCTGTAGAGAGTGCAAGGGAGCTGGGGGCTGCATTGTACATACAAGATTTTGGGGTAAATACTATCTTTACATCTGCACATTTGATTGAATTTAAAAGTTTTCTCTGATTTTTGAGGGATTACCAAATTCAGCAATAATCCCATTATTTAACAGTATGTAAATATAAAAACAGAATGAACACTTTAATGCTTGCATATTTTCTACTGCTCAACAGATGTATACCAAAATCTGGGAATTAGCTAATTAGTAGAGTCCTTTTAGAGACTCAGAAGAATGTTACTGTTTGAAGAAGCATAAAGAAATATAGGGATAATACATTAAAGTAATTAAAAATAGCTACCCTTAAGAAGTGAGGATTTTTATCAAAGGAAAACCAGTTTAAACAATGAAAGAGGTTTTACTGTGAACAAGAAAATGCCTAGAGATATTCTTGTTAAAATTCTCCTAATATGCAGAAATGGATGCATTTGCTTACAAATTGAATGATATTCCCCTCGCTCCATTTTACCACCGTACCTTATACTTCTGTACCTCTTGCCAAAAGAGCACTCCGTTCTCCAGTAGGTCTCCTTTCAGTGACACAAAGCGCTGAAACTGATTTGCTGTCACTGGATTCAACAGCGCTTTGCGGAAAGCAATTATTTCACTAGATGAAGAAACACACTTATTGTCCACATGCTGTCAAAAGAAGAAATAAATGCACCAAATAAACTTTGTTTCAAAAAGCAATAACAAAGGCATTAGTTAGCGTAAACTGATTCTTATCTTTGCACTGACCCTAACTTTCAGTAGTTTATGAGTTTGTGACATGGATACAATAGAATGTGGCAAGGTTTCATTTCTTTCTTTCTTTCTTTTTTCTTTTTTTTTTTCTTTCCAGTTTGGTTTGGGCAACATTTTTTGGAAGACGTGATGGGAGAGGAAATGACTGACAATGATTTAGACCATATGACTACATACTATAAAGTATGGAAACAGCTATTGTTATTGATTATGGCAACAGGCTACTTTTCTAGAGAACAGTTTGAGTTTTGTGCAAACAAACAACAAAGAAAAAGGAACAGACAAACCACATAGCTTAGAGTTGTAAAATGCTTCTGACAAGGATCTCACCAACAAAATGAGCTTTGAAATGTGTCGCCATGATCACCAACAGAAGCTGGAGCCTTTGCTCTCTGTGGAATAAAGCTACCAATAGTAAAATAGAATTTAAAGTCATCGAGACATTTTGGAAATCCTCATGCTGTGAAGCACAGAGCGGTAGGCAGCCAGGAAAGGGTGGAGAAAGAAAGATGGCTTATGCAGGGACGGTTTGTTTGAAATGAAGTTCAGGCTGGCCTGCCTTCCTGAACAAACAGTTCTTGTGCTGTCACTGAGGAACAAGCCAAACACACCCCCTCCCTTTGTTATCAGATGGATGAATGAAAACTATCTTCTAACAGTGGTATAAAACTCATGATGTCCTGGAGGGATGGAGTGCTGTTCAATGGTCAGCATGGGACCAAAACATTTTTAGTTGCTGTGGACAGTCCTGGAAATGTAACTTGATTCTAAGCTGAAGGTTTTTCTGCAGCTTCTCTTAAAAACAGGGGCTATGCTTAGTGTCCTGCCACACAGCCTGCCAGGGATGAGAGAGCCCTTGAGAGAGGCTGGGTGGTGGCTGTCCAAAGGGTCCTTTGGTTAAAAGAAAGTTGGATTAACTTAGTGGCATCTTCTCAGCCCGTCTCCAATTCTCCAAACATGTTCTTTTCTCTGTGACCAGGATTTAGGCAACTTTTGGGAAAAATTATTTCACAGGCATATTCATGAAGGGAAGAACAAAACATTGCTCCCATCCCTATACTAACATACAAACACTACTTATTTTATGGGTCGACAACCTTGAAGCAGAACATGGAAAATAACCATCTTCCTGACAAACCAACAAAGGGAAAACTCAGTTAACAGAACCCATATGCACTTTGGATCTCTTTTGAGCTAATGGTTTGCATGGATAATTGGTGACCGGGTCTCCAGTTTGATTTTAACAGACAATAAAAGTTTGACTGAATAAATGTACACAACTTGTATGCTGGCAATCACAAAGAGTTCACTGCTCTTCAGGAGGAAAAAACTGGCAAACATCTGATGAAATGTATTATTACAAAGGTTTAAGATGTTTAAAATTGATATTATCTCAGTGCTGTAAGATTAAAATACAATTCTAAATGAAACAGATACTGTGAGATATGATTAAACCTGCCCACTCCACTGCATACTTCACATTCCCTTTTGTGTCTGCACGTAATCCACTCGCAATAATAAATAAACTACCAGATGCTGGAATGAACAGCTTGTCCCAATAAGTCCACTGCATGAAAAATACAGATAAATGTGAATTAAAGGTACAATACCAGCTTGAGGAGGGTTAAGAGTGCTCCAAAGCCCAGGACAAGAGGCATGTTTTTTTCAAATATGACCTCTCCAGCCAGGAAGGGAGAGAAATTTACCGTGAATATCCAGCAGGGAGGTAAATTCACCAGTAATGTGGGTAGTAGGTTCACTGTAGCCAATACAATCATGCCTGCTTTTGACAGCATTACATTTGGGCCTCACACTGGCAGCAGGGAAATTGTGAAAGATGTGCAAGGTCCAAAAAGAAAAGACAGTAAAACTGCAGATACAAGAGACACGGTAAACTTCACTTGCCTTCCACATCCTAGTTGTCTTCTCCTGTTTTTGGCGTGGAAGATCTTCAGTTATGTCCCTTATCTATGATTGAACAAAAGATTATAATTGTATTTTTTAACTCTTCTTGTTTCATGTTCAGGCCTTTAATGATTGAAACCACAGTGGTAGAATGGCTGATATATTTTCATTTGGATCTAGTCTGAAACTTGCTGTGGACCCACACTGAATGCCATCCCTTGTTCAGCTGTAAATAAGCATGTGCTCTTGAAGGCTGGGGAGTTAGCAAAAACAACAGGCAATGGCAGTCAAACTACGCTCTTCCACTGGTTTACTTTACCCATAATGTTCTGAGTGACCACTTATGTTGGGAACAGATTTTGGGCTATAGCGCTTTTTTTTGTATGAAATGCTTTTAGTTCCTTTGGACAGCTGTATCAGAAACACAGGCTTGATCCCACAGCTTCTTTGTAGCAAAAATACACCTCAAATCAAGGGCAGATTTTCTGAATAAGGACTTCGTAGCATGCCCACAGTGTTTGGTCACTGTGAAATATGAAGCCAAGTGGAGAATGTCATCTGGTTTCATTTCTTCTAAAATACATGCTTCAAAGGACCTTTTCATCCTCTGAATTTGCAGTAAGAAATAGAAAAGAGCAGTCAGACATAAATGGAGTTAGGAAAAGACTAAAAGCTCATTAGAAGTATGTATTTCCTGTAAACTGTTTATTAGAGTCGAATACAGCATTTTCCAAACTGCATGGGCTACTCTCCCTGCCAGCACAGTGAAGCAGGTGCAAGAAGAGGCAGGGGTTGCCTTCCAGACCTGTAAGCAACTTAGCCTCATGACACAGTTTTGTGCCACAGCTTGTAAACGAAACAGAGTTCGGGTAAAAAAGGGCAGAAGGTTATGAAATTTTGTTTTACCGTAATCGTTATTAAAATTACAATTTGCCTTATCAGAACCTACAGTTTTCAGGTTGATCAGTGCTCTGAATCAATGAGAAGAATCCAGTTCAAATGCACTTCTGACAACCTTCTTGACATTAAAAAGATTATTGAAAACAAGTTGTATGAATCAATGCAGTCTGCCTATGTGTCTGCTTGGTAGAACTGTCAAGTTTCGTTCTACTATGACATTCACATTTCAGAGCTTTTGTGGAAGTGCAAAAAACCAAGTCTTTTTGCATCTGTCACCAACAAGATGATCTCCCTACACAGATCCCAGCCACACAGGCACTCTCATAAAAGGCATATGTTAGCTCTGCCCATTCTCCAGTCTTTCTAATTAGCCAGCAGGAGGTGAAAGACTTCTCATTCCCAATTTTCTGGCAACTTTCTGAAGTAACCAATTGGAAACAAGGCTTGTAGCAGTTAACCTCCCCACTCAGCAGAATTTCACAAGTCCTGGAGTCTTTTCTGCAGGCACTGCAGCTCCAGATGGGAGAATATGGACAGTGTAAGAGAGAGAGAGAGAAAATACAGCATGGGAAGCCCACTCATTTGCTTGTGTTTGTGTGTCCTTGGGCAAATCCTTTACACAAAGGAACATTTCTTCCATGTGCAAGTGTATGGCTAGGGTAGAATGGCGTATGGAGAGTGCAGTGCTACTGCAGAGATTAGTTTACTGACCTGGCAGCCTGACTGGCAGCAGAGCTAACACCAGCTCCTTCAGATTTAGGATCTAACAATAATACTGTCAGCCAAACCAAGCCTTCAGAGGAACCGCCTTCACAATTATCAAGCTAAATGATTCAACCTGTACAGGCTAGAGCGTCTCTTTCAATGTCAACTGAATGTGAGTTGTGGGCTGCTTTTCTGCTGAAGCATTTTATCCTAATGGTAAATTATGAGCCAAACAAAAAACAAAGCCTGGATGTGCTGCTGTTGTTAAAAAATTACCTTTGCTTGTCCCTCCGCCCCGTGGTGCTCATCTGCCAGGAACAATGGCAGCCATTGTTTTTCTAATCTCTTCTGGACGCATTGCTGAATTTCTAGCAGAACCGCTGCTGAAAGTCGATCAGGAAGGATTTGTCCCCATCCTCCACCTGAATGCATTAGCTAAGCAATCCAAATACAATAACACATGACATAAACTTTTGTGTGTACCAAAAGTCCTTTATCTCTCTACATCCTTGATTTAGCAAAGCATGAGCTTAACTGTAAGCAAAGCATTTAATGCATGCTTACCCAAGGCTCACATGTACTTTTCATAAAAGGGTACACAGATTACATTTGTCCCTACCTATAATAGAATACAGACTCTGGCAAATAATACCCCAGCTTGACTGAGTAAATTTCCTAAGTATTAAGATATATCGGAGTACCACAGCTCAGACTCGCTGTCTGTGGCTTTACTGACATACTAAAATAGAAAGCTGGAATAAGTCACTCTGCCTCAAAGCCATTTTTACACTTTTTCTGAGATGTGTTGTGCATGATCTGGCTGTGGCCTCAGATCAGGGTTTGAGGCAGATATTCTGTAAGGATGAGGGAGGAAAAGTCTGAACAAGAAGGAAGGGATCCCCAAAACCAGATCAGATTGAGATTTCTGTCCAAAAATATAGGTAAGATTTGAGGAGATAGCAGGGGGGAAAGTTGGAGTAAAGCTGCGTATGGACTTTTATCTCAGTCACGTTCAGTGTGATTGTTCTTTATGAACAGTTTTGTTACTGGTACCTGTTCTTGTTGTTCTCTGGTAGCTGGGCTGTTGGGTCCAAAGAAGTATTTTTTGTTTAAGTACTTGTTTTTAATGTCCTTAGATTTTTCCTCCATTTCTTCTTTATCCTTGTGGTGCATCTTTCTGAGCTGTTCAATATCTTGCCAGCACATGAGATCCATGCTACAAACAAATTTAAACAGAATGTTATTACAATATTGAGTTAATTTCATCAACATTCTAGGGAGTTATTAGTTTAACCACAAGCCACTAAAGTCTTCAAGTCCTAAATATCAGGTCAGATTGGACTGAAATTTTAAGTCATTTTGTTCTTTGCTAGTACCATCTGGTGAGACCATGGCACTTACCAAACAGGCAGATCAAACACACATCTTCAGGATCTAATTTAGGGTCCCTTCTGGGGTACCCTGGAAGGAGTAACCTCCTCAATGTGCAGCTGCTAAATCCAGCAGGGACTGTGAACCAGAGCCATAGTGCAGAGCTCACAGAGGGAATGAAAAATGAAACAGATGAGAATTTGAAGCAGTACTGAGGCTGTGAACCACCAAGAGACGAGTTGACACCCCCTGTTCTGCCTCCTTGTTGTATTGCCTGAGAAAGGAGCAGGGAACAGCTGGGAACATCAGCCCCAGAAATCATCCCCTTCCTACCCCGTGTGAAGTGCTAGAGCTTAAGTCAGTCTGCAGTCAATCAGACAAAACCAATTTATGATAAATTTTGTTTCTGGGGCTTTTTGTAGGCTGCCTTTTCATAAATTACTGGTTCTACTACTTATTTCATTATTCATAGTAGGTGACAAATAATCTCTATATGCAATTCTTGATCTATATATTGTGCACAATCATTTGTATGCTTTCAATTTGTTTTCTTTAATGGAACATATATCGGTTTTATGCTTTAAACCAGAGGACAGTATAAGTGACATATCTAAAATTTCAGTTTAATTTATATGTCTGTTTTCTGATAGTATCTTATTAGCTGGAGTTTTGTGAGCATTTTAACGAGGACATTCACTGTATTTGCAGCAGTAAATATGAAACATTAAATTCAGACAAATCTATTTCACTTTTCCATTCAGTAAATAACTGGCTTTTTCAAAGCGTTAATCTATGTGTAAAACTTTCAAAAGCATTCGACTGATTTAAGAACAGATGTCCCCTCAAAAATCTTTTGAGATCCTTACAGACTGAAGTTCTATCGGGACTGAAATTTTCATTTGCTAGTTCATCACAACATGAATAAGTTCACCCAAATACAAGCAATCCAAGTTAACTGTGGTTTATGGAGTTACTCCTTGGCGTCTGCCTATGACAGCTGATCAAATATGTCTGTCATATAAAAAGCAAAATATATAATCTTAAAGTGTGTTAGGTTAAAGCATTTGCAGTGATGGCTTATCCTAGCATACTCTTCTTTTTCATTTCAACAGATCAGGAGTATGTGCATAGTCAGTCTGGCAAGACTAACAAGTGGTAACCCATTAACCCCAAGTAACACAAATTGTCCTACAATTGTGTGAATATATCCTGTATATTTAACAAAATATTAATTAATGGAATTTTGTTTAGTTTCTTACCAGAATTTCTGCCTAGGTACTCGGCAGTCTGTCCTTCCTGAAACTTGGATCACTTGCAATTGGGCAATAACAGAACCATAAATTTTGATGAAGAGGCAAATGACATATTTGTTGGGTTTTGCTGAAGTTTTCCAGGCTGCATTAGTCCTAGGATCCCTTCAGCTTATAGTACCGTTAAGCATCTTTATTTAGCATGCCAGCTGGACTTCAGAGTTACTAGGTCTGGACCCAGCTCTGTTTTGTGAGACTTATTCAAATGTTTTTCTTTGTTATGAATTTTTACAAAAGAAAATTTCTCCATTTCACCTGGCTTTATCATTTAAGATGGGACTTGTCTGTGATTAACAGAGAGGCAGCAAGTCCCAGAGGCAATTCAGTGTACCTCTCCAGGACCTCATCAGAGCCAGTGACCCGTTCTCTGATAGAGAGGAACTCTACACCAGTGGTCTCCAAAGTGGGGTGTGCGCACCCCAGGGTGTGTGCGAGACTATTCATTGGGGTCAGGAAGAAAATATTAGAACTTCAGTAGCACGAATATATAATTTATAAAAAAAAAATATACATACATTGAGGGTGCGTGCTCACAATTTTTTTACTGATGGGGTGCATGATTAAAAATGTTTGGAGACCACTGGTCTAGACAACTCACTCAGAAGTCACTTGACCATAGGCACCCACAGCATAAGAATCTCCAACTGAACTCATTACCTGCAGCCTTTTTGTTGTCAGTGAATAGAAATAGCCATCTTTAGGAATAATCTATCCAAACTGGTTTTAGATGTTACATTCAGAATTAGAAGAATTGTGTCCAGAAGTGTGCATTTCTCTCTTTGACTACAAAGGGAACCTATGATGATAACCAGACATTGAGTCTTGGCCAGAGAAATCCTGTGCTAGGTGTCCATCTCTGGACACTTTTGAAAAAGCTGACCAATATCCAATCTAAAATGATAGCGGTGCCTGACTAGAAGCAATAGGCAATATGCAAAGCACCAGCTCATGGGAATCCAGTTTAAAGGAAGGAAGTGATAATTTAAGGACTTGCTAACAGTTACTTTAAAAGTATATCTGCCTCTTCCAAAAACACGATAGAGATTAGTATGGGGCTTGGGGGCGAGCAGGGGAAGGTGGCAAACTCACATTTGCTTCTGCTAGAACTTCTGTTTAGATTTTCATTTTTAAACAAATGGGCTCGCTTTTTCAAAACCCTGCATAAACTGTATTACTGTGAGCTGGTACTTAATTCTGTTCAGATCAGTGCAAACACAAAACTGTAGTTGTTCTCACACTGTGAGAATAGCATTGCTGAATTCTATTTGTACATTTTTATAACTTCCACCTTTAATTTTTAAAATGTACTAAATTGAATCTGTACTAAAAAAAAGGTAAATTTTTACTCATTATAGGCTAAGTGCTCTACTCAGGAGTTTGACCCTAATCAAAGCAGAAACTAAAAGCAGAACTGTAATACCGTCATGTTATGACAAGAGAATTTTTAGCCCAAAAGTTTAAGGCACTTCAGTTTTCTGAACAATTTGCCTGTGTATTTCATAAATATACAAACATATTTTTTAATAAGACTATAATCTGTGAACATTGAGATAGCCAATATCCCCAGCAGAGATTTATTCTGAACTTATAAATGGAAAAAATAATAATAGCTAAGAAACATACCCAGCAGAATGCTGATGAAGAAAAGCCCAGAACTGTTCTAACTTCTCTCTGTTGTGAATCAGGTCAGACAGATTAGGACCTGCCGATTCTTTGGGAACTTGACGCAAGTGCTGTTCTTCTTTGAGAGAATCAGGGCAGGGTGACAGACCAGTGTCAGCAACAGTACTCTGAGGGAAGAAATTATTTCACTTGCAGAACTGCTTTTTTCATGTCTATATTTTGCTTAGTCTAATAATCCTTGCATTAAATAACTTCTGTCTCTATACAACCCTTTTTTGATCACTAAGAAAATACATTGCGTTAAGTCTCCAGCTCTTAACCACCTTTATTTTTATGTTTCTTTTAAAGATAACAGTGTGTGCAGGTTCCATAATCAAATAAACCAATATATACCTGTAATTTACTTGAAATTGAGGTATTTTCTCCAGATTAAAGGCCCAAAATACATTCCACAGATTTTAGTGGAAACTATCTCATTGACTCCAATCATACAATTGTCTGATGTTGAGGTAACTGATAAAAGACCTATATCTGTAATTAACACAATGGCTGTCAAACATTCCTCAAAATGAATGTTAAAAATCAGACTACTTGCTCTCCAGACTGGTATGTAGTCAGTCTTTCATTGCTGATACTCAAAGTGTTAACCCTCTCTGATAGAAAAAGAGTTTGTTTTTGTTAGTAGGTACTTGTCTTACCTCATCCTTCTTGGAACCACTCTCTTGATGCAAAGCCTGGAGCTTTCTAAAGTACACGGAGTCCAGCTGTCGAGTTTCTTCCACCAACTCCACCTAATAAAAATATCTTATGTCATCCCTATAGTACACATTATAGAAAGATGGAGAACTGGACAGGCATCTCGCCAGTGACAGGGGATAGGAAAGAATACATTTGCCAGTAATGAGACTGATCTTTAGAAGACACTAAAAGTCACATCCTTGTGATAAACAATTCAATTAAAAACTCTGGTAGAACAAAATTTTCAGATCTGTGTAGGATCACTTGTAGATTTCTACAGAACACCACTAAATAACCTAACTGTATCTTCAAGAAAAGAACTTTGTGTTAAAAAAATTGCTGAATTATATTGTGTATATAATATAGTGTGTATATTGTGTCAGACTTACCTGATTGCCTATACCAGCAAATTGTATGTCAAAGTGTCACTGAGAAGCAGAAAAACAGCTCTTAAAGCTGTGACTGTCAGTGGGAAATGTCAAAAAGAGGGAGTGCCACAGAATTCCAGAAATGGAAATTTAAGACAAGAAAGATGCCATAACATCTGAACAATGAAGGTGAAAACTTTCAGACGTTCAGTCTTGTCCCCTTCCTTAGTTTTATACCACGTAATGCCTTAAAATTATAAATTGTGCACGATTAGAACTCATGAAGTATTGGTATTTTTTAACATGATTAGAAGCCTTATGTATATAATTAGAGCAGTTCTCCATGTTATGTACAGAGGATTGGTAACTGCATAAGGAATAGTTTGGTGACCCTCTTGGCTGACTAAACCATTCAAATGCACGGTGTGGGATATTTAGCAAAATTGAGCCAATGCTTGTACTGATTAACACACCCATTACAAAGATTAGAAAGCTGTGGTCTTATTGTTCAAGAGTTTGTGTGCAAGAGAGAGGAGTGTTTTTAGATTAATATTCATTACGCTTTTGTCTGAATACTAATACCATACTAATCACCGTGTTATCTGAATGCCTTCAGGCTCCGTGTAGCTCTATTCCACTGTTACAAAGTGCTTTTGGGTATTCTTTCCTTTAAAAGAAAACATAGTTTAAAAGTAGATAGGAAAATAATTCAGAACATTTTTCATAAAATTTAAACAGAAAGCAGATAGAGGCAGGATGAGAATCAACAATAAAAAGGAACTCTCCTGTTTTCATGTTTCATTTAAAGATAAAAATGTAGATACATACTGATCATGTCCCAAATAAACAGTTTTGGACTCACCTAATTCTTGATAAAATATCTTGTTTTCATTAAGGGCCAAATATATCCTGCTGTATGGTGGAACAAAGGGGAAGAGTAGAGCCAGGGACTGAACAAAATACAAAGCAGACCTTGTCTTTGTGCTGGGAAGGAGTGTGCCTAAGCATCAGCCTGCGCCTAGTACAAAGAGACTCTAGTGCCTCCTAGAACAGGTCAGGTTATGTCTGTGTATTATAACTCTTCACAAATGCATGTATTGTGCACTCAAAAGGATTTAGTTCTGGTTTTTCGTGCTTTGATTAAGATGTTTGTGTTATTAGGCACTGAGAAGTCTGCACATAACTACATTTGCAAAGAAAAGCATCGTCTAAACTGAAAGGGCAATGATTATGTCTCAGTTAACTCAAGGAGTTATAAACGGACACATGCAGTAACTTAAAGCAAAACTGTATTTTCAGTTCTTATTTTGGAGGAATTCTTCCATCACTAGAAGCAATGAAAACACTGTATTCACAGAGCGTGCAAAAGTAGAGTCCTTTTTATAGAAAAATTATGTATAATACTCGGCTGAGTCAATGACTTGACTCAATGAGAGCTGGCTATAGATACAAGACAACTAGTAACGATAATACACATGGAAAATACACAATTATGAAAGACTATAACTAGTTTGATAGAAAGTAAATAAAATTTCAGATTAATGAAAATATCAATCAGTTACATGGTGTTTTGCAGCTTATAAATAGTTATAGCTGAAATAACTTAGGAAAAATAATTTATCTGAAAGCTTAGAAAAGATACTGAAAAGTGAAGAGAATATCTTGCAGATATGTTTGGATTAGTATATTTCATTTCAGTAAGTTTTTTTCACTGTTCAAACTTTCAAGTTTCTTAAGGAAATTAAGTTATCAGAGGATGAGAGGGAAGGTCCCCTTGTGAATTAATTAGAAGGTAGAAAATAAGAAATAAAGAAATAAATAACTTTCATTATGGGGTGGGGTTCCTATTGGAGTCTCAGAGGGCTCTGCACTGAGATTGTTTTTTTAAACATTCAGAAATTATCTGGAAAAGGAGGTGAGTGAGGAGACAACAAAGTCTGCAAAATGATTCCACAGAGCAAAAAATTAAATTGACTGTGAAGAGCTGCAGCATTTCAGGACACTTTAGCATCTGCGTGATAAAAGGGCAGCTGAATTCAACGACAATAAACATTAAGTCATTCCAGTGAGCTCCAAATTAGGACTTTCCATTAGTTGTTATTACTTATTAAAGAGATCTTGGAATCATTGCACATGGCTATTAGCTTACATTTTGCACATCCACTTAAAGTTCACCAGGAGTCAAAAGGCAATTAGAATCATAGGAACAATTAGGAAGGGAGCAAAGAGCAAAACAGAAAGCATGATTCTGCCACTGAATAATCCTTAGTGCATCCAGATCTTGAGTACTGCTTGCATCTTGTCAAAAGAACATAAAATAACAGATACAGATGGGGGTCATAAGTGTAACAAAGGTATGGAACGCCTTTTGTAAGAGGAGAGGTCAAATAGTCTAGGATTCTTGAATTTCAAGGAGATATAATTGAAGTGGGATACAACAGAAACATGTAAAAGCATAACATCGAGAATATGACAAGATAACACTTGTTCACTGTTCCTCATGACATACAAAACTAGGGCACCAGGTGAAATTATCAGGGAGGGGTTTGCAAACAAACCAAGATAAGCATATTTTTCACCTATTGCATGATTAAACCATGGAACCCTCTACTGCAGTGAGGCTGAAGATATAAAATGACAAGACATATTTACATAAACCCATAGGAAAAAAAACCTCATCAAAGACTATTAAACACAAAAACATGGATAAGACCTCTGCTTCATGAACCTCCTCAGCTGCAAAGTGCTGTAGCTGGCAATACTGCTGTATGTTTTTTTTCTATTATCGTACTCTGTTCCTAAGTGTTTAATACTGGCCACCACCTAATAGGCTTAGATCATTCTCAACTTTGATTTTAGGTATCTGTTCTCCTAGTTGTTCATACAGGCATGCATGATATAGTAACAAAAATACACTGTATCACAAAACTTCTGCAAAAGAGTTTAAAAATGTTTTGCAGGGGGCAATGCATACGTGTTCTTATTACATGCTGACCCTCAATAAGTTCGCAGATGACACTAAACTAGTCGGGCGTGTTGATCTGCTGGAGGGTAGGCTGGCTCTGCAGAGGGATCTGGACAGGCTGGACCGATGGGCTGAGGCCAATGGCATGAGGTTCAACAAGGGCAAGTGCCGGGTCCTGCACTTGGGTCACAACAACCCCAAGCAGCGCTACAGGCTCGGGGCGAAGTGGCTGGAAAGCTGCCCGGCAGAAAGGGACCTGGGGGTGTTGGTGGGCAGCCGGCTGGATATGAGCCAGCCGTGTGCCCAGGTGGGNACTATGATTCTATGATGTATCAGTAGTAAGTGATGATATTTCCTGTAAAAGTGGAGGTGCTTCATCTAAGGTCGTAGTGGAGAAAAACAGGAACAAGAACTAAGTTCCTGCCCTTCAACTCCTGATTCCTCACTGCCAGTTTCTCCTTCCATATCCAAGACAGAGATGTTAAAGACTTGGAATTAGAAGTTTGACCTACAGCTGGTAACTTGTAGGTAAGTTTACAAAGAGCAGAGAGCCACAGCATCCACCACTGCCTCCACCATTTCTTGTTTTTATTTGCCAAAAGAAGAGTCAGGATTGCAGCCATCTCCTCTGGCCTGGTCAATTGAAGCCTTCAGAGGGTTTCTGGGATTAGAACCAAGTGTATCACTGAGCCACCTACTTCAGGAAGCCTGCAGGGTGCATTTACCCCTTACACAGCAGGGCAGCTATCTAAAAAGTGTTTGGGGAAATACAGCTGTATCACCGTATCACATTTCCTCTTATGCTAATCAGTAGCTACACTTGAATTCTAAACACCAAGAAGCACTTCATACAATTAATATGGACCTAGCATCACTGTACTGACACTCTAGAAACACGGCTTATTTTGTGCTTGCCATGAAAAGCATAGAAGTCTTGTGGGCAACCCATCATAAGAAAATTACTTTTGATCAATGGTAAGACTGCAGAAATGTGACACTTCCTGAGTGCAAAGAGAAATTTTGCCATAGGAAGATGCATTCTTCCCTAATTCACAGACAAAGGGGTCTATGAAGCCTGAACCTTCCTTTCAGATGGAAAGTCTGCTCTCCACAGGAAACTCAGCCTACTCTGCACATTAGCGTAGAAACGAGTGGGTGAACAAAACACCCCATAACACTTCTCACTTCCTGACCATAAATGTAAAATTGGTTGCATATGAAGGCTCTTGTGATTTTCTTCCCCATCATAAGAATTTTTCAGAATGTCATCCAGATCAGATACCTTTCCATAAGTGCGTTTGTCTGCTTCCACCATCTTCATCCACGGTTCCAGCAGAACAGTGAGAATATATTCTTCTGCTGGGTCAAAAAGATCCTCAAAAGCTGGGTCAATTTTCTGATAAATAATGTTTTTCATACTCTGATGAAGTCCAATGTCCATGCTGGCAGATGGGGCAATGTAAGTTGCATAAAGAAACTGCAATTAAACAGAAGAAAACTGTTTCTTAGCCATCATCCATTCCAATGGCCACAATCCTTTGAAGGAGAGAATTAATGCACATTTGTCTCCCACTGCCTTGCTCTATATTCTGAACATACATCTAATTACACTTGCCTTTTTTTTTTATGAATGTTACTATTTTGTCCAAAATTCAGTTATTGCTGTAACTGACCTCCCTGCCATTTATACTCCTATTTGTTAAAATTGTTAGATCACAAAATAATGCTTAATGTAATTTTTTCTTGGAAATATTTGTCTGATTCTTAGTTAGATTCAGATAACCACAATCATTACAGCAACTGCACTCCTCATGAAGCTGCATAACTGTTTTGCAGAATATGTGCTGGGCCAACTTGTGAAGGAGTCGTACTTCTGAATAGAAGAGAATTTGTAAATTTAGGTTAAAATTAATGAAAAATTACAAGGTTTCATTCTGTGTGGAGATTCTCTTGCACAGTTCTTTGACACTGGTGAGACTCCATCATGGTCCAGGATTCATAACAGGAGATACCACTGCATAATTGAGGTCTAAATCCTTACGAAAACAATGATTACAATATATTTTTTTATGAAGCACAGAGTTTGACATTCAACATCTACAAAAAGAAGAAAGCTGAACCTAGAGAATGTTTTCTTCTCACTTGCAGCTCTTTCTTGAAGCACAGAGTATTTTTTTTATTTATTTCAAAGGAATTTTTTTCCAAATAGTCCCTTAAGTCAAATTCTTGTTTTTTAAAATTTTCATAAATAGCTATGAAAAAGAACATTGAAAACTCAGAAAAAAAACCCCACTTTCTTCCAGCAATATCTTGGAAGAAGAATCTATCTTCCTAATACATCATGATGCTGCCATAATAAATTTCATATATTTGTAAATGCTTTCTCCTCTACATATTGTCAAAGACTAAATAATTTTCAAACATATGGTCAGGGAATAAGATTAGTAGGATAAATCAGAATTCCTCTCTAGGATGGCACCGAAGAGCCCATCTTCACTATTTATTATCACACAGTTTTGACAATGAAGAATGCAGGTTTCTGGTAATTCTCATTTTCCTTAAGTTGCTAAAATCCATCTGTAACTAGCAGTAGATGTACAAAGCAGTAGAAAAGAAGAAAATAATATATTTACTCTGTGTTCAGTCAGTAGTAAAACACTGTTGTGTTTAGATTTCAAGCACAGCAGGAGAATGTTTGTGCATATTAATTAATTATGATTCTGTGTGTTTTAAATGAAATTCTGATTTATTAGACTCTTTCTTTCAAACAGCAACAGTACCAGACTACATCCCCATTATTTTGGACCTTAATAATTTGAAACAGGCCTTTTAGACTCTCCTGATATCAGGTCACTGAGGAATACAGGGCTATAATGCCTGACATCAATCCCCCAGTTAGAACTTGTTATGATTACTATATTTACTGTCTGTGCAGGATTGCACCCACTTTCTACCTAGATCTAATCACTGAAAGCAAAGACAGTTTGTGGCTATTGTGGCCCATGTTATCAGTGCAATAAAGACCCCCAAGTGTAAGGGTAGGGTCAAAGAATGAGGACATCCACAGGAAGAGTCCTTGCTGAAGAACAAGACCTCACTTATCCTAAATAATGCCCTTCTCAGCAAATTACCAAATAAATTTGAATTTAACAGAGAGAGCATTAATTAGATTCATAGTGATTTCAAAAGTTGGAAGTTATTTTGAAGAACCCTAACACTAGTAAAGTTTCCATTACATCATGTTCCAGTTTAATCCAGAACATTTAACATATAAAATAGTCAAATTAGGAGGGAGCAGTCCAATCATATAAAGATGTGGTATCTTTAAAAATAGCCTTTTAAAGAGGGATTAACCATTTTATTTGTCATTAAGGCTACATCACTCCACCTGTTATAACTCATAAAACCACACAAGGGATCTCTAAATTGGTGAAAAAAAAGTCCAAAATAGGTCTCCAATATTTTAACACACATTTAACCTATTTCCTTAAAAGGCTGATCATTTTTAGCATAGTTTTAAGAATAAAATCAAAACAAACACTCCACAAGTTTCCTGGGGGGAATTCTTCTTTCCCCCATGATTTTGTATGAAATACATTAACTTGAGTGTATTTGCTACTCTTCTTTAGAGATTACAAAAAATAGCAGCCTAGAGCAGCATAGAGTCAGAAATTGCCCAGACTAAGGAAGCTTTGTCCAAAAACTATTGACAATCTGCTCACACAAACCCTGTCATAATATATTGCCATACTAGGGACTGCCTTTGCAAGCTGCTCTTCCCGCAGAACTGCCCCCAGTCCTGTATCATTTCATGTGCAAGACTGGATTATAGTAAAGACTGACATTTTTTTCCAGAAACAATAGTTAGGGTTGGTAATACATGTGAAGGAGAAATTTAGAGGTGTTTAGATAGCTGTAGGAGTGCACTTTCCCAAACTCAAAGGACCAGACCCTCAGTGCTGTAATCAGGATGGCCTCTTCACTTTTGAAGGATGCAGATTTACAGTGTCTAAGGATTTGGGAAGGTGCCATCTTTTTGCCTGAATTCTTGTAAGAATTCATTGCTATTGGATTTGACCTACCAAGTAAAAAGATAGCATCACAAAGTGACAAAGTGAATGCATGCACTTGCAGATAGGGGAGACATGAGAGGGAGCTTTCATCCCTGTGTCCCTTCCTGAGGGTTCAGGTGCATCTGCAGATCTGCACTGATCTCAGGGCAAGGGCTGCAGGAAAACCAACTGCAGTGCCAAAAGAGAAGAAAAGTGTCTATGTTCACGGCTTTCAACAGTGGGCAATGAAGTCAGCGAGATATAAGGGGAAAATGCATTGTATCCTTTAAAAAGGAATGTTCATAGCCTTTTTTGACTTCCATGTCATGTAAGACTTGTGGTTTTCTGAATCTCAGTGAAATAGTGAAACTATTGCATTGGCCAGCCTTCTAAAGGATCAACAGGAAATCAATGAGCTTAAAGGTTATGAAGTTCATACAAAATCCTGAAGCATGTGATATCAAGTGCACATCATATTTTATTTATTCAGGGCTTTATTGCTTTTGTAAAACACAAAGAATTTTGCTACCTGCAAGCTATACATTTTCCTGTAAATGTATTAGAATAAGTGATGGATTAAACCCAAAACCCTACCTGGAAATTTGGTCAGAGTTTGCATCTTGAAATTGCTTATAATGGCACAAATCTGAGGATAGGAAATGCTTAGGAAATTCAGATTAAGATTTTGGCCTCATTTACAACTTCCCAAATCAGAGATTGTCCAGGCCTTGGGATTTGGTGTAAATTCATCCTCAGATGAAAAGGCTTTGGTAAGTGTTCACAGAATGACTAGAGTGAAGCAAGAAACATGAAAAAGATTTAAGTCCAGGTGCTTTGTATTGTTGCCCAAAGGCATGGATACTGCTCTGATCTAAATGAGCAGCTTGTGCAGCTGCTTAACAGAATCATATGATGGAAGAATACAATGCACTGGCTGGTCTTAAATGGAAAGGCTAAACTGCCTTAACCCCCATCATCACTTTCCACTAATATAAATCTTGCATCTGACCCTGAAAGTTCACAGTAATGATAACTCCCTGTATCTAAATTGATTCTAGTGTTAAAATATTGTACTTCCCATGACCGTCTTAAATTTTCTAACTCTAAATAACTATTTTTTAATCAAAACCTACGTGTTTCTTTATTGCTTTTTTTTCCCAATTTATTTTACACTCCTGTAGTGAATAACCATATATGTTCCTGGATGATTACCAGTACTTAGAGTTTTTCTTATCCATCAGGCTTCATTCTGACTGTATTTTTTCCCTGGATGAATGAATATACACCTTGGAATGCATTTTGTTACTGTCATAAAGCTGAGATAAAAATGCCTAACTTATGAAACAATGAGTAGCAGATAGATAGACAGCAATCCAGGTTTGCTCTTTTTTTGAGCAGGAAGCAGGCAGAACACATACAGAATACTTTGGATGTCTCTTTCTGTAATAAATAGCAAAATATATATGACGATGTGTTGTGTGAATCTGATCCACGTTCTCTTAGGAGTGTTTGGAATGAGTATCTTATTGTGCCAAAGGTGAGCACAGAATTTGGGAAGGCATCTCTTCCATAAGCAAACCCTGTAGATTGGATGCAGATTGACTCTTTACCATGTTCCAATGAAAACAAGAATAATTTTTGTGCAGCCTTAAAAGGCAAGCTTGAGAATGATACCAAATGTTGCAGCACATGTGTTGATTTGTTATGTTACATTTCAGCTGTTAGTTATGCTAATGGAACAGTTTCACATATTTCGTTTTGATGTATTTACTTTAATGGCTATGTGTATGTAGCTCTCTGCAATTGCCTGGTAACACTGATTGCACGATGTTCTGCTGTCACCACCAGGCCAGCACTGGAAATAAGATAAGAAAAGTAAAAAATGACCTGTGCCTTAATTTTCAGCCACACAATCGCTGCAGAAAGAGTGTGAACTGGTGTGAAATGAAACCAAATTGAAAACCACCATGAACCATAACCTAAGGTTCAGCCTGCAACAAAACATATAGGAAAATACACAGTCTAGATAAGGTTAACTTACACGCCTGTTGTGAGCAAGGTCCCTGGCCACACACAGGCCTGGGCAGATACAGGAGACAGTCAGCTTGAGGGGTACAGTCGGCTGCCCTCAGCCTCAGGCTGTAAGTAGAGCTGGAGGGGAAAACAACTAAATGGGGCAGCAGTACAAGACAGCCAGTGCGTGGCAGGAGAGAGGGAGGAATCCGTGCCTCAGCCTCTGCCTGGAGTTTCCGTACAAATAACACAATTCAGGTGAGAATTCTGGACAAATATGCAAAATTCTGTCATTTGCCCCAGTAAAACCTCCAAGTAGGAAAACAAGACGAATTCAAGGAAATCCAGATGCTCAGTACCATAAGCCATACAAAGAGATTATTCTCCACTCCTCTCTACAGCTATTTGTTCCAATGACATGTGCAGTAGCTTTGCTCTATTACAGCATATATTGAAATATGCAGATAGGATATACTCCCACACAAGGTTTACAAAGGAAAACAGACTGAAGTCTCACAAAGTGATTTTAAAAGTTGCTTGGAGTTCTTGTAATTATATCACGTTGCTGCAGCCTCCTTCCCTTGCAACATCAGACTATTCTGCAGTTGGTGACAGCCATCAGCACCCATGTGGTGAACCAGTTCACTTTTGCTTTATTCCCTGACTTAAAGTGCATGCTCAATTAAGAAATATCAGTTCCGCTTGACAGTAAATGAGGGTCTAAAGATCTAACCTGGGAGGCAAGGACAGATGACAACTGCAAAAAGTGCATAATGATGCCCTGATAATCAGAAAAACAGGACTGACAACTGAAGGATCCATTTTCATGACTCATTATCTGAGGTCTGGACTGTAAGATATGCAATTCTAACCCACACAAGAGATGGAAGGAAAGGTACAGCACAATTAGATGATTTGGAAAAAATATTATCTCTGATGTTAACACTACGCAGTTTCCAAATATGAAACAAAGTAGCAAAGGGGAGATTAGGCAAACTGAGTGTAATAGATAAAACTGGGAACAGGCAGCACAGCCTAAAAATCAAACTATATATGATTAACATTTAAATAAAGAAATTCCATGGAAACAATCCAAACAGCTTCTTTTATTGTCCACAACCCAGATTTACTTTGGTGTGGGTTGTCAAGATTTGGAAACTTTTCTACTTTCTATCTTGTTTTCAGTCTTTACAATGAACAAATGTATTTGTGAAACAAATGAACAAATGTATTTGTGAAGGGAAAACACATTATTTACAACTTACTTGCGCTTGCTTGCGTATTTTAAAAGGATGAAGAGTTTCTTGGTAGAAAAGCTGATGATAGGCCTGTAGGTCAAACCAAAAGTACGCACTGTTCTTCCACAACTAGAGATGAAAAATATTGTAAGTAATTGCTAACCAAATATCACAGCTTTATAAAAGGTTGACTTTCCAATTCAAGTAATTGTTTAGCTCCTTGGGGTCATCATAAATCAAGCTCAATTTAAGGTGGATTTACTCTTCTCTTGCATATTAGCAGAAGGACAACATATTTAATGGCATCACCACTGTGATATCTTTTATTGTATCCTTTATGCATAATTGGCCATTAAAATTGTTAACATTGTAGTTAACATTTGAAGAGTAACCACATCTCAGTGGCATAAAGCTGGCACTAGAGAAGAAACGCCGATAATGGACATGCAGAATTTGTGCCATGGTGAAATAGCATTTTGCAGCAATAACCAAAACAATCAAATATTGTGTACTTGATGTATGTTACTGGGACTGTCATTACATTGTTATTACATGCATTTCTGAGGCACAGAATATTGGGGTAATTTCATAAATTCAAACAAACATCAAAAAGGTCTTTCAGAAGGAGGAATCTAGATCTTTCCTCAAGTCCTCTGGTTTAGTCATGTGCTTATGGAGTTTGGATCTTAAATGTACCCTGAAACCCCCATCTCTGGAGAATACAGTGTTCCAAAAAGACAGGGGCAGGGAACTTTATTCCACACTGTAGCCTGCCAGACCTGGTATATGAGTGAAACAGGCTCCACAATTGTAGATAAAACCTTAAGGAAATAATTTTCAAAGGAGTCTGGCACCTGCAAATGTGAGTCTGTATCTCCAATGAAATAAGTTACTTTTATTTAGATTTCTATCTGTACACATTTAACATTTTTAGCTGAAGGCATTCAGCTTTGGAAACATCGGCTCTTGACTTCTGGTAGCCAAAGGCATTTCTAGCTACTGCTGCTGGATTCTGGGTTGTGCCAGCGGTGAAACAGATGTCCATCTTGATTGCATTCAAATCTCCCCTAAAGACTCAATTTTTCTGCAAAGCCACTAAACCCTGACTCAGATTCATAACTTGTTCCAACCAATCCTCAATTTACACCCAGCAATGAATGATGGATCTGCTGACGGCAGACAAGAAATAGTGTTATGTTTCTCAGAAATCCAAGAAGCTTCGTGGAAGCAGAAGAACGTTTTTAAAACATTGGAGATTTTGGACATCACTAACCCAACAAGTAAGAAGGAGGCAGATTATAATGAGTAATAGCGTAGCAGATTTTCCATCTTTTTAAAAAATGTTTTTGTGGGTTAAGACCTCATTTTTTCTGCCAAGTTCAGACTAGTTTTTAAAAATGATTAGTCTTTTTTTTATCCCTGATGGTACAATCAGATTTCCAATAGGTTTGAGACAGTTAGGATCTGACAGCTTGGTTAAGACCTGTCATTAGTTTGAATATACACACGAACAGTTTATTGTTGTTGAGGGATTGGAGTCTCACAAGTAATAATTCATCCAGTCATCAATCTTTCTTTCTCCATTTTTTTTTTCAGTCTGGCTGCCCTCTATAACTTGGCATTCAGTCAACTGTGGACTAAATTATCACAGGGTAGGAAAATGCTCATACCTTATTCCCTGACTTCTCACAGAAGTGTGTGAAGTAGTAGCCTGCTCTGTTCTCCAAATAAAGAGACTGCAGCATGCTTTCCATTCTTGATCCCCCTAAGACAACACTGCCAGCAGCACTTTTCCCCTGGAGAAATAAAATATAGTTCTACAGCAAGGAATAGTAGGCTTTCATTATTTTCAAACGTCAGTACATTGCAATGGAGGGCCATGCAGTGTGTTCATTTAGTATCTTCATCCCAAGAAACTACACTCCATTTTCTACTACATATGCAATTGATCTCTCCCTACCATTTTCCCACTAAATGTTCACATACAGTGGAATAAGTCTGATGACTTAAGGCATGCAGACTAGCAAAATATCCATAGCATCCAAATCCAGGGAATTCCAATGATACTAAACCATATGACTTAGCTGTCAAAAGTTGTCTCAGCTCAGGTCACTGTGTTTTGCACCAACAGAAGTTAACAGGTGATTGTTTGGTCAAGCCTCAAAATGCTTAACTATTGTGGAACAAAAAATATGTCCCCTGGCGTTACAGCCCTGACATCAGCATCAAAATCACGAGCATTTTAGGGGAGAGGGAACCCATGACCTTTACTGTGGCTAGCTCCAGGAGTATTTGAGGAAGAAAACAGCCATTTTGACAATAGTCACGGAGAAACCACAGAGAGTACAAACTAGTTAATTAGCTTCTGGTGATCACAAGAGAGGAACATTGGCTGACTTGCTGTCTCTGATAGCAGAAGTAGGAGCAAAGGAATGTGGAGCCTGACAACCAGCTTCTTTCCAAGCAAACACAGGGATGGAGAAGGGCAGGAGGAAGCCAGACTTCTGAAGCAGAACAGGAAGATCCCACTCCTCAGTATGAAGTTAAAATATGGTTCCCTGCATTCCCTTTGCATTGTATTTGTGATGGCAAATGTTGGGGTCCTGACTGTAGGTTCCAGTGTAGCCCTGTAAGTGTAAATGGATAGTATTTTCCTCCCTCCGCCAGAGGGAAACTCTGCATGGTGAAGGTGTATAAAAACTAATAGTTCATGGTGTGAACATTGCCTTAATATTGCCTAACTGCAAATGTCTGCAAAAATCTTTTTCTTATGCCAAAATTAACAAAGAAGTAAAATAATCCTAGTGAAGTCATAAACAAATTATGATTTTGATGTGAAAAACAATTGTGCTCAAGTGATGAGAAAACTCCATGCATATCTAAACAGGCCCAGATTTCATAATATGTTGGGGTTTTTTCAGTTGGGAGGCCATGGTTATCAATACATTGACGAAACTGCAGGCTATTTCAAGAACACAAGTGTAAAAACGTTTGGATATATTTTAAATTGCCGAATCTTAACATCTCATGTGCTCAATTTGTCAGCATTTTAACAGCTATTGAGAAAAGGCTCTTCTGTTCAGCCTGTCCCTCCTGAGGTTTGCTGGACTGAGGGCCTGCTTAGCAGGCAATAATTCAATAAAGAAAAGAATGAAGTACACACGCAATAAAAAGGAGTTGTACAAATGAAGCATTTTCCTCTTTTGAATTTTGCTATTTTAATTACTTTCTAGGGCAGATTCAGTTTTCACTCTAAGCCTGGTATACTTTCCTAGGCAACGATTCCACATAAGCATTTATTCAGTGAGTTTTCCATAATAGCCTACTGAACACACGGTCACCATGGAGAAGATCAGCACTTTCTAGTGAAAACAAACCTCTGTATGTGCCATGATTTCCTATCAAATAGGTGACAGATACCACACAGAAAATGCTGACATTTTGATTATACCTCTGCATATGGCATTAACATTCACATAATCAAACAAATTTCTCTCCTTCTTTGCCTACTTCCCCTTTTAGTACTACAGAATAAAGGGGTTTAACCCATGATTCAAAACAACTAACATTTTCAAGCACTACTTACCAGGAGCAGCTCAGCATAGGTGTACTTTCTATGACCCTGGTATTTTGAGTCCTTGGTGTCATCCAAAGCCAAGCAATGAATCATGTCTCTGCTCACCGATTTTGGCCTAGATCGACAAACAAACAAAATTTTCAATACCTATTTAAGAAAAAACTAGGACTGCTTATAAAATAAAAAACTAAAAAAGGGGGATGAGAGATGTAAAATGACATAGCGAATAACAGAGGAAAAAGTACATGGAGTTCAAATTTATAATAAAAGCAAAAAATATAGAGGAATACTTTTTCATATGTCCCTGTGGAAATCACTGACAGGGCATATCTTTTAGGGCAAGTGCTTGAGACAGGTTAAAAGTATAGAAATGTATGTAGATAATATCAACAATTATACAAGAGAAGGTAAAACACCTGTATTTGGAGAAATTAACCCTTTTGTGTTGTGGCACAAACAAATGAGAAACTAATCAGGCAGGGAGGAATTCTCCATGCACACAATCTGTATCATAACTGTGCGTCAATAAGCAGATTATTGTATTAAAGAAAATTATTCATGAAAACAGTAGGATCTAAAAGCCTTTCATAAATATTTGAAGTATAATGGTGTCCAAAAAGATGTACAAGGAACTTTAGTACTTACCACTTTCTACTGCTAGAAGTGTCATCCTTTTGAGGGCTCTGACTTGGTGGCAGGGTAGGTGATAATCTTGATGATCTCTTCAAAGAGAAATTTGGCGTAGCTCGTTTTGATGAAGTTGATGCTGAGTTTGTTCTACTTTTCTAAAAGAAATAGCAGAAAAATAAGGCAATTTGATTAATTTTCTACCTTTGTGTTTTCTTAAGATGTTCTCAACAACTACTTAAAAACATTCAAGGGTTTTCAGGACTCTTTTTCCTTGTCAATCACAATATGTAAAACTGCAAATTGCAAAAAGGTTCTCTGAATATCTTGCAAGAGTTTTCAGCACATTTTAATGACTCCTATAGTTTAAAAATTACATTTTTAATAGGTAGAAATGTTACGTGCACTTTGTACAGAATTACAGAGGATGTGAACATGTTTTGTGAGTCTTTACTAAGATTACCTTAAGTAGCTCACTGCAAAACAGATACAATCACTCAGACTATGAGAGAAAGTGGGCATTCTGCAATACACCACTGACTTATTTTGAACAAAATCATGCTATGACTTTTTGAGACACCAGTTGCATTCAGAGTGCCCTCAGAAATTCAAAGTTGCCACTTTTTCTAAGGTCTTGCAAGCACAGTGAAACTGGAATATTCAAAAGTAGAGATTTCTCACAGGAAAAAAAAAAAAAAAGAAGAAAAGCAGCAAGAAATGGTCCATCAGCTGATTGTGGGAGGTTCATGGGTGCCAGATCATAGTTTCCTTCAAGCACTGAACTCCACAGGGGCTGGAAAACCTGCAGAGTTAGGATCCTGTCTGCCTGACCTACATCAAGTCCTGGGTCATTAGCACACCTTGTGAAACCAGAACAGGTCTCTGTTAGAAGCAGCTGCTTCTGGCTCCCATTCCTGCTGTGATCAGCAGGAATCTGGCTCCTGAACCCAGCTTCTTTTGAATAGGAAATCTTTCCCATGATTTTTCCTCCATTATCTCCATGAATTAACTTTTTAAAAAATATAATTGAACTCTAAAACTATCCAACTCAAAGTAACAGAGGTATGTGTGAACAGATCTGTGGCATAGACCATCTAGTTTTGATATTGGAACCACAGTATTGATTCACATTCTCCAAGTGCCTTCTGTCCTGAGGCTTAACACTGTGTTGCTGAAAACATGCAGCTTTTGTTGCAGTTACCTCTCAAAATCAGGCTTTCAAGGAACAAGAGTCAAAACTGATTGGCAAGCTACAAGCTGTGAAAAGGTCTGTGTTGTGTGGTTCATGGCCCTTCGTAGGAAGCAAAAAACAAACGTAACTGATTGAAGGGCTGTAGTGATAGAAAATGAACAGAACTCTACCCATTTTACAAACATGACAGGTAGATTCAGGGTAACTGCAGTGAAGATGAAAGAATTGCTCTGGATTAAAAAAAAGGCTGGTTGAAGGGCAGAATCTATGCTACTAAATCCATAATTTTGCAGTTTGAGAATTTTGAGCTAAAATTTCTATCAAAAAATCTTCTGAAATAGCCAGGATATAATTGAGAAGATAATTTGACGCAATTTGTAGCAAATTGTTGCACATAGTAAAATTTTGATGCATTTTTATACATAACCATTTGCAACACACCACCTTGCTAAAACTTGACTTCCTAACAAGGAAGTGCGGTATTCTTGTTCCATTGAATTCAAGGAGCTTTAGCATTGTTTTTGATGGGACAAGGCTTTGTTTTTTTAATGTTGTGATCCCACTTACCTGAGGAAGGGAAGGTGGTGTCCTAGGTGTGCAAGACTTAGGTGTCAATGGTAGCAATGATACCATTTGTGGAAAAGGATCAATGTCCACTCTTGGTCTCTCTTGGCATGTGTGCCAGAGCTTCAGTTTTGCACTGGCATTTTCTATTGCTGTTGAATGAGTCACACAAAATCTGGGCCCCCTAGGGATAAAAAAGCTATTAAGTACAACTTTCCCAAAACATGACATATTGGACTATTTTGTTTCTTTTTTTTTTTCCCCTTGATGGTTTTTAGTGTATTAAGATATGGTGCTATATGCACCTAGAATTAAAAACCAGTTAGTGTTAAAGATATGTTCAGACATTGCAGTCTTGCAGATCTAAAACCAAGAGACACATAAATGAACTTAGGTTGCAAATTCTGCACCATTACATAGTTGCATTTGTATGAGTTTGCAGCAGGATATGCTTCGTCCATCCTACTGCAAAGATTGTACGTCACAGAACATAGATCACAACTTTCATGAGGTCCCACAGCAAAGTTCACAATTTCAGGTATTTGTTTATGCCTGCAATTTATTGATCCCCCTTAGGGAGGAGAGACCTTTAAAAATTTAGCTTATGTTTTGGAAACAGGTTGTAATTTGTATCCTTGCTTAAGCTGTCAATATGTAAAAGGCATTTTGTATGACAGACATTGAACAGTAAAGTCTCAGGGTCAAATTCCACATAGGGTTATACACAGAGCATCCTCAGAAACTTGAGAAAGGCAATATGGGGAATAGGTTAGGACAGAATTAACCTTCTGTGCCAGAAGGGATTTCTCTACAGTGAAACCTAAAGTTTAGTTGAATGGTATCCAAGGCAGCTATAAACAAAGTAGCTCAGATGCTCTGGCCGTAAAATAACAAAGGCTCAGTAAGACAGATCTACCTGACTTCTCAGCAGATCACAGTGTAGTTTAGGCTCAACTAAAAATTCAGAGGCAATATCTTCTAGTATTTACAATGACACTACTTCCCATAATTGCAATGGAATAAATGAGATTAAATAAACCTAATAGGCTTATCAAGAGAAGGGAATTTTGTTAAACAATAGAATCTTAGTTCGTGTTCATTTTTTCATACCAGTAAAGAAGTAGAGGTTTCAATACTTCAGGCTGAATCTGTCTTAAATGCTGTATATTCCACTGATCTCCATGCAGTAGGTCGAGTCTGAGTAACACTTCTGAACTGAGAAAATAGTCTCCACTGCTCAGCAGATAGAGTTTTTTCATCTTACTGAGTTGCCTTGAGTCAACAAAAATAGTCACATAATCATGTATCAGATCCTATAGAGAACTAAGTACAGCTCATCCTACTGGTTAAACTGCTGTCATGCAACATGCTTTCAATTGCAAGTGGCAGAAGCCAAAACAATTTTTCTGCAAATTAGAGACAGGTTGTGTATAAGATAAAATGTACAGTGCCCTAAAATAGAGAACCTGAATCCAGCAGAGCCTTACACTAAAGCAGTTTGTTGTACTGAATGCCCTACTTGTGAATTTAAGTTCTTTTATTCTTTTTTCTAATTTCTGTTGCCATCTGTTTTCCAAATCTCATTCTAACAAAGCATTAATATTAAGGTGATTCTGATTTCATGTAAGCTTTGCAAATATGACTCCGCGAAAAGAGTTTTATCAGCTTCAGCAGAGTCATTGCTGACTTACCTTGTCAGAACACTCATGATTACTTTAATTGTATCTGTTCTCATCAAACACTACAATTTACTCTGAAATCTCAAAACCTGCATTGATCTAGCTGGGTTACAAGTATTAAAACAATGGGAATAACTGTTAAATAATGGGAAGTACCTTTGCTGCCTTGTAGAGTCCTTAAGAACCTTTAGTCTTTCAATATCCATCCAGAGCCACCAGTACCTCTCCCCAAGTGTTCCTTTAATGAACTTCTTGAATCTTTCAAAGTCATGTCTGTTGCCAGTGTCGTAAATCCTGTCACTCATACACCAGGCAGTCCTACTGTCTGCCCCATCCCTTTCAGAACTTGATCTTAAGCTTACTTCTTCAGTATCTCGTTCTCTTCCATCTCCCTTGGAGTCCAAAACAGTAAATGGAGAAGAACTTCGGGAAACGAGTGACTCTGCAGTACCATGAGCAAATTCATTATCTGCTAAATCATGTATAAATACTTCAGGTTGTTTGTGGAAATCCACATCACTCTCAGTGTCAGCAGCTGTCTGGTGGGTCGGTTCTGAAATCCGTTCCTTCATTATAAATTGAGTATAAGCTGGTGTGAATTCTTGTGGTGTCTGAAAAGTTGCGCTTTCCTGTCCATTTTCTTCTTTTTCTGCACTGTCCCATTTCAGGTCTAGATAAACTCTTAACTGACTGTGGGTAGGAGGTTCAGCAGTGGAGACAGAAGAACCCTTCTCAGCCTCTCTGGATGTCTCCCTAATAATGTTGGCTTTTTCTGATGCTGTCCTTGGAGGGGAAAGGAAACTCTGTTGGTGGTATTCCTTAGACAGAGAACCTGATTCTGCATTAAATAAGAAAATATATTTGAACATTCTTTTGATTCAGGACTGTTCTCTTGCATATCAACATATCCAAGTTTAAAAATGCAACATATTTATATTGTGCTGCTGCAGAACAATCAGACCATGTCGTGCTGGAGAGTAGGGAATAGCAGAGGTGGTTCTGCTGTTGCTCTCTGGTTAAAACTCAGCCCCATGACACAGAAATTCATTCTCTGCTGAATTCCAGCAGAGCAGCAGAGTTCAGGAACAACTCTCTCTGCAGCCAATTGTCTTGTTTACTCAGCTGAGCATCCCGGCTCCTCAGCACTTGTTAAACCACCTTGTTGTGCTGCAAGGCCTGGTTTCTTCCTGAGCATTTGGTCATCATTTGATCAAAGTGCCAGTACGTAGCAGGACTGGTTTTGGTTCAGGCATGAGTAAGCTAGTAAGTGATAATTCTTTGTCTGCTTATGTTGATTATTGCAAAAGACTAAAACATCAAACAGGCTTCTGTCAGTTGGGTAAAATCTTGACATACATAGAAGGATGACAAAACAAATGATTATGTTAAAGGCTCTGGAAATATTTAACAATCCTGCAGTACAGTCTGCCACCCAGAAATCACTCCTTTCCATTTAGAGACATTTCATAACTAACAAGTTCAGAACAGTGACCAGCCCTGGGGTTTTTGTCTACACTTCTCTACTTAAGTCCTTTTACCTGACTCCTCATCGTCCCCATGCTATTAAGTATGCCCTGCCATCCTGATCTAGTAAGAAAGAAACTTACTGTTTTAACTTGCTCAAATACCTTTTCTACTTCTGCCAGACTTTTAGCAATCGAGTACTTCTGGAGCATGTTAGCAAAGGTGACCTTGGCTAATACATACTGCTTAGCTAGGTTAATACTGCTGAAACTGTACAAGTCAGTCCTGTAAAACTGAGCAGAATAACTACTGATATTGTGAACAGCAGCAGAATCTAAGTGAAAGTAAGAATAAACAGTCATAATTCAGTTGTGGCTCTAGAATATCTTCATATCAACCCAGTGTTTAAGTGATAGAATAAACCGAATCTTCAGTATTTCCCTTTTAAAGCTAAGATGTAGGCTTTCATACTCTATTGTATGACTAAAGCAAAATGTCACTGAGGAGACTGCTACAAACTCTGAGCACATGCACTACATCAGGCTGTAATAGAAAAGGGCTAAATGTCTCAGATCCACTACATTCACGTTTATAATGTTATCAGGTGTGTAAAATGATAACCTCCAGTGCAACCCTCTATGGGGGCCTAGTCAATAAATGGCGATGGCAGTTAGACATTCCTTCATTCTTCCTCTGAAAGTAAGTCACATCTAACCAGTGCTGGCCACTGTCACAGACAGACACCTGGATTAAGAATATGGCATATAGATTCCCTGCTCTGCACTTATATGCTTTCATGTGTAAGTACACATGGCACAATATGTTGGCATAAATAAAAAAATCATGTGATTTAAAATACCTTTTCTTATTTCTAAACTATTTCAACTGTTTTCACTTGACAAAAATTATAGCTTCTCAACACTGTTCTGGGAAACTGAAACATAAAGAATGATTTCAGAGGACCTGCAGGAATTAGGGAGAGAGGTACACAGCTTTTGAGTAATCAAAAGCCAAGTTACTCAGGGTTTTGCTCAAGAAAATAATTGATAACCCTGATCCAACTGAAATGGTGAGCAAGCAATTTAAACTGGATTGTCCAAGGAAATACCTTCAGATATTGAACTCTCTAACTTCAGACTAGCTCTGAGAAGCTTAGCTGATGCCCTTTATTGCTTCCAGTGCCTGACACATACACCAAGTGAATACTGTGCCAAAAAAATATTTCTGAATGAAAGAACATTGAATTTCACATGAAATAACCATAAAGAAGAGTAATGAGCACATATAAAATGAAGATCTATATTATAAAATAAAGGTTTCAATGAGAAGATTCATTGAGGCAAAATGCTGTTGACTGCAGGACAACTGCAGCAAAAGAAGAGACAGAGAGGCTTTCCATAGGCCTGTGCCCAATCCATTGCAATACAGAGCGATGGTATGTTATGATGCTCTGCAAGAATGGTGCACTTGTGACTTCTCTGCTCAAAGCACTGCAAAAACTAATGAGTTTGCAAACAAGTGCAACTTGAATAACTTCATTAACAATCCATGAATCAGCAATATATTTCCTGAGGTGATCCTCACGTGTATGGGGAAGACAACACACTTCTGGAGTTAACATGCCTTCCAGTTTTCCATTCAGCCATTGGACCCCGAGGTCTCAGCAGTACAAGTAACAAAGTAGAATGGCTGCTTTTTCCTCTGAGACTAGGAGAGAGAGAACTCTTTAACATATGAGATGAAACTTCTCTGTTCATCTTGCTACTGCCTACAGAGCAGAAGCAAGGCTATACAAGGTCCATATGTGCACCTGCATGTTCTCTCCTAATACCTTTGAAACCTGTGGAACAGTTTCAGTTAAGTTTAACAGATAGGAGTGTCACAAATGATTACATTATATAAGATTAATAAAAATTGGCAACCAAAAGGCACTTAAGTACCCAACATAAATACCCTAAGAAGGTGGCTGCAACACAAATCATACATTATCAAATACCCAAAGAATCCAGACAAGAAAGTCTTTCAAAACATATTGAATGAAAAAAAGCGCCCCTCAGCTGAAACTTAGACATCTATGAGACAAAAATATGTAAGAAAAGAGGCTTGTATTATTACAAAATTACTTGGCTACTAGCTCAAATTTTAATTTAAAGTTGTGGCTATGGAAAGAAACAAATCCCCATCTGAAACCTAAAATACCATGAGAATAAGTTAGCAGCAGTTCTAGAAATACCTTTTCTTTCCACCTAGTCAGATGTATGTTATAAACACCATCGCTGAGCACCTGCTACTTACCCAGAAGGCTATCTTTTTCACTTAATGAATCGTCTCTTCCATGCTGCTCAGGTAAACACTGAATATCTTGAATTTGGCTAGAAGCTACAGGATGCATAAATGAAGCTGTAGTTTTCATGGATTCACTTTGTTTTGCTAATGTAAACCAATCCTTTGTCTGAGAAACCGTAGCCTAGGAAAAGAGATGTTATAGAATAATTTCACTATTTATTGCAGGGTTTCTGAGAGCAGAGGGCTTAGTCTGTAGTCATTTTATGCAGTCCATTTGTATAGATTTCTATAATCATAGTCCCCAGTACTGTTTAAGCTGTATTACTACCTATCAACCTTCTTCTATAGTACAAGGAGCTTTGAAAAGAAGGGATATTCAGAGAATCAGTTGTCCAATTAGGTTGTGACCTCAGTTGCAATAATTTAACCCAATGCACTCAATCTAGCTTGATGTTACACCAACTAAACATGTTTATTTTACCTGGCCAAGTGATATGTAGAATTTCTTCATAGTCGACAAAGTGTCATCCTCCTCAGGAGAGGGAGAATTTGGGTGTCTCTTCTTTATCCAGGGGTAGTAGTCACTATCTATAATGAAATTAATGCCAGTCTTGCTCCATTCTACCTGTGACATCAATTTAGCTAGCCTGAAATTAAATGTTGAGACAGGAAAATAGTTGATTTTAGCTTTTAGTCAGAGAAACAGTTGTTTTGCCTTAGAATAAACTCTAAAAATAAATTGCTCCAAGGAACTTGACAATACACTTTATTATTTTACCCCTCACCTGCTGTCACATATATAAACAACAGTACTGCCATTTCATAGTCCACCAGCTTTACAGTTGGTGGCCTGCTTTGCATTATCAAGCTTTACCAGTAAAATTGATTTCTGTCAGGATGATCTTGCATGTATCTATGGAGTCTCAAGCCCTACCAAGAATCCCTTGACTGCTAAAATGGAACTATTCTCCCAGACTGCAGAAGCCCTGGGTCATTACCAGACATTACATTTTCTGGTCCTGATACAAGCAATCTTCCATTAGCGATGCCACAGCAATGATCATACTAATAGAACTTTCAGATGATAACAAGGCAGCTGGCACTACCATGTTCAACTGGCTGCTGTGTGAGGACTTCGTAGTACTGAACAGCACCCCAGTGCTACCTTGTGCATGTGTGAACCTTGTGATGTTCAGGACAAGCAGTCTTAGAACCACATGATGATAACAAGGATGCTCTGAGCTCAAGAACTGGGACAGTTAGAAAGGAGTAGAAAAACCAACCAAGATGCATCTGAAGGGAAGAAGCAGCCTATGCCTGAGCCTATGGCCATGGGCTGAATGCCCAGTTTTGTTTGTCTCCACTATTTGAAGGCAAATAGGATTTCATTTTAATGTTGGGGTATCTTAATCTTTAAGCACAGGTTTCCCTTTTAGTATCTCAGCTTTTCTTGATTCTGATTCAGGAAAGAAACTTAAAATACTGATATCAATGGAAATTAAGCATGTACTTATGGTTAGTTTCATGTAATTCTCTTTGGTAACTCTGCTTGATCAAGGAAATACTTTGTTATAGCAGAAGATCAAATTTTTAGTGTTTCACGAGGCCCAGATACCTGTAAAGCAGGATACTACTAAAGGTAAAATGGAGCACCCTTTCATCGTTTGCTTATTCTTTGCACAGTTTTCCCCTTGAATTTTAGTGCAGTCTTCAGGATCAGGATATTGAAAGTTTAAAATATTTAGAATTTTTTAATATAGAAGTCTATACCCCAGCAACTAGTCTGTCATTACAACCAAGAAACATGAGGTTTGTGAACCCTAATGCCAGGCTGCCTCTCCTTTTAGGACCCCTAAGACGCACTACAGTTATCAGCATCTAGACACAACCTTAAGGGATGTAGAGGAAGATCCTTCCAAAAAGCACACTAAACCTCCTCCTGAACATCTGCTGAAAGGCCATCTGGAAAAATACAGCAAGTGTATAACAGTAAAACATCTAACTATGCCACAGCATCCCACAGAGAACCTTGCAAAAGGAAGTCTGACAGTAGGCCCAAAGGCACAAAATTTAAAACTGAAATAAGGGACTGGCTGGTTTTTTCCAAACAGATTTCATTTGTTCGTATCTTCCTATGGCCTCCATATTGATTAGAGGAAAATGCATTGCTGCCATGATATCTCTGTGGAACAGAGATTCAGAAACCAATAAACCCCACTCTTACTTTCTTTGTAAGGGTACAATATAGTCTGTAATTCATGGTCAAGGAAAACTACAGAATGATGAGTGAAAGGACCCACTGATTTTACTTTATCCAGCTCACTAAAACGCTAAAATTAAACAGGACTAGAGGTGGGAGAACACATATTAAGGGTACTGTCAAGATTAATTAAACAGAAGATAAAAATGTACAAATTTAAAACTAAGAGACAGCATATAAGATTGCAATACCTGTATTCAAAGTAACAGTCGCTTTCTAGAAATGCTGGAAGTCTTTCTTTCTTAATCCACTGAATTGCTTGTTCTCGATCAAGACACTGTTAAAAAAGAAATGCCAAAGATCTGCAGTATTATTGACTTTCTCATTTTGTTTGCCATGTAACAGATTCTCTCCATCCACCTTCTACAAAAAAGTTGTCTCAGGAAGACAAATATACAATTAATAACGCCTTTGGTGTTCAGCTTAACCTTAATCGTGCTAGGACAATTGGGTTAATTCACTTTCATATAAACAGCTAATACGGTCTAAATCTGATTTTACCTATAAGAATACAACTTTTTAAACAAAACACGTGTGGCTTTTCTTCAGAAACAATGTTTGTATGAATCATGCTTTTACAGTACGATTCCAAACACAAATTAGATACTCATAATTTTTCTGCAATAGGAAAATGCTAATTTTTCTGACTTTATCACATTTTTCCTCAAGAATTTGAAGAATAAGGAATTCTTAAATTAAATTGTACTCCCAGAACAGGAGAGCTGTGGATATTAAAAAAAAAATAAATCAAACAAATAAAAAGCCAATCAGTTATCATCTTTCCTGCTTTTATGTTGGACCATTGCGTAACTGCATTGCAGACAGTAACTTTTATAGTGGAAACCTAAGCATGGTATGAATCAGGCCCGTAACAGTTTTCTGCTCAGGCGGTCTAAGTCTCAGTGTCTCATCAAAGCAGAAAGCAAGGTGACTCCAATAATTGGCTTGGGAGGTTAAAGGGAGGTGTTGAGCAGTGAGCTACAGAGAGCCAACTAACCAAAAAACTATGCCGAGGGTCTTAGACAGAGAGCAAGCCCTCTGACTGCCGGCCACAGTGAGCTACAGCTGTTTCCCTTAGAAATTACACAGAGCACACTTTTTAACCTTTTTTTTTTAAGAATGTACTTTTTCCCCTTTTAGGAGATGACCTGTTTTATTTATCTGAGGTGCATTTTTCCTTTTAGTGACGGTGAGGCTAATGATCTGGAAGAATGTGGTAACTCCCTTTGTCCATAAAAGCAGGTGAAGTTTGGGCAAGGATGGATGCTACTTGCTATATCAAATAATCAGTTCATGTAGATTACATTACAAATTTTCTTTCCATGAGCTAATACTCCATTAGGGACAAGGGTTATTTCTGCCATATAAGTATCTGTAGGGGATTAAAAAAAAATTTGAATTACTCAGAAAGTGGGTGGTTCCATTTAGAGAGAAGAAAATATTTCAAAATATGGAAAGCTTATGTTGGCAGTGGCTCATACAATGTAATTTGTAGAGATGGAGACTAATTACTCCCAACCGCACAGTGTATGCCTCCTTTTGGTAACTGACAAGCTTTTTTGGAGTACAGAGGATTGTCTCTTTATTTTGGCGTTTAATATTTATGTATTTACTGACTCACAGCCCAGTTTTTTATCTGAGTAATTCATAACACGTTCATGTCTGTACATGGCTGGTACACAAAATTATGTATACTATCAGAAGGAAAGAAACTCTACTCTTTCCACTTCCCCAGAGAAAGATGCTACATTTAATCTGATGGGGTTTGTTACCTTGGTTATCTTCCTTACCCAGTAAGCCTTAGGCCTTGCTGGGACCCAATCCAGTAAAGCTTTTAGCACGTGTTTAAGTTTAAGCATGTGTTTAACTTCCCTTGATTAAAGTTAAACACATACTTAAGTGCTTTGCTGAACTGGGGTTTCTCTGAAGTAAGGTATGTGGGATGCCAGCCAGCTTCTTTCCATAGTTGTGATCAATTCTACCAAACTCCACAGGTTTTTTTCTGAAACTATTTTACGCCAAGTTGATTTTGACTAATGATAAGAAGATACCTCCATATCAATAATTTGCAAATGTGCATGCAGATATACTGATAACTTTTGCTTATCTACAAGTTTCAGACAGTCTGAGAGGGAAGCAAAACATTGAGAAAAATACCATTGGGTGTATTTCTTAGGCACGATGTCTTTAAATTCAGGCTGCAGCCTGAAAGGCCTACTGGGATTCTCCAATCGATTGTAGCTCCTTTTCATTACCAATGTGCCAATGACAGCCACCCAAAGTGACTTTTTGTAACAATGTAACATTCAAACAATAGTCAATCTCTTCAGTCAGTGTGAAGAAAGCAGTCAAAGCAAAGGAGGCTGCATCACCCGATGCCTAAAAGATCAAATCCTATTTGATATGAACTGAACTACTTGATGGAGTTGGTCTGGAATGACTTCTTCAGGCTCAGTCATAGTGTAGTACAATGAATGAAGCTGACTTCTTTCACATTGTGTAGTTGCAGCAACAAATTTTTGGCATGATGTTTTGTAGGCCATTTTGTTCCAGCTTAGCTTTGAGATGCCAAGCTGAACTGTGTGAGGCATCTAGGTTACCTGTCCAGTAAAGGAGGAGTCAAAAATAAGAAGAAATATCAACTTTTCCCCCTAAAAGAAGAAAGTGTATTGAGGCATACTGCTCCTCAAAAAGCCATAATGCTTCCCATCTATGGAAAATGGCACAGAGAAAGAAGTGCATTCTTAAATAATACAGGACCCCTGTTGCTCCAAACCATATGAAAGATGTCAGTAATAGTGAAATGGCTTTGAATTTGTCAAGAAAGGCCATCCAGAGTTGCAATGATGTGAGGTTATCCCAGTGAGCATCACCCATACTTGCACAAGCACAGGTTTCCTCAGTTGAATCCTGAGAGCAAATAAGATATTGATAATAGCTCTTTTGCGTTTGTGCTCTCAAGCAAAGTATTTGTGAAAATGATAATTTAACATGGTAGGCATGTCTGTGAGCCTTGCCCTGTTGTAGCATTTGTCCAGTTTAGGTACAGATAATTGCAACCTCACATTACTATCATTCTGTTAAACAGCATTGCCTTTTGACCTCTCTCAAAACTGTTTTCTTTTCTGAAAATCATTAAGCTAATAGTGGTCAAAACAGCAGTCTGTCATAACTCCCTGCTTTTCTCTCAGCTTTCCAGCTATGACATAATTTAGAGCAGCCGCCTCTAAAAATGTAGCAAGACCTTAGGCTGGCCTTGAGTGAAATGCACTAAAGTCACATCAGTCACACTAATGCAAAGTAAGCAAGAAAGGAATAAATCCACGTATCGCACGGAAATATTTTTTTCTCTTACAAAGCTGTTGTTTAAAGGTAAACTCCCACAACTAATCATACTGGCTTGTAGTCCCTCAAGTATATAAGGTACTTCAATTCCCAGTTTTAACCTGCTTAATTTGGTGATGAAGAAATCACTGAAAGTAAATGGGTAAGAATACCAAAACTGATAGTGTCTGAGCAAGTCTGAAACAATAATTTTTTTCTAAAATGCAACTTATCTTTCCACTAATTTAGCTTTTTTGTGGCCAAAGATTATTTTCTCTGGCCATTTCAATTGATGCTAACCATGTAAATCCCTTGGGAATTAATGGGAGAGAGAGTTATGTGTTGCCAGACCACAGATGAGCTCATAGCCACACAAGGAAATTAATTAATAAGGAAAGACTGAGATGCATTAGTTTCAGTTAATTTGCACATTCCAGGGATCACTAGTAAAGTAACTGTTGTCATAATATTTTTTCTTTTAATATTAAAAAGTATTCAGACCACACAACTGAATCCTGCCCTACAAAATCTTCAAAATTTTATGTTACAGGATGTATATGTGTAATTCCCTTCACTTGTCTGGTAGACACATGTGCATTGCAGGGCATAATTTGGCCCATCATTATGTTTTCCTAACATAAATTAACATTTTTCCCAAGCTACCAAGCCAAACACAACAATAACTACTGCCAGTATCTCTACAGTAAGATCTAAATATAAACTCAAGGGCTATAAGATGCTTACCATAGTGTTGTAATTTGGATCAATATTGAAGGTTGGAGAATCGCTGTGCACTTTGGAGAGCTGCCCATCATTCTTTGCTTTCCTTAGAATGTCATAAATGGGGTTTGGACGTTTCTGATCATGTAGAATTTTTTTCAGCTGGCTTTCCAGGCATTGTGGGGCATCATTAACTACTTCAAAAACCCCAAAGTCAGAGTTAAACTTAATTGGCTGGGCAAAAGTCTGCAAAAGAAGTTTGGAATGTTTATAACATTGTAATAAGGGACCTCTTTCATTTAAGTTTCTTTTTATAGTATAGAAGCATCCTACAGAATGCAAGCTGGTATTTTGAGGCTTCTTTCTCTTGCCTGTTGTAGTTTGTCTTCAGGGCCCGGAATAGTAATTTTTCTGCATTCTTTTTTCTTTAGACTCTTCACTGTATAGCTTTCCAAATCATTCCTACTTCTTGTCTCAGCTATGCTTAATTTTCAGGAATTTAACTCATTCTAGATCACAGACCTTTTTCATATGTAAATAATAGATCCAGTACATGGAATCACGGAATCACAGAATCTTCAGAGTTGGAAGGGACCTCTAGAGATCATCTAGTCCAACTCCCCTGCCAAAGCAGGATTGCCCAGAGCACATTACTCAGGACTGCATCCAGACGGGTCTTGAAAATCTCCAGAGAAAGGGACTCCTCAGCCTCCCCGGGCAGCCTGTTCCAGTGCTCTGTCACCCTTACCGTAAAGAAGTTTTTCCGTGTATTTGAATGGAACTTCCTGTGTTGCAACTTGTGCCCACTGCCCCTCGTCCTGTCACTGGGAACCGTTGTAAAGAGTCTGGCTCCATCCTTGTTCAACCCACCCTTTAGATACTTGTCAACATTAATAAGGTCTCCCCTCAGCCTTCTCTTCTCCAGGCTAACACAGATGTCTAGAATATATAATTCACAGTGACTTTACAATCTGTTATGCAGGAGGCTAGGATATACCTATAGGATCAGATCTCCAGTGTTACTCTCCCAATCATTACCACAAAAATCAAGGCTTGAAAAGATTACAATGAATCTGACCTGTTAAATGTGAGATGCAGTTGAGGAGGATGAATGTGAAGATTTCCATATATAAGAAAGGCTTTTCACCATATTCTTACTTGTAGGTCAAACACCTACCAAAACCTATGGCCTGTAGTAAGTTTTATTGTACATCAGTGGTTCAGTGAGGTATTGTATAATATATGAGGTAGACCAAACTTCATCTCCAGCTATGTAATTGTAACTTCTGTCAACTCCAAAGTACCCACTGCATGTGTACACATTAAAACAGGACCATCTTTCATCTGTTGAGCTCTGTTATTAGATATTTCCCTGCCTTTTCTTCTAAAATACTATATTTCAAATTCTCTTTGAATTTCCCTTGAAATGAAGAGAGAAAATATGGATGGATTTTACAGAAGTAATGGGGGATACCCAAGACAGTTATGAATATGAGATTATATACAACCAGTGCATATAAGCATCTGTGCACTGAGCTGGAGGGCAAGGTGGCATGTTGTATTTAAGAACTGAAGAAAATCCTGGCCGTATCCAGACCCAGTACCAAAATTCTTTTTGGCTTCATTCCAGACAGGATCCCACCTGGTGTTTGTACAGTTGTCATTCCCCTGCACTTAATAAGATTATTTTATTTTTTCAAGCATTGCATTTTTCATTTCCTTGAACTTTTTCATGTATCACATATATACATGCATAGGCATAATTCATATACATGCTACATATGCTGAATATATGCTACATATAATATAGAAATATCTTACAGACGATTTTTATTCTTCTTCACATTTGTATAAGTCCAAAGTAACCATGTCAGTGTCAGCTATCTACAAAATATTCTATTTGAAACCCCCTTGTTGATCAATGACTTGTAGAGCTATGCCCAGGATCGAACCATGTGGCTGCAGCATGTGGTTACAACATTCCCTACTTATCCTAGAATGTCTCACTGTGGAGGCTCAGCCTGGCAAAGCACGTAGCATGTGAGAGCTTTAAGTGTATGGTTAGTGCCTATGACATCAGTCTGTCACTGCTCAGACCCATGCATTGAATTGCATTAGTCTCTTTAGTTACCTAGCTTTATTTGAAAATCATGGTTTGGTTTTTGTTCTCTGACACCTTGTGCCTCCTTTGGCATTAATTTTCTCCAGGGTACTCTGCAGGTTTTAGTGCTTTTTCTCCAGATGTACTGAGCAGCATTTTAACAAGGCTTTTATGTGAAGTAAGTAGATTTCTCTATACTTCATTTAGACCCCATCCCAATGTGTGTACATTTCATTTACTTTCAAACCTAATTTGGGCTGCTATCAGCTTTTAAGTGACTAATTGTGCAACCTTAATAACCTCCAAATGTATCCTTCTTTATTTATTTTTTCATGTTTTTAAAAAGGAAACTGAAGAAAATACACTAAGAAACAAGGTGTTTAGGTCTCTCAAGATTTTAAATGCTCTTGCTTGCGGAAAAAGAGCAAACAAATTGCAAATTCCATAATATAGGGCTACATGACTAGACATGACCAGATTATTTTAGTTCCATGTTATTCAGCTCAAAAACCAAGCAAAAACAACATTAGTTTATCACACATCTACTTTTACTTAGTCCTTTGTAACTTACTCTAGATCTAGGTTTTTCAATACTCAGTCTAATTAACTGAAGAGAAAACATATGGCAACTTTAATGTAGTGAAATAGATGCTGGTGACAATTTTTAAAATGTAAAGTGTATTGCTATTTTTCGTGTCTGACTACAAATCATTTGTAAGACATATATACTAATGGAGCAAAAGAACACACACTGATGGGATAAGAGGATTAAGACTTCATACACTACATATGTGACTGAAAAAGTTGGGTTTAGTCCAAAATTTTGGGGTTTGGCCCAATGTATAGTTACCTATCCCCAGGAACATGCTTGCATGCATGCTTCTTGTATCAGTCAGAGAGTAGGTCCCCTCTACGTGACACTAGTATGACTACATCTGGAATACTGCGTCTGGTTTTGGGTCCCCAGTACATGTATGTAAATATATGTTCATATATTTGAGTAAGTCCAGCAGGAGACCATCCTGAGATGGTCAGAGCCTGAGCACTTGCCCTGTGTGGCTGAGGGAAGTGGGCTTGTTTAGCCTGAAGAGGACGCAGCTGTGGTAGGACCTAGGAGCAGTCTTACAGTACTTACAAGGAGGTTACTGAGAAGGTAGACCCAGTTTTTTCATACAAAGGTGCATGGTGGGAGGACAAGAGGCCATGGTCATACTCTGAAACAATAGAGGTCTCAACTGAATATAAGAAAAAAGGTAATTGTCGGATGATTACTATTAGAACAGGCTGTCCAGACAGTGAAATCAGTTGTTGGAGCTTTTCAAGACCAGCTGGAGAAAGTGCCAAGCAACCTGGTCTCAACACTGAAGCATTGACCCTGCTTTGAGAAGGAAGACTACAGACTTCCCCCAAACCCCTCACAACCTCAGTGATCTATGATTCTGTAAAAATACCAAATTCCACCAGACAGATCATCTCATCAAACTATCATATAAAAGCATTTTAGAATAGTTAAAACCTTTCTGGAGAAGAATATTTCACTTTATTACTTAAGAAAACTGAAATGATAAATCAGAATGGTTTTTATAAGCATAATAAAAGAAGAGGTAAGTCCTGACCTTCTTAACTCATCCCCACCACAAAAATAAAAGTGATAATGCTATCACAAAAATCAATTTGTGACAACACACAAAAAAAAGTAACCCAATTTCTTGTAGGAAACTTTTTCCCAGTTACAGTACAGGACAGAGGATCAGTCAATCCATTTCCCTCTCAGTACTCTGAATACATTAAAAAGTTTGGAGCAATCTAATCATTCCCATACATTACAAGCCGCAAAAAAAACGCCAAACCTGTTCAATACCCTGTAGCAAACATTAAACCTTTTCCACAGAAGCCAAGTGCTGTAAAATCCTACAATGTTTCACAGGACAATAAGGAGAGAGGTTTATGGCACCACCAATATACTAGGTCATTGCAATAACAAGGAATATCTTCAATGAAGATGCCTTTGTTAAGGAGTGGATGATAGCCTACACTATAAAGGAAAAGGAAAAGATTATCCATGCCAATGTAATATACTAAGAAATGTCTTTCTTACCCTACATTTGGCAAGTGCTTTGGCTTTTTACAGACAAGTAAAATACACTAACAAAAGACTAAGTGTATCAACACATTCTTCCCTACATTCTCTCTCTAGTTTGGGCCAATTTTTGATCCTTTGAAGATAAAGAGGGAAAACTCCAGAGCCAATTTATACCTCAAGATGTTAAGAAAAAGAATAAATCTGTTTTGGCAGGAACCTTGCAGCTTGGGATTCATACATTATCAATTTAGCACAATAAATAGTATCAACAAGGATGTGAGAATACCAATAAATAAGAAGTTTACAGACTTTGCAAACTGTTTCACTCACAGGCAATTCTGCCCTTGAACCCAGTATGATCAGTGTAACTCAGTGTAATAATCTCAGCTTCAGAAAAAATCTCCAAGCAAACAAAAAGCTGTTTTCAGACTGTGGTACAGCAATACTAGTAATGAAACAATCGCATGTACATTTTTGACAGCAACGAAATTTCTTCGCTGTCAAATGCACATTGAATATGGTTTCAGCTGAAGAATAAATAGAATAAATAATTCTGAAACCTAAAGTTATACACTTAACTGAAGGGAAGGCAAATTTCCCTCAATCCTCCCAAAACAGAAACCAAAACAGCATCCATCACCATGTTGCCAGGGTATCAGACATATAAATCTTACTGTTCTCTGCCTTAAGAGTTTTCAGATATACTTAACTCCAGATACACTTAACAAATGTGTTACACTTAACAAATGCTCACCACATCCCACCCAGAGTAATGTAGTTTGAGCCCAAGAGAAACAGGATGACCACAGCTTGGCCGCCTCTTAGGTTAAGGCCCTGACAGGGTGGGAATAAATAGAATCCTCATCCAGGAGCTTTGCCAGAACTTCTTTAAGATGGGTATGAGTGTGTCATAATTAAAACTCAGTGAAAGTCCAGACCAGAAGAGAATTTGAGCAGCTGTAGGAAGTGCCTGGAAAATTCACACTGCCTGTGGTCAATGGTAAATCTCCCATTGACTTTAATGAATCCAGGATTTCCCTTTTTCTGATGAGTAAAACACAAGTCACAATCACATACCACGATCTAATTAAGAGAGAAGAGGACAGCATTTTGGGTAAAACCACTATCTATAAGAAAAAAAAATGGGAGGGCTTTTTTTGCTTCCTTGAATGTCAAAGATATCAAGCAAGTTTCAGTCCTGAGTAAGACTCAACATGCATGTAGGGCCTTATTGATGTAAAAGCCTTTTTAAGGGAGGTTGTATTGGCACGTGTAGCCTCCCTCCACACACCTGGAAAAGACAAGAGAAAACTAATGAGCATGAATCAATGTCTTGAATTGATGCTTTGAATTATTCACAATCATCTTCAAAGCAGAGAAGGGCTTGAACCTTACAGCAGAGTGGATTTCTTTTTGCTTTCTGCCCTTTGCATCATCTGCTACTCATAGATCAGAACTAGTTTTACTCTTGACAGCACCAGATTTTCAGGATCATTCTGGTTTCAGAAAGACCGATTGGCCCAAACTTTATTACATGGGCTTTAATTATTTTCAGAATCATCACCTGCATCAAATCCTGGATCCCAGACTATTCAGCAGAGAGCTTTTATAGCGAGAACAACTTTCAGAAGATGCCGTCTTCAAACCTGAAGTTGATGAAATTGTGGTCACTTGGTAGCTTTCTACTGCAAGCAAAGCCCACAGCCAGGGACTTGCCACCAAGAATGCCATCTCTTGAATGCTTCAACTGAGGTGCCGTTAGCTCTTTTGTCTCTAGTGCGGTTCCTTGAGGGTGCAAATGGGAGGGGTATATCTTCAGCAGGACCTGTTCCATTGGTAACTAGAAAATGAGGGGTAAGATCTCAGCACGGGCTTGGGGTGGAACAAGTAGCAGGCAGCTTGTAGAGCGCAGCAGGGACAAATTGGCATTACTGCGCTTTCTTACTGAGGCCTCCAACACTGAGCTAGAAGGCTATTTCTGACTTCTGAATTTTCATTGCTGGATAAACATGTTCCTGGATGCTTTAAATACATAGATCAAAGATTCAAATTCTAGGGATGCCTAACAGGCTAGAAATGGAAATGTATCCAGGCCAATGTTTCTCTTAAATCTTTCATTTTAGATCAGTTACTAAGGAAGGTGTAACTCATTTGTATGTCATGTAATTTGTTTCTGCTACTGTGAAATCACTATAATACTGGCAACAAGTGCCCTCATGAGGGTTTTTTGTATTATTTCATCTTTCAGATATATTTTCTCTACAAACTACCCTTCGTTACAGTATGTAGATCTTTGGAGTAGCTAGTCACATTCATGTCACATTGTATGGAATATTATTATAACAACATGATCACTTAAAGGATATACTGTAAATCAAAGTGAAAAAAAAAAAATCTGCTCCTGCTATAGCAATTCCCCAGTGATACAATTTTCCATACACTAGTGGTGCATTATAAATCAATGCAGAGGCTGCCTCTTAAAATAAGCATATGCTACCCGATTTCTTGTATCAAGTCACACAACATTTTCAGTTTAACTTGTTGCCTAACTACTAGCACACCTGGGTAATGCTGTTCCTAGGCAACAGCGTATAAGCACAACAAGAATAAAGCAATGGAAATTTCAATGTGGTGTTTTAGTAGAAGCCTTCTGAGAAGGAGAGGGAAACTGGGAATATAAGGTATTCAAACCACAGAACTCAAGGCATTAATAGAACTTAATCCTGAAGAAGGTAAATCCTCAGGAAAAAATCAAAGAGAAAATAAAACCAATTATGAGAACATTACAGATAGAAAATAGCTAATAGAGCATCTGTTTTCATGAAGTTATATAAATATATAGAAGAGAGACTATGTGTCATCATAGAAACCTACCAAGATTACTAGTGCAAAAGAGTGTTTCCTGAGGAGTGTCTGTGAACTCTGTTCCGTGGGCTTCCAGAGCCATGAGGAGTGCCTGGACAATTGCTGCAGTTCAGAGCTCCTGAGCTGCACCAGGACTGAGGGCTGAGGCCAAGGAGAATTTTGGCCTCCAATAGGTGTCCTGAAATCTGTGTGTGTCCAAGGAGACTCAGAGACTAAGCTGGCTGAACTTCTTACCCACTACAGCCTCTGTGATTTGGGGAAAACTTGAAGCATAGTTTACAAATAAGCAGCAAAGGCGTGGAAGATGGTATTCCTGTGCTAAGAACAATCTGGTATATGGAAGGAGGCGTGGGTTTAAAAACTATGTACTTAGGCTTCGATTTAGGGAGATACCTAAAGCAGCTGCAAGCGGGGAGATGTGGGCAAGAAAGAGGAAAAAACACAGCCCTCTCACCACACATTTTCTTCCATCTGTGTCTCCCTAGCTTTGTAAAAATTATTCTCAGGAATCTTGAAGCGTGGTGAATGTGGTGAATGAGCTCCTGAGAGAAGTCAGTATCGCTGATGTGCACAAAACCCACACTCTGATATAGAGTTAACACCTCCAGATTCTATTTTAAGATAAAAAATTGGCTTGGGAACCCCATTCTACCCCCCTTAGTTCTGCAACTCTATCATGTGTACTTTTACTCGAATCTGTAATATGGCTTAGAGAGAACATCTACGTCAAATTAAGTTTGGTAAGCCCAAATCATAACTGAATTTATTTCAATAGTGGCTGCACCATAGTCTTAGTTCCAAAGAGCATCAAGAAATATTCTGCCCCTTCCTAATGCTGGTGGTGATTCCTACCAAGCAAGTTGCAGAAATGCGTCTATGTTCTCATAGTGCATCCTATTAGGCTGCAGTGCTTTAGGAGGGGGAGAGGGTGTGGGGCAGCTCTGGGGTAAATAGTCTGGGGGCCCCCGTGGGAGCTATGAGTGACACTGTGGAAAGGTCTGTGCCACCTTGCAAAAGAGTATGGACATGAGGTGTGGGGATGGAGAGAATGGGGAAAGTCAGGGCAGAGACTACTAAGATGAAGCGCGAGGTTGCTGCATTGAGGGAGCAGAACAATACATGTGACTCCCATGAGATTTTGAGGAGGCAGGGTAGCTGATGGGGAAAAGGAGCAAAATATAGGGCAACTGGTTAAATGTAGAGGACTGAGTATGGTGGTTTTGAGTGCAACCAGATCAGCAGAGAGAACAGAACATAGGGCTGCATCCTTCTAGCTGCAGATGAGAGGGGAAGAGAAGCCGAGTGCCAACTTTGAGGTCTTCGCAGCCATGAAGAGAAACAGAGTTGGTTCCTGAGGTAAAGTGGTTATTAATCACTGAATGCATGGCCAGAAGACTGTAAAAGGACAAACATTTGTTATGTTGGCATGTTGTGATACTGGAATAAAAGTGTTTTGCAAGGAGTTTCTGTAAGGTACTTACTGGAAGATTCAAAAATTCATTAAAGTAGTCCACAAGCATACCATCTGTGGCTAAGCATTCTTCCTATAGAGAGAAAAAAACACAAAGCAAGGCTTTAACTAATCTCCACTAACATGCTTTGAATGCACTGTTGCCTCAAACAATGACTTTTCCGTGAGATATAACATGCAAACTTTTGCAAAATGTTATTTCCCACTTTTGAGAGTATAATCATTGCAACTTTGTTATATCCTAGCTACTGCACATCACTGAGGTCCTTAGCAATTTAAAAAACACACATGAAGGTAAATCCTTTGCCAAGAAATTTACAGATAAAGCCTTCATAAACCCAACAGCTTTAATGTGCATAAACTTACGGTTTAGAATTTCCCCACATTATATTTTTCTCTCTCACATCTGGGAAGAAGGGGAGCACAAAAGTTCACCAGAGCCTGCTTCTGCTCCCACACTGCTGCTTGGGGATGTCCTGGGGGATGTTTAGAATAAAAGGGAGTTCACTGTGGCTTACCAAGCAAGCACTATATGCCATACTTGAAATCTGACAGAACTGGGATGCCTCCTGTTGACCTCATCAGAAATGAAGACTGCATCTGCAGGTGGTTTAGTACCCTTTCTGACCCCTACATTTTAAATCCTGTTGATAAGACTCAAAACCTGTAGAATAATAATTAATTTTTTTTGCTATTGACAAATCAATAAATGTGGATCCCAATCTTATTTCCATTGCACTAAATACCACTACCACTCCCATTTCAATTCAACAGAAGGTAAAGGTAGAAGATTATTCCATTGGTCTTCAGAAATCTGTCTTCAGTATAATGAAGACTTCTGAACAATTTTTAATAGTGTCAGTTTATTGAATATTCTATTATTTCTGCCTTGCAACAAAAGGAGAATGCACCTAGATCAAATCTATTTGCTGATATCAGTAAAGATCTCGTGACACAAATTTTGTTTCTTAAATTCATTGCATTGAAATGCGGTAGGGAGGAACAGTGTGTTAAAGAGAGGTTATGCACAGTGTACATGGTATCACTTGTAGGCAGGCAGTATCTTGATACAAACTCCACAGTGTCTAACCTAATTAGAGACAACTTGTACTTAGATAAGGAAGAAATCTTGAGCTAATCTACTTAATATGAGCACAGGAAGGCCCCAGTGTACTGGATGACAAGACAGAACCAGACATGATCTTGTTTGTCCAGCCATAGTTTTCCGACATTTATTCCTTACACTTGTGGTTGCTGTTATGGCCAATACAGGCAAGTTACCTCATGCTCATTCCTGGAAAACACTAACAACACTGAAAGCAAGGCTTTCTGCATCACATAGATTGTGCTTTCTTTGAATCACAGGCCTGTGGTCCAATGCAGTTGCAGTACCATGGACCTAGAGACGTTAGGGCACTGATTAAATAGGAGAATTTAACAAAATGTCTAACCCAGAGCATTTTGAAGTCAACAGAAAATCCTCTTGCTAATGTCACTAAGCAATCAATCAGATACAGAAATCTCAATTCAGCATGTTCACAATTAACAAAACAAGTCATTAGAAACAAGCTGCAGTCTGCCTCACATTTGGTTTGGATAGTGCACAACTGGATTTGTCACTGATAAGGATGAATCTGAAGACAGCTAGATATAATACCCTATGTGACTATTTTATGGTTTTAAAGAACTTACTCAAAACAATTCATTTATTACTGGCTGAAGTATAAGCTCTTTAAGAATATGCAGGTAACGTATGTTTTGAATTTGCCAAGGATATAATTCTCTGAAGTCCCGTATAACAGCAAGAAATGTAAACACAGTGGTTGATTAATCAATAAAATGTTTATGAACTTATTAATGCAAGCTTTACTACTTACCGATCTTACTGCATCTATGCACAATATAATTTCCTCTGGGTTTTGGTGGATTTTTGTGGTCAGTCTTATTTTCATTTGAAAGCATAGTTGCACTTTCATATTTGCACATTGTAGGTTATGGAGTTGTATGTACAATACTATAGCTTATATTTTTGTGTCAGGAAGCATTTTGCTTCATGTCTTCCCATGCCATCTTTCCTGCTGCACAGTCCAAATTACAAATAGAACAAGCTACCTTACAATTGCAACTGAACTTCAAGGTGTGCTAAAAATTGGTTCAAAAATGCAGTTTTGCTTTCATGCAATTTGTGTGCAAGTAGGAATATCTTGGCATGATTTCTGTCACTCTTAAAATTGAAAGGAATTTTTAAATCGTTTTGGCAATGGTATACAACCATTTCTTAGATATATTGTGGAAACAAACCTAATTTCTATTTAGAGTATTTGATAGCTTTCTCTATTACTGCCATCACGAAAAGGTACAGAAACACAGAAATATTATGAGCCACCAAAGGAGAAGCTGAAGATGGGTAAAAGTGGCACCATCTTGAAATGCTTGCATTTCACATTTCAGTACCCACTAAAATGATAAATACCTCTCTACTCTTGAAAAACATATAATAAATGGTATCTTTAAATGTCAAAAGTTAAAGTTAGTATAAAACCCAAATCCTGCATAGACAGCTTCATGTCCTGGAGTCAGACATATCTAGTCACATTAAGTAGCCTGCAGAATCAAGGTTTAATGCAATGTAAATATGCAGTTGAGAGATGTTCTCATGTACATATTTACATATGCTAAATATCTGCTATATATATCGTTTATCACTACCTGAATTCATGTTGATTCTGTTTATGATGATAAACAATATAAATAAAGTAATATCTAGAGGCTTCCAAAAGGAATATCGATACTTTAAAATACACAGTTACAAAGGCATCCAAAATGGGAAGAGGTAAACATTACCTAAGCTGGTGTCATTTCAGACATGTCTACCCTTCAGATGAGAAGACAAACATCAGTGAAATCCTACAATGAGCTACTAGCAGAGGGCAGAAAAGGTAAAGTAAGAAGATTGTTAAGCCTGTCATGTTGAACCTTCCAGTTGATTGTTTCCTTCCTTCATCCTATTTCTTTTCCTTTCCATTTCCCTCCTTATTCTCCATAGTTTCCTATTACTTTTTTTTTTCCTAATTCTTTTCAAACTAAGTATTTTTTTTGTCTTAGAAAACTGTAAGAAATTATTCAGTACTCCATACTTACACAGAGGAAAGAATTGAGAAACCAGGTAACAGTGTGCAAACTTTTCTTTTGTTCTACAGTTGCACAACAAAATGAATGATCAAGCCTTATAAAGCATACTTACAAACACTTCTTCTGTTATACATGGAGGCTCTGAAATACAAAAATGAAATATCATACGTTATCCAAGCAATACAATCAAGCTTGTTCAACTACAATTACTGAACAGAAACAAAAAGTAGTGAGGCATGACAATCTTCCTGGATATTCTGAAATAAAATGACTCAGTCTGAGGAAACAAAATAAACTCTAAGAAAATGCAGTAATGTTGACCCATGCATAAAAAGGTTGAGTATCACAAGAATGATTTAGATATAATTAAAGTATTATTTAACTAGATTATTTCACATACATATCAGTTAACTTCTTGTCAGCTTTTCTCTGCAAAATTGATTACTAGAAGGTTGCTGTTTTTAATGAAAATTCAGATTTGTATGAGACTCTGGGCGCCTCGAACAGCAATTATTATGAATCATATGATAAAATTTTTAAAAAAAGTAATTATGGGTGTTCCCAGATAACCAAATCTCACTCATTCTAGGAGAATATTTCATCTTTTGTGATGCCATTTGAAGGGACTCAAGTTCTCTCTTCAGATTGATAAATTTTGCTGGGCAAGTTTACACCTAGCAGTTCAAAATCTCCCTCTTTTTTATCACTATCTCTACACCTGAGACAATCACCCTGGGGTGGCACAGAGTTGGTCCACCACCCTGCCTGGTAAGCACTACCTACCAGTGGTAAGCCTCTTCGACTGCATCCCGGATCTACACCCATAAGGGCCGGCATCCACACCTGCATGATTACGACCTCATTTGCAAAGGTGAAATCCTTGACTGCAGACCCGAAAGAGAAGCTGCAGAGTTCCTCGGCCTGCCTGGGGACTGCTGATCTGTAACAGGGCAGGCTGGCTCCTCTGCCTGGCTGGCAGCAAGCGGGGTTGCTATGGCACTGCAAACAATGCAGGGGACAAGCCGAGCCATAGGCAAATACTTCCACTGCTGGTGCAAAGCAGATTCAGATATCGGGCACACTGCAGATATAGTCCCAAAAGAGATGCCTGTGAGCTAGGAATTTGAGGATATTTGCAGCAAGAAATGAAATTAAATGCTCTTTTCTCAACTGGCCTAGGTGGTTCTTAGTCCAAAATTATATTCTACCTTCTCCAACGTTAGCAAAACCACATGAGATTTTGCCTTAAAAAAAGAAAAAAATCTCAAAACATACAACCAATGAATTTATATCAAATATCAAATAATTCTGCACCTGTAAGCAGATTCTGAGGCTTGATGCCAAGTAACAAAGTCAGTCCTACCTATGGTAGAGAACTTCCACTGCAGCTAAGTAAGAGAAGGCAAGGAGCTTCATCTTGCCAAGGCCGAGATGAAACCTGGGCTGTTTCCTAACAGATATAAATGGCTCCATTGCAACGTAACAGAAACACAACCTGCAGCCTTGGTAACAGCCTTCCTCCTGCTGCTGTGGCCCAGACCTAGCAGAAATCCAAAAGTGTCTGCATTTTCCCTCAGTTAGGGAGTTTATAAATAGAGTTTATGGAAGGGGAAAAGACATTAAGAGACATAGAAGAGAGTCTACTCCCAGAACGTTAGTGTCTTCTTCAGCTCAAGGCGGTATCCCAGGATATAAGAGAGTCACATTTCTGCTATGGTCAGCTGAAGCTATGTACAAAGAAGGAATTCAGCCTCCTATATAATGTTTTTGGTGGACTTCTGGTATTCCGGTATTGGAACAGGCTGCCCAGAGAGGTTGTGGAGTCTCCTTCACTGGAAACATTCAAAACCCGCCTGGACGCGTTCCTGGGTGATGTGCTCTAGGTGACCCTGCTCTGGCAGGGGGGTTGGACTAGATGATCTTTCGAGGTCCCTTCCAACCTTCTGTGATTCTATGATTCTATGATTCTACAAATGGGATCTGAAAACATTCTGCCTAGTATGTATGTGATCCTAGAACTGCATTGTCTCATAACCAAACTATTTAGTATGATTTCAAATGTATAAGCTAATGTTCATTCCTCTCCTTTTCCCCCTGCCCCTTTTTCTCTCTTGTTGCATAATGTTCTCCTAAGCTTCCTTAGTTGCTTGTAATTTTTGAGGAAAAAACAACAGAAACATGACAAATGTGTCTTTTTTAAAATTAGAAATGGAAGCCACAAGTCAGCTTCGCTAGAACTGGAGTTTACAAATGAGTTAATAAAAAAAAAAGTTCTTTTTCTCTCTTTCTGTCATCTGGTATATTTGATATAAAACTCATAGGTCTTTATTCTCTTTATAACATACTTCAAAGATTGCATTTTAGATTAAGCTCATCAGGAAATACATACTGTACTCTCTCACAGAGAATCTATTAGCAGTCGTTACAGAGAATCTATTAGCAGTCGTTATCTCTTTCTCATTATCTTAGTTAACAACTCACATTTAGGTCAAATATTTCATGTGTGTGCACGTTTCAGTGCTGATTTTATATTGCCAGTTAAATGTTTACCAGATGAAGCTGAGATAAAAAGTTTAGTCTCATTTTCTCGTTTTTCTCTTTCTATGCTCTTCTCTCATTTTCATTTTGATAATTATTTATTTTAGCAGAACCACAGACCTATAGAATGCTTCATAAATATACTCAAAGCTGTGATCTCTCCCAAAAAGCATCTGATCTTGTAGAAAAGATGAATGGCTAGACAGGATGGAGAATAAGTTCTCAAAAAGGTGATACCAGTAAAACTCTAGAAAAGAGAAAGTAAAAAGACTACAAGTAGGTTTCAAATTATTAGCATTTTGAGAAATGGCAATCTACCAGAAGGCCAGCACAGGAAGATACCTGCACAGCAAGAGAAATGGGAGGAAAAAAACCTTTATTGGTTCTCTCCATCCCTGCTGGCATCTCCCTCCTCTGCTCATTACTGAAGAGCCATTTGGAGAGGTGAACTTTCAGTCAAGACTTTAATCTGTCATTGTCCTTTTCCTCCACACTTCTCGGAAATTTATGCTTTCAAACATTTACCAGGGAGTGTTTCAGAGTATCAGCCAGCCAAATCAGTTGAAAACTGCTGAGACAACTTTACATTCAAAAAAACGAGTGTATAAGCTATGCCAGCTTGCTGGGTAAACAAATGTCCTCCTTGTGACTTGCTCAAGTAAAGACAAGACATAAATTGGGTTCCTTTTGTGTTCCTACATTTGTGTTTTTAGGTGCTAACCTGTGTTTGATTCCTGGCAGTAGTCACAGTGAAGTCATGAACATCCCTATAACTAATTACTCATTCAAAAAGTAGCAAATACTATTTAAAAGAAAAGAATATGCAGATAGGCATCTAAAGGGATCTCCAGGGGCACCTAGAACTAATTCCCATGGATTTTCAATAGAAACTCCCCATCTTAGATATAGGCTTAATGTACTTAAATGTAACTACTCTTTCTTCTTTGGATGATTGCCACATACATTTTAGCTTTTGCTGCTTTCAGATGCAATCTCATAAACGGGAAACAGGTGCTAGGAAACCTATTTAAATATTGACTGCAGAACTGCCAAAATGGGAGTCAGATCCTGAGAGGAAAACACAAATTGATCATCAGATAGCTGGCCTTTAAGTGTCTTAAATTGTTCTGTTCGCAAAATGGCACAAGCTGCCTGTTGCAGTAGTACAGCCTCTGTGTGTTGAATCTGATAGTTCTAGTTTACAGCACAGTTTAATGCAACTCTGTGGCTGTCAGAAAAAGTCAATGCAGACACCCGAGGAAACAGTTATTGGGAATATGAGAGCTCAAAAGAATTCTGAAAGGAGGAAAAAAAGAAAACAAACATTATAAAGATAGTCCAGGTGAAGAGAAAAAAAGAAAGTGCTTAAAAATAAAATAGGAAGGGCTAAATAGTAAAGAAAGAGATGCAACACAGCTTTGATCTATCAACATTAGAAACTTTTTATTAGTGGAGGAGACTATCAGAGGGAATGCAGGCCTGAGGAGCTTGACCTCTACAAAAGTCCTATTGGGTTAGTCACTGGAGAATATTCCACTTGTCCATGTCACCAATGGCCCAAGGATTCCTATAAAAATCTTATTCTACCCAGGCAAAGTAGAGGTGTTCTATCAAGTTTAAAGGCTTTAAGTAAAGTTTAATTTCCTTTTGCTTAGTATGGGTCTTGGAAAAGATAAAGGGAATTCAGATGCATACCTGGAAAGTGAATCAGAATTTGGAAGGACCACTTAGTAGTTTGTGAGACACATTTGTACACTTGCTAACTCGTACGTGCCAGCTTCGTACTTCATACCTGCAGTCATCTGATCCCTTCAGAAATTTGTAGTAGTGTCTTAGGAGATAACTGCTAGAGCTTTAGGAGAGCATCACGCTATCTTTTCTCTTTTGAAAGGAGCATTAAAACTTAATTGAAAAAACTAATCATCAAGATTGTGGCAGTTTGAAGAAGTGTATTATAAGTAAAGTCATTCTGTGAAGACAATATGAAAATCAGGAAAGAACTTCTAGACCCATATCTATCAAACCGCATACAAGATAAAAAAATTGGCATGGTGCCTAAGTTTACAGCAAGGCAGAGAAAGTTTATTGCTAGCAGCCCTACTACAGTCAACGTAGCATAACTTTCACCTGAAACATAAGATACAGATCAGAAGAAACTATGACAGTTATATCTCACAAAGATTTCACTATCGAGGCTGTATCAAATTTTGGCACTATGTACAAAAGATTGCATTGTCACTGTCTATTCTCCACTTTTCATGTAGATAAACTGGAGTTATGTTTTGTAATACATTTTGGCTGTGTTAATTTAAGCTTTGCAAATTTGCTTGCACAACTAAAGGTAAGAAGTGATGGTAAATTTCATGATAATTTTTGGGGGGGAGTTACTTGTAGCTTGGTGTAAGTCAGGCCAATTCCTTAATCTAGGCTTAACAGATGTTCTAACCAAGTAAGGGGCCAATGCAAGAGGCATATGAAGAAGCTTCAGCAGACAGGAATCACATGTGCCAATAATGCCAAACACATCCTTTAAGATCATCTCCTAGCAGTACGTGGCATATACCCAACAAGAAACACAAAATGCATGCAAGTCTTTCCAGTCTTGCTGCTATGCTACAATCAAACAGATGTCAACAACAAACCCCAATCCCAGGATTCCCCAGCTAGGAGCTAAGTTATCCATGTAAGATATTAGTGATGCATTGAGCCTGTGGAGAGCAGCAGTGCTGTTTGAGGCAGCACAACCCACTGACCACCATTTCCTGCCCTTTTGTGTTATACTGTCACGGCTGGTTGTGTAGCTGTATAATGAAGGAGACTGGGAGAGTGATCCAGCTTAAAAAAAAAATCAGGAGGAAAAAAGAAAGAGATTTCATGTTCCATGTACATCAACTCCCAGAACACATTGGTCTCAACACAACAGGTGTGAAGAATGGTATAAGAATACATAACTAATAGATGCTCCTTAAGATTTCTATAGTGCTTCAGAAAAGCACACAAAATTGGACCCTTCTTATTTTGTAGGTATTCTACTTTCCTACCTATTGCTCTCCTGGAATCCAGAAGTACCTAGTTAAAGAATAAAGAACACATTAAGTTCCCAAATTCTCATCTGGTCTTCATTTAAGAGGCTACCCCCCCCCCCAAAAAAAAAAAAAAAAAAAAGATGCTGCCTTTCTGATATTGTTTAAAACATCTTATGTGGGAATACTTAGCCCCTTCCCAATTTTGAGTTTAAAAAAGTTCATTTTTTCTTGTTCACTAAAGGCATCAGAACATCAATGAAGTATGAATAAAATGCATACAATAAGATAGTGTTCCTGTGTTCATTTTAAATTATGATTGATTGAGGAGGCATTTGTAGATTATCCATACTTTGCAAAACTATATTGGATTTTGTTATCAAATACGTTTTCTGTAGTTGTGAAATAAAGCCCAGACCGTGCAGCTCCTGAAACTATCATTTCTCATACACTTCAACTGTAACAGTTCCATGAGAGAGCTAGGTTTTGTAGGCCACACCAGGCTGGCATGGAGACTGCCGTCCATGGCTGAGGAACTGAACCAGCGGGTACTCTTTAGGCTAATCTTGCCCTGCTGCTGTAGGACCTGACAGTGCGTCCAGCACAGCTCCACCCTGGAAAGGAGGCCCTGGAGAAGGAATACTATCTGAATTGCTTCCCAGGATGCCAGGCTTCGCTTGAAGATGTTGGTATGCAGGTCCTGGGGGCAGGAATTATGGACAGGCTTGCTTTAAGCAATTCAAAACATTTTGCATTTGTGACGTTGAGTTAGTGTGGAAGGGTTAAAGCAAGAAGGAGAAGCAACTAACACTCTGTTCCGTAACAAAAATCTTTGCTGCCCCCTTGTGATAAAATATTTTTATCAACAGAATGTATGCATTTGAAATAAAGGACTATTTTCAGTGAGAAGAGCAGTTCAACCCTTAAGATAGTTTCACGTTTAAGCTAGTTAATTGAGCAAAGCATTTCTAGAGTTAATTAGTTTTCTTGTTACCCATTCTGTGTTGTATGACATTCTCCCTGGAATACTCTATGACAATTATTTAAACTACGGAAAAAGTCCAGAACAGGAACTTAAACAGCGCGCAAGTGAGCGGAAAACAGGACCCATATCTTGCCCTTCACAAAAAAGTCATGCTCCCTCTTACTAGGCCCATTTGGAACAAATTCTTCACAGAAACACTTCCAACAGCAAGGCTAGAGAATAACTGCATCCCAGTAACAGTTTTTGCACACCACAGAGTACACAATGGGAAAGGTATGAAGGAAAATTGAACCTGAAATTTCAATATTTTGTGGGAGTGCTTCTGTTGTACAAATTTTTTTTCTACACAACCAAAATTTGTGTTTAAAAGCCAAAAATGTTGCTATTGCCACAATCCGTATTAGCATGCAATCTACTGAAACATGCACTAGGAAAACGTGATAGGTTTCGCACTAAGATTCAGGACTGAAAAGAAGCAGCCAAAATACAGGCACAGTTTCCACACCCCATTTGCCAAAGATTGAAGGTGCCTACAGAATTAAGACACAACAATTCCGTGACCCTTCCACAACGGTTTTCAGAATGAGTTTTAGAAAGCAAAGGGGAAAAACTAGAGGGGCTTTTAACACAGGAACTCCAGTACCCAAGCCAGAGATCTATTTTTATATGAAGCTTCTAGTATTCAACAGCAATGTTTATGAGTTCATTAAGAACTCCATGCCATCCTTATTTTCAGCTGAAGAGTTGGTTTCTTTACTACTCATCCATTATCAACCAAGTCAATAAGGCCTTAAAATTTAGGCTTACAACAAGTTCAGGCAGGTTCTAACACTGTGCAGAGGCTTGTCAAAGTTAAGAGAAAACAAAAATAAAATGTGTTAACTCTTTTTGTAATAGGAATTCTTTTTTTAATGAGAATTTCAACTAATCAGATCTCAGAAAGTCAGAAAGTAAAAGCAAGCTTTGTTTTTGTTTAACTAAAACTAAATACATCATTCTCAAGAAGCAGTCAGATTTTGTTGGTGCATCTGACAAGTCATAACAGAATCTGCTAGGTGTTTTGCATCAAAAAATCCTTTAAGATCCACTACAAACAAAAAAAATGCACTTATAAAAGTGTTCTATAATCACATCAAATACTAAAGCAGACTGAAGCAGAGAAAGAAAAGAAGCCTGAAGCTTAGTAGTACAAAATATGACATTATGCACTTAAGGTTCAGTAAGAATTTGCCGAAGAAATTGGGATCTTTTTAAAATTTGTGAGAGAAGAATGTGGGAGTAATATACCTAGCTACTAAACTGTGAGTGTGTGGAAGACAAAAAAATGTTAATCTTTGACGAAATGCGTTGGTCAAAGTATTTCTGGTAAAGAAAGCTCTAATATTATTCAAGGTCTTGAGAAGGTTTAACTGGAATACTGGTTGCATAAATTCAGAGAATAGATTCAAATGGAAGCAGTGAAGAGTCATTAAGAGTCATTAAGACAATCCAAGAGACAGAGGTTGTATCTGAGAGAGGAGACTAAGTTCAGAGGGCATACTACACAACCACAATACTGGGGGGAAAAGCCTAATGGGAGGGAGAAGATGTATAGAATAGCTACTTTAATAGCAATGCTGTGGAATAAAAGGCAACTGATGAAGTGAATAGTACAGCAAGCTGGAATAGGTCTCCAAGATAAAGGTCATGAGACAGTACTCTATCCAGTTTTAAGAGTTTGGCACTACATTCTGGGAGCCCCTTTCTAATCTTACACTCCTGTTTTTCTTCATATACCTATGAAAATAGAAAGTAAAGTAATTATATCTTGTATTAAAATTAACCTACATGACCAAAATTGCTTAAGGGGTACCAATAAATAACTAATATATGGCATAGGAAAATAATCTAACAGATCATAGAATCATAGAATCATAGAATCATAGAATCATAGAATCCTAGGGTTGGAAGGGACCTTAGTAGATCATCTAGTCCAACCCCCCTGCCAGAGCAGGGCCACCTTAGAGCAGGTTACACAGGAACGCGTCCAGGCGGGTTTGGAATGTCTCCAGAGACGGAGACTCCACCACCTCCCTGGGCAGCTTGTTCCAGTGCTCTGCCACCCTCAAGGTAAAGAAGTTCCTCCTCATGTTTAGGTGGAACTTCCTATGCTCAAGTTTGTACTCAAGATGTTGATGAGCTCCTTAATTCAACAAAATCTTATATCATTTTTTGCTAGTTAGTGACAGAACACACTAAATTTCTCTATCCTATAAACAATTCAAAAGACTTATAACATTTTTTTGCCTAGGCTCTTCCACACTTGTCACCAAGGATAGAATGATCAGAGACTTAAGTAATTTCAATTTCCATCTCACAGACCACTTGAGGTTTATGGCTGCTACTCAAAAAAAGAAGAGATTTATGAAGTACAATTCTTGCAGCAACATCTGTCAGCAGCAAAAGGTTACTTCTAAGAATTCTTTTTTAGAATCTAAACCCACAGCTCTGGCTCAAACCACCACCTTCAGAAATCTAAACGCATTCCCTGGGCATCTTTTGTAGGCAGTATCACTCCTCCCACTACAGTTCACACCTGTCTGAAGGGAAATAAGGATTGCAAAAATAAGGTTTTCAGCAGCAAATAAACCCATTATCTTGAACATTAATTTTAATCTCATTATCCCCGTCTTCCAGAGCAAAAGACAATTCACTCTTCCCTTTCCAACAATGTGTTGACAATTGCAAGAAAAAATCTTGAGCCGGAGAGTAATTATGGACAGGATGTTTTAGGAAATTCTTGACCATTGTAATTTCTACACAAGGACCACTTTTGCATCCTTCTTCTCTGTACCTAGCTAGAAGTGTTAGCACCCGACCTCGGTTCTCTGAGAATTAATTCAGCCCCAGGGACATGAATCCCTAGACTCCCTGACGCTCATGGACTGGTTTTGTGTTTGGGTTGTTTATTTTGTGGGTGGTGAGGTTTTGGGGGTTTTTTTGGTGATGGTGGTGTTTTTAAACAAAGTAGGAGCCTATGTTCTCCTTCATAGTTTCATTCAAGTCCAGGCTCATACAACTTAGTGGTATCTGATGGAGACTAATTGAGGGATAGAGTATGCAGAAAAAAGCTTACTAACAGGTGTAGTGTAATTACTAAAATTGGACGAAAATGTAAAAGTATAGCATTGTTCATACATTAAGGAAAAGCACAAAATTGAGAAGCTTCTGAGGTGGAAAACAAACTGCACCTGGCACACAAGGAGTACAGTATCTGTGACTCCCAGGCAAAACTACATAAGGGATAGAACAGAATGTCGATTCTGTGGCCTTGCCTTGTGTCAATAATGGGAAAGAAGAGGGCACTGAGACCAGATAAAGCGGCTTACTTGGACCCAGAGCCAGCATTCTGTCAAATTTTGATGAACTACTGTCCTTTGCATGAACTATGCTCATTATAATGTCACTTTAATGCATTTTAATACCAAAACACACCTCCATCCCAAAGGCTACCCACCTCCAAGGTGCAATCACTCCTCTTTGAGTCTGTGCCCTGAATTTTTCATAAACTGTACCTTTAAATCAAAGCGAGAAAAATTTACACCAATTGCAATAAAGGTATTTATGACTAAAGTCACTAAAACTCCACCTTGAAGATAAAAAATAGCCTGAGAATGGGGGGATATTAGGGAAGACACCATGAGGAATAAGTCAGGGGAGAACTCCATCGCAGGCTGCCTTTGACTCCTAGGACCAGTTGACAGGCTGAGCCTTTCTTCCCCTCCATAGAGACGCCTTTAGGTAAGACTTAGATTATACCAAGTTCTTCTTCAGGAAACTTAAACATTTCTCTAGAGAATCTTTTTCCTACAATTATAGCCAGGCTGTATAGTTTGTAACTTTGCCGTGCGTTCTTTATAACTTTAACTTGCACTGGCTTTGCAGACAGTGTATTTATCACCGGCAATCCTAAAAACCTGTGTTTCTGTTGCTTAAATAAACTGCTCTGTTTAAGTAGCTATTTGTTTCGGTTTCTCACTGAACGTGACCACAAACTCGAGGGCAGCCGTGCTAGTTCATGAGCATAATTAGACTGAAGGCACAGCCTGCTATTAGTATATCCAAATTGTAATAGTTTGGTACTTTATATTAAACACAACTGGACTGATAGTGGCAAATTGGGCATCACTCAGAATTTAAGCCTAGCTGCACCTAGCCTCCCACCTGGGTGAGGAGTGTTAGAACGCAAGGGGGTTTATTTTCTGCCAAAACTGCTTTTGCCCCTTTCACACAATACTATTAATGGCACAGTCAGCAGGATTGTCATGGATAAGCTGCTGCAAAAATACAATTGTGCCCCTTCCCAAGCTGGGAAGGAGCGGGCCCATAAATTTTGGAAGGATGAAGAGAAAATAGTAGAGAGTATTGAGGAATGTCATGCTTCACTGAAGCTTAGGTCAGAAAAAGGCAAGGGTGTGATTTATGTGGTTTATCTTGTGCACCAAAAGCAGCTAGAGAAACCCCTGCTCCTAATCTGATTTCTGCTGTGGAACACGGAACTCTGAAATCGGAGAATGAGGTGCTGACATCATCATTAGCTTTTCAGAAGGAGACAGGAGAAGAATTAAGAGCTCAAGTCGATAAGCTTGTGAGTGAGAATCTCAGTTTAAGAAACCTGAATGCTTGACTTGTGAGCAAAAATTTCCACCTTAAAACATTAATGGAAATGATGACTGGGTTCTTAGATAAAATACAGCCCTCAACCCAGGTTTAGTTCTCCAACTAGATTATTTTTTAAGTAGACTTTGAACACTTAAATTTACAAACAATTAGAGAAATGTAAATATTAAATAAATCATAATATTGCAGTCTCCTCCTCTGAATTGCCTCCTCTCTGAATTGCCATTCTTCCTAAACCAAAACTATAAACTGACATACCTCTGTATTCCCTAGCTTGCCCCAAAATTCTTCCCCTCAATTGTTCCTTCCGAATAGATTCTATATAAACTTCTTTTTCAGTCTACCAGTTCAAGTGCTACCAGTCTAACCCTAGACAAGAATAATGCAAAGGCTTAGCAAATACCAATAATATGGAATGAAAGTGCTGATAATTTTATTCATGCAATAAACACAATTTTCTGTCAGATACATTGGGTTGATCCCTTCTTTAATGATACCTCGATTGGTTAATAGAGTTAGTACTGAAAATTCTATGGCTTTTCATTAACCGTGTTGTTCCTCGTCCTTCAAAATGCTATGTGGAGCTGCTGTCACAGAAATCAAGTATGCTAAAAGTACTGATCAAATTACAAGCCACAATAGTTAGATGAGACAAATAGGAAGTAATGTTTCTAGAACATTCTGAAGGGGATTATCCTTGTTCATTTGTCTTAAACATTCACAGAGTGTGTGGAAAGAAGAAAATCTCAGAAGTTATTTGTAGGATTTAGACAATAAAAATAAAGGGTATGTGAATAAGTATTAATAGAGGCAAATACAAAGATTATTGCATAATTGAAAGCTCTTTTTTTTTAAATCAGACTACTTTTTAAATAGCTCAGTGATAAGGCTTACCTACAAGTACACACAGTAAACTTGCAACAAATATAACGCATAGGACAAAATCAGAGGGAGAGTGGGGAAGAAACACCAGCTGACTACCGGTGTTCTGCAAGATGCTTGAGACAAGTGAACTCCTTGAAAGGATAAGTAGGACAATATCAATTGGAGAAGTGAATTGTTATTATATCTTCATAGAGCAAGAACTGTGTCCATTTCTGTTGCCTGTAGTACAAGCTGTTTACAATTACTAGGAGGTTTCTTAAGAAAAAAACACAGAAAACAAACCACAAAAATCATTTGAGGTCTGAGAGGCAGAGTTCTTTTTGCATAAAGGATCAGCATATTTAGTTCAAAAGAAAACCAGTGAATGCCCTTAATGAAACATACAGATAGAGAAAGGATAATTTCTAGCAGTAGGTAAACTCTTTACATTAAGCAGAAATATGAAGATGATCCTGTGTCTGGGACCAGAAGTCAGACTAAGTATAAAGGTAAGTTCACAACAAGGGTAATGCAACAGCATATCTAGATATGTGAATATATACTATATCACCTGAAGTTTTCAAGTAAAGACAAAAGACTCTGTAAAAAAATTAGTACAATAGAATATCCACACAGTATCATCTTGATTTAGAAATTACTATTCTATTGTCTTGCATTACAGAGGCTAAGAGAAGAACAAACTAATTATTCTGATATAAAATTCAGACAACTAATATATTGCTTTTGAGGTATCATAATTTATACAGGTAGAAGTATTTTTTACATATGTACCTAGTGCCCCACTTTAAGATATATTAAACACATTTACTGTAAAGTGAATAATAAATAAATAACATTTTTTAAAAAAAGAATTATCTTTAATTTGTCATTAAGACGGGAATCACGTTTTTAAACATTTATGAGGTGCTGTAAGCCAGTTATTGAAGACTACATTTAAGATACTTTATTTAAAGATTAAGATGTTAGTGAATGCCTAGCTACAACACAACAGGTAAAACAAGACATAAAATGTTTTTAAAAGTTTCACTTTTTTCAAAAACAAATATGCTACATTGATTAAGATATATACATTAAAAGTTATCTTGATAAGTCAGCAAAAACACATGACTGAGACTTTCAAAATGCATGTATTTAGGAAGAATATGAACAAGATCAGGAATCTAGGAGAAGGGGGAAAGGATTTAGATGTGAGGACTTACATGCCTTACAAATTTAGAGTCTTTTTAAATTTCTTTTGCTTTGGGCACTTCCTGGAGGAGCATCTTTTTTGTTCTTACATTTTACAGATAAACTATTACATTCTTTTGACCCATGGAAAGCATGCAGACATAAAATACAGAACTCAAATGCACATGCCTCTCTGATACATAATCCCCGTTTCTTTACCAATTGATATTTAGCAGGATATTGACATCTTGGACAGGGTTTTAGAGCTTCATCAGTGAACAGGGTTTTAGCAACCTGTAGCAAGAGGAGGGAGAGAAGAGCTACTTAGTTCTTGTAAATGAAAATTTCTTAAAAACTGAAAGTGAAGAATTTCTTAGCTACCTACTTTTATGTATTCTTCCTGTCTACAAGTTGAATGGGGAACAGAACTGCATCTCCTGGGTGCAAGTTCAGTATATGAAGCTGGTGTTTGCACTGCAGAAGTTCTGGCTTGAGATTGAACAGGCCTTAGAGCAGATCTATTGAGAACATTAAGTCTTGTGGCAGCATCTTCAGCTTTCAATAAATATTCCTGATAAAGTTTATAATTACAAAGAAAAGGGGGGGAAAAAAGCACAAAAGCAAGCAAATCAGGGTTGCATTTCATTTGGGATTTGTAGCTGGGGTTTTTTTGCTTTTTTTGTTCTCCCTCTGCAACAACACATAAGGAAATTATGTATAGGTCATGTATTTCCCATTAGAAGTTTATATTTAACAAGGGAACAAGAGACAGGAACCATTAAAAACAAAATCCCATGAGCAAGGCAAAAAGCCAACTCTCCTTTAGCACTCTCTTCTGGTCCTTGTGTTTCTCAATTAGGACACATCTCAACAGCAAGCATGGAAATAGCAAATAAGTTTTGTCACAATTAAACGACAGTTACACTGTAATGTGTGTGTATACACACATGGAGGATATGACAAAAATTATACTGCTATTAGTATGCTTACTTTTCTAGATACCCCTTAAAAAAAATTCTGTATATCCTGCTGATGTTCACAAGTACACCATGAAGCAGCTTAGCCACAAGCAGTCCTGAAAATAATCAGGAAGTAGCCTAGAGCGCATCCTACAGCACTGCAGACTAGAGTGAAATGGAAAATGAGGAACAACATGGTACAAAGGTATGAACAGGGTTTAAGATCTAAAGTCAGAATCAGTTGAGGAAGAGGTCCTATGGGATTCCCAAGGCAGGGAGTGGAGGGGTGGAGAAAATGAAAACGAATGTCTCCCATAATTGAAAGACTAGTACTCAAATTGTGGAAAGTTGGGGGGGGTGCTGGGAATCAATGAAAGATATTACATTCTCCTGTTAAAATCCTTCACGTACTCATGTAGGAACTGTCTCTCTTATAGAATTGTTTTGGTTGGAACCAACCTTTAAGATCATCAAATCCAACTGTTAATCATCAACTACCTTTCTGTAACTTTATGTTTCCTCTTTCCTCTAACCTGTCTTCTCTCACACTTGAAAAAAATACTATGAGGCAAACCTTACCCCAGCTTCTTCTTTCAGTTGTTTTATGTACAACTTTCTCCTCTTATCTGCACTTTTATCTTGTACAATGATTTCACGCCAGTTTTTGCTTACTTTCCAAATGCTGGAATAAATGAATGAAGTTATCCACTTTCACATTTTTACCAAGTAGTACAGAAGTCGCGATAGTAAGACTACCTTTTAAAGATTTTTACATGATTTCATATACTATTGGTCATTTTACAGACCACTGCTATATACTATGAAAGTTCAACATACTGTTATGAAAAGTAGATCTCACTCTTATGCACCACAGTATAGAATAATAGAAGAGTCTAGAGCATTGCAATATAAATAAAACATACCTTTGACTTACAAAATTAAGTAAGTTCCTTCCTGCCACATAAGCCACTTACCAAGTTTGTTTCTAAAGTCACATTTTTGTGTGTTAAGTGTTCTAAAAACATCCTTGCCTTTATGTTTTCATGTATTCTTCCACTCCCTTTATAACTAACACCCACAGCACTCTGAATTTCTTTGAAATACGTGACAGTTTCTGTTGATTAAAAATTAATCTAGAACATTAACTCATGAAGTCAAATTCTTCCAGCATCTTTGTGCTTAGAAATAACAGAATACTGAATACATAAGAAAACAAATGTAGAAAATGTTTTGAGTACTATGCATTATCAAGGAACTTTTAATGAGAATAAATTACTTTCTATGCTTAAAGACATTTTAATATATTTTAAAGTGGATAAATACTGTGATTTGGTTTTAAGTTTACTACTTCCCATATTTGGCCTTTTGTTTGTTTGGTTTGTCAGGTTTTTTGTAGTTTTTTTTTAATTCCCTCATACAATATATTTTTATAACTACACAAAAAGAGCCACTTGGTTAATGGTGACAAAACTTTTTAATTTCCCCAGCAACAAACAAATTCTATTGACAACACCCACTATTCCAGAAGTTTATACATTCCTGCAAATAAATTATGATTTTTCACCTTTTCTGGGGAAAAATATAAAAAGCAGTAGTACTTACCTGCACAGACTTTCCACTGTCAAAGCATCTAAAACTATAGCAAGAACATGTGTTAAATTTCTGTATTTTAATTCTGTTAAAATATCTAATTTTTCAAGGCCCATTTTCTTGCCAATAAGTCCAGCAAGAACATGTTCTAATGCAAATATTTCTGTTCCATCTATATTCTGTAATATTTGGTTTTGGTCTGATCTTTGTCTTTGCAGGCAAATTTCATGAACTATTTTCAGAGCTGGAGTTCTTGAGAGATCTCCATGACTTACAACTAGGTCCCCACTAAGATGTTGTTCTAAAACTAATGCAGGGTCTTCACTGACAAAGTTTCTTTCTTCTGTTAACATACATGCTGAAGTAGAAGGACTGCTACGATTATCTTCTGTCTCTGACTGTGAGCCTTGTTCCTGAAGAGTGGATAATTTTCTAACTTTTTCAAGTTTTCTTGTCTTTCTTTTACTGTCCAGAATTTTGGAACCTTCTTTGCGTTTTTGGAAGAATTCTTGGAAAGATCCCTCATGATCAGACAATGAGTCTCCCGATTTGTCCAGATGAAGTGAATTATATCCACTATCCTCAGGTATTGAAAGATCTGGGTAACTTGCCAGCTTAACAGGGGGAGAGTTGATTTCATTTAGTTCAAAGTTAAAGCTCTCTACAAGACTGTTGACAGAAGTCAGGAACTTACCCTCATTGGTCTCAGGTAACACATAGTAACTAGAAGTCCTAAGCAACCCATCGCTAACACTTGAAAGGACACTTCGATTTAATTCGTTAGTGTTACTAGCAATAACATCCTTACACTGGATGGGAGATAAACATTCTGGTTCTAGCAATAAAGGATCCTTACATTTGGATGCATCTAGGGTAGAAGTCCTTTGTTGTGAAAAGGAAAGTCTCCGCTTTGGGCAATCAGGATTGGAGTCCACAGTTTTTGAAGTGCTAGCTGTCAGGGGTTCGTAACCTTTATCTCTTGGAGAATCTGAAGCAGTTTGTGAAACTCTTTCTTCAGAGCTCAAAACGCAAGAGAATACTTTTTTCCTGCTGCTTCCTAAAGGAGAAGGTTGTCGTTCACAGCATCCTGCAGTTGTGTCAGCTGGAACAGTCTTAGATAAACGCAGCCTCCTGCGTAGTGAGGAGCCTTTTCTACTCACTTTAGGAGTTTCAAAAAAATCTGCACTTCTATTTGCCTCTCTTCTTTCTGATGAGGAGATAGAATTAATTTCATTTTCAACAGATGACACAGGAAAGAGGGCACTTGTATCAATGTGTTCTGAATGGTCTCGTAGCGATGATAAACTCATTACACTCAGTGCTGCTTTATGTTCTACATCAGGATCTTTTACTGAGTCATTGCATCTGCTATCCAGAAATACTGAAGTGCAACATGTGTCTTTAAAATTTGAATATTTCAAATTGCTGCTGGGAGATGTTAATCTATTTCTTTTAAGAGTACTGAACTTTAGTGAAGGACTGTCTGACATCTTCTGCTTGGCACTGACTTTGTAAATGAAGATACCAGCGTTATTTCTGAAACAAATGAAAAAAGCAGTCACTAAAACACCCTCAGATTAGTGAGAAAGCCTTGTGTAAGTCTACCACGCTAGCAGCCATGGCAAAAGCATTTTCATTAGTCTTAGTAGCAACAGTGCTTATACTTGAACACAAAAATAAACTACAATCAAGTAGATGGTTAGAATGAGTTATTAAAGTGCATAATATACCATAAGTGAGGCAAATTAAAACATACATCCAGTTAGCTAATTGATCTGCTAATCTTCATCCAAGGAAAACACTTCAAATAAGCAACACAGCAACTAGAGTCTCATTTATGCTGAAATCTGTGACAGAACTCCCCCTTGTTCCAATAGGACCTAGTTTTACATTAGCACTGTGTTATTGGTTCATCCAACCACTAACAGTTCAGTCCTCAAGAACTAGCAGAAGCTCAGTCCTCAAGAACTAGCAGAAGCTCAGGTAATAGATGAGTTTAGACAAAAAGCATTTTCTCCTTAAGAAAAATGAGAGGATTAATCATGAATCACAAGTCTACAAGTCTCACTATTTGGATCCCTACAATACCTGGAGAGAATAAAACTTGACCTCTAGCTACAAAGTGAACAGTGCATTCTCATCTACCTTAATATTTAAATATTATTTTGTAAAGAAGGTCTCTGCTTTTGCTCAGATGTTTGTGTAAACTGAGCGTTCTGAAGCTTTAAAGTGTAAAGAAATTGACAGACTGATTATACATTTTCTCAACATCTACATAGAAGGAAAGTTCCTTTTAAACTTAGTAAGCATAAAAACTTTTAACATCTTTATATATTTTCCTAGAAGAGTTGCAAGTGGCTGATGCACCCATTTAAATAAGAGATGTAAGAATACAGACTTACTTTTTTCCCCTCACTCATACATGGCAGAGTTTCTAAACTCTAACCAGAGTAGCAATAGGTTAGTGCTTTCTACACACAAGATATAGTAACCATATACAATCTTTCATGAATAATGCCAGTATGAGGGCTGTCCTCACAGAAACCATAGTAGTTCACATCAATGTTGCAAGGCTCTCAAAGTTGGAATCAGCACCTTTTACTGGGGTATATTACTGGCCTCTAGAACTGGCGTTTTGGAACCTAAGCCTGAAAATCACAGAATCCCAGAATACTAGGAGTTGGAAGGGACCTTTGGAGATCACCTAGACCAACCCCCTGGCCGAAGCAGGTTCACCTAGAGCAGGCTGGACAGGAATGCATTCAGATGGGTTTTAAGTATCTTCAGTCACTGACTTTTCAGACCAGACAAAAATTGAAATTGTTAAAGGTGGCTTAAACATCAAATATTAAGACATTGCTAATACCCCATCAGTCCTGACTTAGTCAAGCCCTAAGCCACCAAATACAAGCAGTGGGAACCCAATCTGGGGGAGAATGGGGGGGGGACAACACACGAATCTTTGATGATCTTGGGTCATTTAATTAGTATTTTTTACCATGGTGAAGGCACTTTATAGGTTCATTTCATTATAGGAAGTGCTTTGTTTTGTTTTCTAATGTGAAGAGACAACAACATATAGAAGTTCAAAAGGAACGGGCTATTAAAGAGCAGGCTGTGAGAGCTTGGCATAAAGGCCTACAGAATCATGTTAATACCAGTATGAAAACAAATATATTTAAAATAAACAAAAAAGTTCATCCACATTAATTGAGAAAAATTCTTCCAGGAAAGAAAAGTACGTGAAAATAATTCCAAGACAATGGCAAACTCTGCTTCCTTTCCCTCTCCCATCTACCTCTACAAATGCTGTGTCATGAAAATAGCTTCAAAAAGATAGGAAAAAGGTATGAAGAGTCTATGTAGTACACTGCTGCTCTTCAGTTGATTATTCACACTATGAGCAGAGGACCACATCAAAGCTCTTCTTTTTGTAAAAGGAAGAAGACCTATAAGAGATCTATAGTAACAATAGGGCATTATCTTTGTGTAATCTACAAAAAGAATAGAGGTTTCATTTTCTATGATGAATTTTGGTGAACTACAGTTAGGTAGCAAACATTACCAGGAGATATTCCTACCAAAAATGCTGATAGTCAGAGATTTAAATTCTGAATGCTGTTTAGAGGCAGCTATTAAAAATCTCAATCTCACCAAAAGAACACCAACCAACCACATGCCCACACTTACCTTTACAAAAATTAATATTTTCCTTAAACACAGTCAAACTAACCACACACTTAACAGAAGTGCACAGGCAGGTTAAGAAACAATGTTCAGGCAGCATACTGAAGAAACAACAAAAGGAAAACTCACGTTTGCAGTTTCATTCTCAGATATTCCATGGGAGAAATTATCTAATCTTATGAACAACTGAGAGTAAAGGAAATTTAAAATGATAAAGTATTGGTGTTTCAAGTAACACAAAATCACAGAAAAGCAAGTTTTTGCAAGCAGGGGAGAGCAGAATAGCAGAGTTTATGATTACTCAAGTGAAAACCAAAAATATGCTGTAGATATGCCAACGTCCAGCAGGAGGAGCCTGTGGGCTTACTATTCTGACTTGAAGAGAACAGTTTTGAAAAAATTACAGGGAAGGCACTGCAAATACAAAGTGGACAATGTCTATTATACTTCTTTACAGCAAATCCCAGTATACACCTCAGGTATACACATTTTTTTTTCCAAAACGCATTACTTGTACAAATTAAGATTTAATTTCACACAATGTCTCATTTTACAAATACAGTACAGAAAGGAAAGCCTTTCAAGCCTTTCTCATAGTAGAATGAGGTGCTACTTACATTCATAAGAGTTGCCTAGTAAAAGCTCTTATGACTTATCTAGTGTTTTATGAGCACTTCCTTTTTTATCAGGAGAAAATTTTCATCTACTAGATTTGATACGTAACATTAAGCCCTTTCCATTTGGGAATCTTGAAGTAATTTCTGAAAGTACTGTCAACCTTGTTTTAGACATCATGAAACAGATGTGCAAGGAAGAAAAGAGCAGTCAGTCACACTGCAAGTCAGTTACAGAGGAAGGAATAAAATCCATATCTGTTAAGTGTAGTTTCTTGTACTTTATGCATTTTTCGCACCTAATTATTATATGTATATTAGTATGATATATCTATCATTACTAATTTCGAAGTTTTCAAATTGATCTACAAGCCAACTGCAAACTTTATGGCAATTCACTGAACAAAATATTTCATATTCAGAGACCCAAACTAAATTAAGAACAGGACTCAAATATTTAGACAAGATATAATTTCTGACAAGCTTAATCTTATAAAGTGTTCTAAAGAGGTAAAAATGTTGGTTACTAGAAGGCAATGTAAATGGTGCCTATAACATCAACTTAAGTTCTAGGATGGAGTCACACATATTCCTGATACTAATTTACATTCCCCAGTAACACACACTGAACATTTATACCTCAGACAAGATGTTTTCTGTCCTTGTTTTTCACTGCTCACCATTGTTAACAAAACAGATAAAGGCAAATTTTTGGTGATACAAGGATATTTTCTTGGTTATTTAAATAGATATCTGCAGTAAAACTGACTATCTGAAGACTCTGCTCTTTGAGCATCCAGCTCCAAAACCACAGAAGTCATTCCTACATTCACAGGTATTAACATGGAAGGCATAGATAAGTCCTATCTGTAAAGTGTGGGTCACTTACCCTAGTTTGTGAAGCAACTCGAGATCTTCCAAAGCAAAGATGCTGTACTCAGAGGAATGTTTACCCTTACTGATAACCTAGAGTGAGGATGGATGTGGAGAGAAGAGAGGTGCAAGAGAGGCATTACACAGGTGAGACACGGTTTTCAGTCGGTCTATACAGGTATTCACCGCAAAATCTAGTTACCCAGTGATTAAAGTTATTGGTGGCTACCCAGGGACCAGCATCCGAGGGTCTCTCAGTCACCTGAGATGCCAGACACGAGCAAAGCAACAGCTTCACCTCCTCATCTGGCAAATCCAGCCAAGGGAACAGAGCCCAGAGGGCCCCCTGCCCCCGAGCGGGGCTGAGGCGGCCGGCGGGGCTCCCCGAGAGCCCGGGAGAAGGGGAGTCCTGCCGCCTCCGCAGCTCGCCGCCCGCCCTGGGGCCCGTTGCCCTTAGCGAGGAGCCGCTTCGCTTCTCTCCACCCACTCCGGCTCCTCGCGTGCGGCCGCCGCTGCTTTCCCTCCCTTGGATTTGAACTACCCGCCCTTACCAACCGCTGCCTCCCCAGCCCCCTCCGCCCTGCGGGCCCCAGCAGAGCGGCGGCACCGCCCTGAGGCGAGGGACGGGAGCCTGAGGAGAACGGCCTCACCCAGCGGGAGAGCCCGCTCCTCAGGAGCTCAGGGAGACACCGGCGAGGCTCACCTCTCTCCCCACACTTTATACCCCTGCCCGGCGGCCCTCTCCCGGCCCACCATTAAAAGCGCCCCTGCGCCCTTCCTCCCCCACCCCGCTGCTTCTCAGGTGCCTGAGGAGGGTGAGGCTTTCCCGCCCCTCCGCGAGCCCCCTCAGCTCCCTGCCGGCGGGCGCCAGCGCCGAGGGGCGGCTTCAGGGGCAATGGGCGACCAACAGCCAGCTGGATGCTTTCAGATGACGAACCTTATCTGCACGGCAACCTTTAAACTTGAGTTAATTAATTTGAGTTAATCCCATCCCTGGAACCCGACGGCCCAGGATTACAGAGCGTTTGTCAAGTGCCGTTTCCTTTCAGTCGTCTGTCAGCGGGTGGGAGATGCCCAGTGATGGCGCCTAGTTTTTGCCGTGTTTTAGTTAATCTGTATGTTGAAAAATACCAACCCAACCCCTAATACTTGGGTGTCTGTTTCTCCAGGGCTCGGTACGGCCACCGAGGCCACCTGCGGGCCCAGGCAGGCGGGGGCGCTGCCGGCGGCGGGAAGCGGCCGCCCCGGGCGGGGAGCGGGTTTGGATATAAGGAATAAATTGTTTTACTCAGGGGGCGGTGAAACACTGGCACGGCTTGTGCAGAGAAGCTGTGGATGCCCCATCCCTGGAAGTGTTCAAGGTCAGGTTGGAGGGACTTTGAGCAGCCTGGTCTAGCGGGAGGTGTCCCTGCTGATGGTGGGACTAGATTGCCTTTGAAGGTCCCTTCCAGCCCAAACCCTTCTGTGAGTCTCAGTGACACAGGAAAGGCCAAATAAATCATCGGTTTTTTCTCCTTCCGCTGTGCGTTACTCTCCTCCACCTCACTAATATAATATTTACCCCGGGTTATCCCTGATTTTTCTGCTTTCGCTGTTTACATTTCCAGTTTTCTCCCTCCCACCAGCACAACGTCCGATCTGAACGAGAGATGTCAAAACGCCGTGTGCGACTCTTGAAAGCAACACCTACGTCCAAAGAAGCAAAGTAGAAGCTTTCCAAGGAAAACCCGAAATTAGGTAACATAATTCCTATCGGTGAGGTTCAGCATGTACAGGCTTCCCCTGCTGCACCCTCCTGCCTGACACAGCCGAGCCGCCGTCCCGAGGGAAACTGGAGTTAAAAGTTACCTACCCAGAACCGGGAGAAAACCTGATATCTCTATGTAAAGAATATTATTTTACGTGACTACAAGGTAACCGTTACGGCTAAAAAGAGAAAGGCTCTTGGGATACCTCCCCCTTCCTTTCCAGAAGAAGAAATCATTAGAAACTTTCAGAAATATAAGTTTTCTGAAAGTGCTTTCTGTAGTATCATCTATTTCACGCGAATTAGAAGAAATTCTTTTTCAGAACGTTGTATTTATTTATAAAACAAATTGCTTTTTCTGTGAAATTGACAGCTTGTTAGCTCCTTAAAGCGGGACACAGCCGCTGCAAGTTCTTTCTCTGTCACTCAAACCCGGCTGGATTCATATGACTTGGATCAAAAGTATACAAGAATTGTAACAAGTTGTAGCTGTGGCGTTTAATGCAATACACTCCAAAACCCGTGATTTAACAAAAAGCGTCACAAAGCCAGAAACAACAAACAAACAACAACAAAAAACCCCCAAACCAACCAAACCGAGACCTTAACCCAAACCTGACACCGCTGCTTCTAAACAAACAAAGCGAGGTGACAGTTTGCGACACGCTAGGGCTGCGCTCGGCTGGGGCCGCGTTCCCCTCCCACCTCAAAAGCCCCCCTGCGGCTCCCACCTCCCCCGCCCGCCCTCACGCCCTCCTGCCGGTTCCCCGGGAGCTGTTTCACTCGGCGGGGCAGCGAGGGTGTCCCACACCGTCCCGGCACCTTCTGCGACTCTAAATCCGAGGAGCGTCTTTAGGGCTGGTGTTTATCAGACCACCAGAATGGGGTGTTCACTGATGAAGCGCCGCACTGGGAGGAGAAGGGCTTTGTCAGAAACGGCTGAAGTAACCGAAGATCTGTCAAAACATCCTGTTTTTCCGAGAGAACGATTAAATGGTGCCACTAATCAAGCAATTACATGATTTTTTTCTTAATAGCGGAGACCTTATTTTCAGAGAATTAACTTTAAGGGACCTTTTTCACGGTGGTATTATTACTGAGTCCTTTAAAATTATCGATTTGTCAAGCGCATTTTAAAATACGAAACGAGCCTGGAGAAATAATACCATTTGGGGTTTCATTTGTTTATTTATGAGATGGTATTATCTCGGTTTCAGGTTTTCCCACCCCCCCTCCTTCACACTCCTGGTGCACACCCACCCCTACGAGGACCGGGAGGAGAGGAGGAGGCGGGCAGTGATGGCACGATGAAGTCAGAATCGAGATGAATAACTTTGCTTTTCACTTGTCGTTTTTCTCGCACGTGCTTTATTCTGGCACTCCAAGAGTTACATTTGACTTTATCCATACGCAGCAGTACGGAGAAGCAGGTGAGCTGCCTAAAACCACTACTGCATTTTCATTGTCTAACTTAAATACAAAATTAGGAAAACCGCAACTATTTATTATTCCTCAAGTTTATTTTAGATAAGCTGTAGGTCGCGTACGAAGGCGATTTGCTACCACGAGAACTACATCAATAGATTAACAGCTGATAAGACCTCACACATGTCAAGGCATTTGGGTGCTTAGGAAACAATTTTTATTCATAAACAGAAAAGAAAGACCCTTCCTCTAAGCGGGGAACCTTTGGAATGATGAAGTCATTCAAACCGGCATGTTCACAAAACACAGTATTTGTTAAACATTTTGCCAGGAATAAAGCAAAGATAGCTATTTCTACAAAATAGATTAAAAATTCACACTGCCTGTGAGGTGGAGCCGCTGACTGAGAGAGAGGAGCCTGCGTCGTGTCAGACTAGTGAAACTAACCTGAGCCAACTAACTAGTCGTCTGGGCGATTTCTGTTCACTACGAGCGGGAATCGCCGGCATTTGAACCTCTTCCGTGATCCCGCCTCGCACTCAAACACAGAGCATCGCGGCGCGTCAGTTCAGCTTAACGTCATCCTACGGACGTGGTACATGCGGTGCCGCCCACCCAATTAAAATACCGAGATGCGGCTTTTCTCCGCGGATTTTAGGTACAACGCTTCTGAGAACGGACATGGCGGTGGGGTCGAACACCTCGGCGGCTTGGAACCCCGCCGCCGTACGGCCAGGCCCAGCCCGGCCCGGCCCGGCCCGGCCTCTTCCCCGCGGCCGGGTATGGCCAAACACAAACACCAGCAACGGCCGTTCTTATTTTATTTATCTCTTCCCTCTTAGGGGAGCGGCGCCGCTGGTCACACGAAGGCTTCTCCGTTAACACACGCCACCAAACGCTCTGTGTTTTTCCCCAAAGTGGGTAAGGCCGGTAGCGGGGCGTTTATTGCTCTCCCCGCGGGGAGGAGGCCGGAGCCGACGGGACAGAGCCCCGACCGGAGGGACAACCGCCCGCACCGACTGACGCGGCGGCGCCAGGCCCGCCAGCGCCCGGTGTGTCGTCATCAGCCGGCGCTCCGTGTGTCGTCATCAGGCGGGGCCGAGGAGACGGCGAGGCCGGTGGCGGTGCTTGCGGAGGTGAGCGCGGATCGGGGCTCCTCCGGGGCTTTCGGGCTGCTTCCCTTAGAGCCAGTGGCCCCCTTTCCTCCTGCGTAAAAGCTCCGCGGGACGGCGGGGGAGGCCCCGGTGCGGAATTGGGGCGGGCTGGGGTGTCTGAGGCTGAGGGGCCGGCGAGGGTGGTGGCCCGTCCCGCTTCGTGGGCTCTGAGGGGGATGTGGAGGAGCTCAGTAACTCAAGTTATGCAGCTGCAACTGTGACCCTCCTTAATTCAGTTCTGAGTTTAGGAGATGCTGTTGTTTTCCAGTGCTAATGAACGACTACTTATATCCTACTATACTGTACTGACAAAAAGACGGTAACACCCGTGGATTAAGGTTCTCTTAAGTGGAGTGGCATAATGGGTGTTTTAACAAGGTGGTTTGTCAAGTGCTGATCAGAGTCTCATAAACAAAGGGAAGAATTGTTTCTGACAAGCCTGTCCTCCTGTTTTCAAGACCCTAGTTTTCCCAGCTGAATTTATACTGAAACAAACTGTGAAGATGAGGGGAATAATCCTTACTGTAATATTAAGCAAAAGCATCTGAGAGTCATGCTCATAAAGAAGTATCATGAAGGTTATTCACTGGACATAAGGGTTAGGAATGCTTGTCTTCTATGTCAGGCAGAACAGCAACCTCCAAAAAACATACAAAGAGACATTCACATTCTAGTATAGACTGGCATTGGGTGGAAAAAAGGGGTTTACTATATCTAGTAGTTACAGCAACACCATTAAAATCTATGTTTGCGATCATATTTACATGTTAGGAAAAGGTTAGTGAAAGCTTGACAGAATGTTTGTGGAGTATATGTAACTATTTAGTCTGATACTGTGAGGGAATACTTGTATCCAAATAAGTCTGAACAATCAAAGCCATTATAGGGCATTAAGAGGTGTGTGAAGGGTACCACTGAGTTAGCAAACTCGTGATCAGTTTGGTAATCATACACACCTATGCTAGGATTTTGAGGGTGAAATTTCTTCTTTCTCGCCCCTTGTTTTGTTTGGTTTGTTGTTGTTTTTTTTTTTTATTATTTCATATTACTTTTCTATCTACAGTGTGTTCCCAGGACTTCTAATCCCTTAGTTCAATGAAAAAATAGATTAGATTTGACAGTATGGAGGGGGGGAAGGGAATATAACAAGGCTTATCTTGTTTATCATAGCACTGCCATTATATGAATGATATATAAGAAATTATTTATGTTTTCAGCAAGGAAATTCTTACCATTGGCAGAAGGGAGGAAAGAAAATATTCATTGGGCTTTAGTGTTTAAAATCCTATTTTGTGCCGTCTCCATCTTTGGAGGTTTTCTATACCAGATTGGCAAAGCTCTGAGAAACCTGATGTTACTCTGCTTTTGAAACTGGACAAGATGACTTTCTGAAGTCTCTTCCAACATTAATTAATCAGTGTCCTGTGTATCAAATACAGATGGAACTTGTTTATATTTACTTTTAAGGTAGTTTTTCATCTTCTGTTACCTTTAGATTGAGACATTCATAGAACCATGGAATAGTTTGGGTTGGAAGGGATGTTTAAAGGTCAGCTAGTCCAACCCTCCCCTGCAATAAGCAGGAACATTTTCAGCTAGATCAGGTTGCTCAAAGCCCCATCCAACCTGACCTTGAATGTTTCCATGGTTCTACCACCTCTGTGTGCAACCTGGGCCAGTGTTTCACCACCCTTATTTTAAAAATTTTCTTCTTTATGTCTAGTCTAAATCTACCCTCTTTTAGTTTAAAGCCATTACCCCTTGCCCTGTTGCAACAGGCCCAGCTAAAAAGTTTGTCCCCATCTTTCCTGTAGGCCACCAATATGTTTGTGATAGGCCTTGAAAAAATAAGTTAAAAAACAAAACAAAACACTGGTGTGCATGTTGTGGTGTTTGTTGTTTTTTTGTTTTTTTTTTTGTTTAGAACATGGATTCACAGAAGGATGTTCAACCTCCAAAGCAGCAGCCAATGATTTACATTTGTGGAGGTAAAGACAAGACATCAGTGCATTTCTTTAATTTGTTTTATTTGCATGTTTTAATAATGAAGAATGCATAATCATTATACTGAAGAGTACATAAGTACAGGTAGTTGCAGTGTGGATCCTGATGTTCTTTAAAGCTTTACACACTGATGGTACCACATCTGTGAGGTATATATGGATAGCGATGTGGAAGTAATTCACTAGAGCACGTGTTGCTCTGTGGAGGTCCTTCATCTGCAGAGGACACTTTCTTCAAGTGTCTGTTTGTGGTGCAGATAGTGGACCATCTATTTAGTGCACCTTGGAGAGTTTTTTTGAAAAGTCACTATATGGTTACTATATTGAAGCGCAGTAGTTAAATTCTCTCTTACCTGTATATAAGGTAACTTAACTTAAAAATTGGTGAATTTAAACTGTCGCTTCAGGAATCTCTGAAATATTTTGTCTTTTAAGAAAATAAACTTGAGGCTTTGGGGGTCTGAGCTGAAGTTTTCATTAGTAGACAGTCTAGTTGAATCAAGAGTGGAATGTGTTCTGTGCAGCAATAATTTAATGGTTTCTAGCAAGGACCTCTTTGATCTTAATGTAAGTGAAGTTTGCTAATTTATTTTTTGCACAGTATCTTGATATCATTCAGCTCTTGATACAAATTCACTACAATTATTTTTGTGTTATGTTTTGTTTGCCACAAATAGGAATTTGATTATTACAACTTTGAAAGTTATCTATGCATTAACAATGCTGGATTTTTTACCCACTCCCTTTCTTTTCCTTCATCGCATCAGAATGTCATACAGAAAATGAAATAAAGGCAAGAGATCCTATCAGGTGCAGAGAATGTGGCTACAGAATAATGTACAAGAAAAGAACAAAAAGATGTATCCTTTTACATGGACACTTGAATACATTTGGGAAGCTGTGGATAGAGACAAGGTCTATAAGGGAAATCAAATGGGAAAATTTGAGTAATTATGGAAGAATCCTTCAAGGTCAAAAATCAAGACAGCAGAGCAAAGTACCATAGGGAAATCTCTGCAATGTGACGGGGGCTCTTGTTTACTATCATGTCACTTTCTCTCTTTTTTTCCATTTTGTATGCAAAATATAGTAAGTTCTGATAGTCTGCTGGGTGATGTACTATGAACAGTTGATATTAGTCAGCCTTTTAACAAAAGGAAAGTGTTGTGGGATTAATGAAAGTTGAGTTTTGGAATGCTTTTCTGTAGTTCGTTGTGACTTTAGATTTAGGCAGTATCTTTCTTGGTTTTTTCTACCCCTCCCCCCCACTTCTTCTCCCTGATCTTTTTTCAACCATTTCAATACTTTTTTTTCTTTTAACTGCACTATTCCAGTGGTGGTTTTTGATGCCCGATGATTTCTGCCGAAGATGTAGTGACTTTATGCTGCAGTTTACTCTTTCTGATAACTTTGCTCTGTAAATCCATTGGTGTACAAATGCACAGTCTTATTTGTGTTTTAAGATATTGAAATATTAAAGTTTACTGTGATACTAAATTTTGTCTATACTGTCTTCCAGCAATAGATTTCTAAAGCTGATGTTTAAATTGTAGTAAGAATATATAGTAGTTTAAGTTCATCAGTATTATATTCTTTTTGAGTTAACCTTGCCATCATTACTGTCATCTAAACTTTATTTGCATTTTAACTTCGTTAAATTTTCTTTGGACCCCTGTGAACTGCATAACTGCTGTTTGAATAAATTTGAATGAAAATAAAAAGAAGGCTACACAAAGCTGAAACATATATCTGGATTTCAAAAGAGCAAATCGCAGAGGACTTGAGAGCACCCATTTGAGGCACCCCGCCGTGGAGGAAGTGTCAAAAAAATCATCTCTCAAAAAAGAAGAGGTGAGGGAGGGCAAGGTAAATATTAAGAAACAACCTGTAGCAGAAATTCCCACAGTGCTTCTTCGGTTTGTGCTGTAGAGGTAATTTGGTTAGTGTCCCCAAACTAAAAAAGTATCTTGTTTTGCTTTTCAGATGATTTCTCAGGGGTCTCTGTTAAAAAGATCAAAGTGCTTGGTTTGTATTGATGAGCCAAAACTTTTTGCATCAGTCTATTTGGAATATGTGTTAAGTAATGCTAAAATATCCGTATCACTAAGGTGTACTCCCAAATAACTGCTGGATTGTGCCGGATGATAATTTAACCTCCTTAAATGCTTCCAATTCTCAATTTTGATGGTGCTGATGATGCTTTTGATGTTGAGCTAATGTGTTTAACTCATCAATATAGTAAGGTATCTTTGTTAGAGACTGTGTGGCCGTGTACTGGCTCATAAATGAAATACAGTGGGTCATTTTGGGGGATAAAAAAGCACTCTTGAGGGTTTTTTTGGGAGCTGTTTGGTTAAGATTTTCTTTTATCTCATCTTAGTTGTTACGACACTTATCCGTGTTTTTCCTTGGAAGCCAGATACACTCGAGTATAAACATAACACTTCTACTATACAGTTGCTACCAGTTTGTTGACCAGACGGGCATGTATAGTGTGCACCACGGGCCTGCACAACGGAAGCAGGTTGTTGACATGACATCGGCTGTTGATGTGACTGATCAGGGTGAGCTTGAGGGTGCCCATGAGGAGGGGGCAGTACCGGTGCTATAGGACGTCTGAGGACGAGTTTGGCTGGACTGTTGGCTGACTGGGCTTTACTCTAAGGTGAATCCAACCAGGGAAGTGTTGGAATCACCATCCTTGGAGGTATTTAAAAGATGGGTAGATGTGGCACTTAAGGATGTGGTTTAGTGGTGGTTTTGGCAGCGTCAGGTTGATGGCTGGAGTCGATCATCTTCAAGGTCCCTTCCAACCTAGATGATTCAACGATTCCGTGACTGCGGACAGGCTGGGTGCCTCCTTCTGCCAGATGGGTGTAGGGAAGGGCATCTGCTGCCGTCCCCGGGGAAGGGGTGCAGACCTGCTTCAGAAACCAGCACCGGGCCTGTCGGGCTAACGGGCAGTGGCGGTGTAGGCACCTGGGGTGACAGGCGATGGAGGGCCACCGGCTGTTCTATGCGAAGTAAAATACTACATTGGAAACAAGCAGGTGACGTTCTATTAAAGCTGTATTTCTGTCCGCCGCCAGCCCCGGGCGGAGGGCGGCGATCGCCGCCGCGGCCCGTCCCGCTGCTCCCCGCAGCCCGGCTCGCGGNCTCGGCGGGGCTCTGTGGGAGCCTCGCAAGGGGTTGGCTGGGGAGGGCAGCCCTGTGCCCGCTCGCCTGCCGGCCGCCATGTTGTACATAGCAACAGTTGCTAGGCACGGGCTGGCCGCGCTGCCCCGGGCCGGCTGTGGTGTGAGGGGAGCCCTTTCGTGGGGGATTTTAAGGTAAATTCTGGACTCCGGGCGGTGAAAGCTGTATTGTCAGCGGCCGCGAAGGAGGGCATGGGGCGGCGGCCTCGGGGGGCTGCCGGCAGCCGGCCGGGGGAGAGGCGCGCCTGGGGCGGAGGCGGTGCTGTGCCGCCGTGCGGCCCGCGGCTCCCCGCGTTACCGCCTCGGCCCCAGAGCTGCTCTGGGCACTCGAGGAAACGAGCATTTCAGTTCCCTGTTCCTAGCGCTTATGGAAATACGAGAGAAAATGTTGCGGTTTTGTGATGAGTGCCTCTCTTGCTTTTTACTCCTGTCCCATAATTTCCTGTATTTGTCTGTCTCGCCATGCATGTTGTTTCTTTTCTGGTACTGAAACTGAAAATTTTGGGGGCAGAATCCTGTCTTTATGCAATACCTAATTATGACTGGTTATTATTTAAGTGATACCATATTGGAAACGTTTTTGCGCAACTACAAATTAATATGTGTAATTATGCTAGACATTAGAACACAATTATTTTAATTTGGTTTATATCCATACATAGTTGTTACGGCATACTAGCTAGCAGTCCTTATTGTACTTCTTAAAAATAACTGATTGCTTTAAGCGCTATATAACATGGGGAGAAAAAAAAAATCTGCTCTACAGAGCTTGGAATCAAAATAGGAAAAGATGCAAATAAGCAGATCAAAGGTGCAGGGAGACAGGAAGTGTCCAGTTTTAACACGTCAGTCCATCAGTTACAGACTTACTGGAAAAGATTCAGATTAGTACAGTAATATAATAAAAGGCCCAGAAAAAGCAGTTAGTGAGGAAAGACAAACAATTGCTTTGATTTTGGCCACAGAGAAGGTAAAAGTTTTCATTCCGTTAGATACACTGAGTTGGTTAACATCTTCCCTCTGAAAATAGTAGAAGGTCCTGCACCCCACTACACTTGCTTAAAATAGGTAATACCGTAGTGTGTTTAAAGAAAAACAGAGGATGTGGTAAGCAAAAAAAAAAATGATGGCACTTTTTCTTTAAGCAGTCTTTTCTGACTTGTTCTGCCTTGCAGAAGCAGTAGAGTTGTACATATTCTTTTTAGAAAGCATGTCTCATGTATAACCATACTTCTGTCGGTAAACATCTGTCAAGAATAGTTTGTGTGATCAGGTCTTCAAATTTGAAATTCTGTTTTTGTGTCAATAGGTCTGCTTGCATATCTGAGTTTGAGCAGGGTTATTCCTTAAATTATCATTGCTTCAAATAACGAAGTGCCTGCAGAATCGCTGCATATTTTCCTTCTAATATTTAGTTATGGAGGATGAGTCAGTACCATTTTTGCTGGACCAAGGAACCACTAAAACATATCAAATACCTATTGGTCATCTGGACTACAAGTTCATTGAAAAATGCACAGATGTTAAACACCTGGAAAAGATTCTCAGGGTATTAAGGTAAACATTATATTTTCTTAACTTTATTATTAATTATATTCCTGTTCTGTAAAATTTGAAGGAACCTGTACCTAAATACTCTTATTTGTCTTGAATCTCTTTGTGACGTTTTAATTTAAAAATTAAAATACAAAGTTAATAATTTTTAAAATGTCCAAATGATAACGCTAGAAATCCAAGTCCTGTTTTAACCATTTAAAAGGTCTGAGTAACTCAATGCCAGGTTTTTCTTAAATTCTGCTGCCGGATTTTTGTTTTGTCCTGAAGCCATCTTGCCTGCCTGTTTGTGGTGATTTCAGATGCCACGCCTGTTTAACTTTTGCTGAAAATGACAAGCATTTTTTTATGAGCACTGTGAGGATCATTTTGAACTGTGAATGTCTGTCCATTGGAAAGTGGTTGAAGGTTAACTCACTGGAATTTTCTGATCAAATTGTTAGATGATAGCAGAATTCAGTTGTAACAGGGAAATAGTCCTCTGTGGTGGTTACGCAGAGGCTACACATGGAGAGAAATATGGAGGACACAGTGCAGTTGAGTTCTTTTTTTGTAACTTCTATATCTTTGCATTTTGAAGGTCTGGTGAAGAGGGATGTTATCCTGAACTTACGTTGTTTTGTGAAAAGCGTATTGAGCATTTAGATCCAAGGAGCAGAGCTTTGAGAAAAGATAAGCCTGCAGCCACAGCTTCTGATTTCACAGCGGAAGAATGGGAGACAATTAATAGTGAACTGATGGTACAGTATAAGTCTAGTTTATAATGGTCAGTGATACAATCACTTTGATCTATCAATCTTCCTCCTCTTGTGCCTAAGTAGAATGTAATCATTTCATTAAATGAGGAAATGATAAAAAGATTATGTTAGGGTTTTTTTATTATTTTCTTGAATTAATGTCACTGAATCTTTAATGCCCGTTTTAAATCAACAATTTATAGGATTTTTTTAGATTAATTTTGTTCAAAAAAAGCACAATTGCTGTTTGTCTTAATTGGTTTTCCCCATTAAAAGCAGTGCATTATAAGGATAGTTGTTAGGGTCTTCCTAGACTATGAAGTACATTGCTCTATTGCTTTACAGTACAGGCATATTATTTATTTATTTTTAGAGCTGGGTGACAGAAATGAATGAAGATGATAGGAAACCACAGTTCCTGAGAAGAGACACACTGGATGAAAGACAAGATAACTTGCCTCCTGTTCGTTGTTCCAGCAGCTGTCTTCCTGATAATCAGGTATCTCCAGTTTTCTAACGTATGTTAATTATATGTCATTCTAAAATCAGGAAATTTGATATGTACAAACTTCTAGTCATCGAGTCTTTCTTACTAGATTTACTTGGTTAAACAGAAAATAAAAACCTCTAAGTTCCGTTGCAAGAGACCCATGCTCAAACAAAAGTGCCTTCTTAGTACTAGCATGTATCTTGTAATAATGTTTTAATTCTGATCAAGAATTCACTTTTGGAGTAAATCTCCTTAAACACCCTTTTATGTTCTTTGAGTCACATTTCAAAGTGGTGTTTAAGCATAGGAACTAGGTTCATTTTGGATGAAATTATGCCAGGAGATTCTCTCCAGCTGTCAGTAGGCTTTTGTTCCATGAGACCAGGCAGAAGCTAGTCTAAAGTAAATACCCTGAAACACATACAGTGTGGATGTTGGACCCTCTGCATCAACGGTTTCACTCTGTAGCCGTTTTTATATTGGGTGGCAGTGGTGTATACGTAGCCTTTGATTTCCCTTATTTTATAGCTTCAGTTGGTATTCCAGCTTTAGCCATAAAGCGTAGCCATAAAGTATACTTAACAAATCTTCAGAACTACAGAATAAGCATTTTCATTTTTCCCTAGGTATTAGTTTCCTCATTTTTTTCCTTTATTTATCTGCCTGAAATGTGTTTTATCTGTGACCAGCTTTTCTCACTAATACTAAATGAAGCGGAGTTGGAGGGACTGTCAGAAAAGTAGCTGTGGGATGGGATTTTTTGAATTGTCAGATGTTATGTATGGCTTCAGCCTGATTCCCACTATTTTCTTTAGAATTCTAGGACACTGTTACAACAAACTCACTGAAGGATTTTTCTTTTGGGAATGGAGAAATGTTATTAAAGGATCCTTACGGGTCATGTGATGTTTCTTATTAATTGTTAATTTCGCAAATTTTATTGGAATAATTATGTATTAGTAAATGCCTTATTTTTGTTCCTGTATTGTCAGAAGCTACTTCTTACTGTCAGCCGGTACTTAGGCATCAGACCAAGACCTTTTGAATAACTAGGCACTCTCCGTTATGTGGTATACAAAGAGGTTGGGAATTCCAGTGTAATGCTTTTTAAGTGGTTAGTATTGAGACTAAGGTGTGCATTTGTTTTGGGTGGGTTTTTTTCATTAATCTGTCCTCTTTCACATTTTGCGGTGTATGTTGCTCTTGACTGTCCTATTTTCCTGAGATGAAGGGTGTCACTGTAGCTTTACTCTTGACTTATGTCCTGTGTGTTTCCTAGAACAGAAAATGGTAAATAAAATACTATGTGAACTCAGTGAATCCAGATTAGAATATAAGCATAAAATGGTGTCAAGTAGCTTGAAATATAGGATATACAAATTTACTAAGGAGGATGTGTTCTTTATTAAAAGACAAAATATTTATTCAGATTTTTTTCTCCTATTTTAAACCATGCAGCAGTCTTCAGGTCAAGTTTTTAGCACTTTTGTTCTCCATACAAGGTTTAGGTGTCAGCATTATTACCCAGGAAACCTAGATACAGCTTTATGCCTTATCTGTGCTATATGATTCCCATTCCTTTTGTCCAAGCAGACGGCCTCTGAAGTAATTGTGACCTGTCCTGGAAGAGAGAAAGGAGGCCTGAAACTGAGCTTTAGAATTCAGTCTTTTTATGTAGCAGTGCAGTTATACCACTACTAGATCACTACTCAATAAAAAGCAGCTGTTTCTGTAGTATACGCTAAATTTATACCTGTAATATGAAATCTCAAAAAAAATTTGATTAATATACTTAATCACTTTTTTCTTGCTTGCTGATAAAACTATATATAATTTAAAAATTTTTAGACATATTTTGCTAATCAGTTACAACTGTAATTATTTTTTTACACTGGCATCACATAATTTTGTAACGTGGTATTAAGTATAAAGTTGACATGATAAATTTCTCCTCTCTGCTAGAATGAAGTCCACAAGCCCTTCCATAATTTTATGTTGTTATTTGATCGTTCAACTGATCTGATGCACAAAAAGTTCAGTATCTTCAATGAAGACAATTCTGAAAAACCTTATTGACCCTGAAACAGTGCATTCATAGAATCATAGAATCATAG
>VXBO01009024.1:325177-339242 GCA_013400135.1 Rhinoptilus africanus
TGCTTGCCTTTTTTATTGCACAGTGGACTACATTCAGACTTTGTCTTTATATATAAACAGAGGTTGTTGCTACAGGACCTCTGTTGTATTTGTTTCAAAAGTAGACAAGTTCAAGGTAAAAGGAATTGACTATGACAGGAAGAGAAGGACAGTGTTTCAGTTACGGTATTTGAATGGTGCCTTGGGAGAACTAACTGTTTTTCTCTGCCCTTTTCATGTTGTTCAAACATGATGCCATTTATGCAAACCAGGATTTTCACGAGACCAACATTTGTTTCTCATTTGCAAATTACCGAACTTGAGACACTAGAGGCCTGACTTGCAAAAGTGCTGATGCTCCCACATTAAACTAACGTTTAAGGAAACTCAATTTTGTGTTTAACTCTGTGCTTTAATACAGTAAGAACTTTAAAAAAATCACAAGCCCTAGAAGTGTCAAAATTGTCACTTAAAAATTGAGGCCATATGGCGATCTTAGTATATTAATTGCCAGTGTAAACTGAGGGTAATGATACGGCACTGCTGTGAGATGAAGTGTTAAGATAATTAATGCGCTATGATATTATAGTGGGATATTCTCGAAAAACATTTATGAGGAAGTTAATGTGTCTGTGGTCAGTGCAGACAAGAATAGAGAAAATAATGAATAGGAATAAATTGTTTGCAACAACAATAGAAAAAAAATATTGAACGGATTTACATTTAGGAAGCACTATTCATACTGTCACTGAAGGAAGTAAAGCTTTGTAGAACCTTTTAGCTGGAGACTGTTGATGTGTAAGTGTCCACAAAGGTTGTTGATATTCACAGTGCACAGGCTATTTAAACTGAGGCACTTGGTTTGTATTTTTTTTGTTCTTGACTTGCAGGTTTGACATCTTTCTTGGTTGTTTTTTTTTTTAATACATGAACATGAATATAAAAAACATCCATAACTTTATTTCATATACAATAAAATACAAATCCATAATATAAAAATAAGGAAAAGTACCTGCTTTGGGGGCATAAATAATTTATTCATTAATAAGGATGGACAGAATCCTTCCTAATGGAGAGTCTTTCCATATTTAACCCCCGTGGGGCATTGTACACCTTTTGTAATATATATGCTGTTGACACTGCATACTGTTCTAACTGGGCACTTTTCTAATAATAACATTTGAAAATTCCTATTTTCTTACATTTAGAAATATTTAAATAAAACCTGTTTTGGGGTGAATTCATAACCGTCTGAATGGGTTATTTGTATATGTCTAAAAAGGGAAAAAGAGTACAGTTCTATATAAAAATAGAGTACAGTTATTCATTCTGTTTGTCTTGTTATAAGGCCTAGTATTCTAAGCTCGATGTAGGGAGCACTTTCTCTTTTACAGAAAACCTTAAACCTCTCTCTTATTTCTGAACAGATTCAAAATTTTTGCAGAGGACATGCTCTGACATAGTTCTGTTATGCTGATGTTACTTTAAAATAAATGGATCTTGCCTATTTTTCTGCGTACCTCTAGTGAATCACTCTGCTCAGTCATTACAGTTACACTGCAGAATCGTAAAACAATTCAGGTTGGAAGCGACCTCTGAATCATATTTTCTGCAAACCACCTCTCAAAGCAGGACCAAGTTAGATCAGGTTACTCGGGGCTTTGTTCAGTGAAGTTCTGAATATCTTCAAGGATGGAGATTTCACAACCTCTCTGGGCAGCCTGTTGCAGTGCTTAACTACCCTTACAGTAAACATTTTTTCCTAAAACATCATCAGAAATTCCCTTTTTGCAGCTTGTGTCTGTTGCCTTTTTGTCCTATCAGTGTGCACTTCTGAGAAGGATGTGGCTTGGTCTTCTCCATACCTCCCCATTAAGTATTGAAGACAGCAACAAGACCTCTTCTCAGCCTTCACTTCTGGCTGAACAAACCTAGTTATCTCAGACTCTCATAAGTGTTGCATGTAATCCAGCCCCTTAACTATCCTCGTGACATGCTGGACTCACTCCATTCTGTTGGTGCCGTTTGTGTACAGGAGAGCCCCAGATTGAACACAAGTACTCCACCTGTTGTCTCATAGGTGCTGAAGAGAGGGGAAGAATCACTTCTGTCAAGCGCCTGTAACGTGGTCCAGCATGTGGTACACCTTCTTTGCCCTGAGAGCACACTGTTAACTCCTGTTCAATTTGTTGTCCACCAGAGCTTATTCTGTTTCAGGTGCAGGATTTTGTGCTTGTCTTTTGTGAACTTCCTGAGAAGTCTGCCAGACCATTCCTCTAGCCTGTTAAGGTCCCTTTGACTGTAGTTTTGCTGACTGTTCCACCCCAGGACTGTATCATTGATGAACTTTGTGGGGGTGCCTTCTGTTCCAACTTATACTCCCCTGATAAAGATGTTAAAAAGTGTTGATCCCAAAGGGAGGCCATGAGTAACTGGTCACCAGTTGGACTGCTCAATTCTTTGAGCCCAGCAGTTCAGGCAGTTTTCTGTCTACCTTATTGTCTGCTTACCTAGTCCATGTTTCAGCTATTTGGCTGTAAGAATTCTATGGGAAATCATGTTGAAGGTTTTGCTACAGTCAAGGTAAGCAACATCCTCAGTTCTTCCTTCCTTCACTGAGCCACTCAGCAAAGCAAGCTATCAGGTTGGTCTTGGCATGACTTGCCTTTAGTAAATCTGTGCTAGCTGTTGCCAGTTACCTTCTTATCCTTCATGTGCCTGGACAGGAATTCAAGACGACTTGCTCCATAGTCTTTCTGAGAACTGAAGTTAGACTGACCAGCCTGTAGTTTCCCAGGTCCTCCACCTTGCTATGCTTGAAGATGTATGTGACATTAGCCTTTACCAATCACCAGGAACCTCTGCCAATCACCATGACTTTCCAAAGATGATATAGAGCAGTTTTGTAGTGACATTGGCTGGCTTCCTGAACATGCTATCTGGAACTTGTGTATATCCTATTTTCTTAAGTGTTTACTTGCTCTGTCTTCCTCTGTTGGGGGTACTGCTTCACTACTGCTACTCCTACTGCCTCTAGATTCAGGGACCTGGGGAGCCTGAGGGCAAACCTTACCAATGAAGACCGAGGCAAAGAAGCCACTGAGTACCTCAAACTTTTCAATGTCCTTTGTCACTAGGTTCTCTGCTGCATTGACCAGTGGGCTCACGGTTTCATTAATCTTTGTTTTGCTGCTGGTAGATCTTTAAAAAAACCCCAAAAAACTAGAAAAAACAAACCAGCTTTTCTTGTTGCTCCTCACATCCTTTTTCTAGTTTCTCCTTTCGCTAAGCTTTTGCTTTCTTAATTCCATCGCTTGCACTTAGCCAGTGTCTCTATATTCCTCCTGAGTAGGCCATCACCATTGCCATCTGCTGTGTATTTAATTTTTTTGTTTCGGTTCAGTCAAGAGTTCTCTGTTCATCCCTTCTATGCTTGCTTGTCTTCCTGCATATTGGAAAGGATCATTCTTGTGCTTTGAGGCAGCTGTCTTGGAAGATCAACAAGCTCTTCTGGCACCCTTTGCCCTACAGGGCATTCTCCCTGTAATCCTGACAAGCAGATTCCTGAACAGGCCAAAATCTTGCCTTCTGAAGTCCAGGGCTATAATTCTTGCTCATTTCTTGCTCATTGCATCTTGCTCATTTGGCTAACAATCTTAAGCTCTATGATCACATGGTTGCTGCAGCCAAGACTGTCATCCACTTTTGCATTCCCAACCAGTTCTTGATTGTGAATAACAATTCCAGCAGAGCATTTCCCCTCATCACCTTGTTGATTGTGTCAAAAATTTGTCTTCAATACGCTTCAGAAATCTCATATTGGGCAGAAATCTTGTGATTTTGCCCTTCCAGCAGATACTACAGTGGTTCAGGTCCCCCGTGGGAACCAGAGCTTGTCTGTAATTGTGAGGTTTCCTCTAATTGCCTGAAGACTTCATCTGCTGGCTCTTCTTCATCAGGCAGTCTGAAGCAGGTGCTTACCATGATGTCACCATGTCAGTCTGACCTCTTATTCTTACCCATCAGCTCTCTTGACGGTCTTGTCCGTCTCTTGTCTGTTCCAAGACAAACCTTCACACATATAATCACTTCTTAGATTAGAATGAATCTCCTCCTCCTTACCTTCCTAGTCTTTCTAAAGAGCCTGCATGCCTCCATCACAGCACTCCAGCCACACAGATTATCCCATCACATCTCTGTTATTCCGTGAGATCATAGCTGCAAGACCTTTTATTCTTCTTTGTAGGTTCCCATGCTTTGTGCGTTTGTGCACAAGCACTTGAGATTGTCCTCCAGTCATGCTTTTTTCACAAAGGAAGTGCGAGTCTATTCCAGTATGCTGTCCCCCTGGCACTTCCTTATTGCCCCCTCTTCCCAGTGAACATAGTTTAGAGTCCTTCTTGCTAGGTTAGACAGAGTGTTGGCAAAGATGATTTTGCACCACTTTGTCATATGCATCCCAGTTGTCCTTATTCCTCAGAGATGTTTCTGTTATAGAAGCTAAAGCCCTGCCTACAATACTATCCACGCAGCCAGACATTGACCTGGGCGATTCAATCACTGCTACCCGAGTCTTTCCCTTTTACAAGCAAGATCAAGGAGTAGGCCTCCATGCTCTTCATCGTAGCCTCCAGAGCTCTGCAGTTGCTTTTGATGTTCCTCAAAGGTTTCATTTGGCAGTTTCATTTGAGTGTACATGGATGGCAGCAAGAATTAATAGTTTAAGGTACAGATGAGCCATGGCATCTTCTCTGCAGCATCTCAGATCTAAATGCTGGCAAGCAACAGACCTCTGAAGATGGTAAATCTAGTTGGTGGGTGATTGTCTCTGGTCTCACAGGAAGAAGTTTCTAATCACTATAGTGGTTAGAAGATCAGTATTAATATTGTTATAATACTGTTTTCAGCTTCCAATAGTGAAGTATTTCTACATTCAGGTTTTCTAACTATGAGCCTACCATAGTCAATACTCCCTTTTTTCAGGAGTATATCAGTAATACCCACTGCAGCTGCATATAACAACAAAGCTCAAGCGGAAATCAAACTTCAGGACTGGGACAGTGCTTTGCAGGACTGTGAGAAGGTACTAGATATGGAACCTAGCAACATAAAAGGTAAAGGAGAACATAAACTCACCCTTCTATGTGTTATTTTCTTTCTAGCAAATCAAATGGTACATATCCATTCATGTTGTTAGTTGACTTCAGTGAGCTTTAGATCAAGTGCAAGTATAAAAAAGGAAACAGAGCAGCTCCCCAAAGTAATTTTAACAGTATTTTCGGTGTCAGGGAAGTTTTCTGCAGTCCATCCTGTTGATCTGTAATGGGAATTCTTATGCAGTAGTATGGGGCTAACTCTTGTTTTTTGCATGATGACTGTGAGCCCTCTTGTACTCGTGTAGAGCATTGTTTCCATAACACCCACACTGAAGTATTTAATTACCTTAAAAGTGACATGAAAACAATGAAAGTTGATGATTTAAGCCTTTCTGAAGACAAGGGCTTGAATGTAGCTGACTATATTTGCATGGGAGGAGGGGAAAAATTGGAAAAATATTACAAGATGCTTCTCAATCCATGATTACTGTCTCAAAAGGTGTCATGTAAAATTGCATCTTTGAAAATGATCAAAAGAACAGTTATTACTAATATAGTCATTATGATGTAAAACCAGAATTTTAAAAACTGTTTTACACTCAATGTGTCTAGAAAAAAATAGAGTATTGTTATCCACTTTATGCTTTAAATATATAAATTATACACTTTGTTCCTTTCTAGCTCTGGTGCGCCGTGCCACTGTACACAATCAGCTGCAGAATTACCAGACAGCTATAGAGGATCTGAACAAAGTATTATGCATTGAACCAGAAAACGCTATAGCTAAGGTAAAGATAACTGAGGAAAAAGCTTGTATGTAGTTGTAGCATAAAGTGAGTACAGTTTATATTGTTAGATTTGAATAGTTTTGAGGACACAGTCAGTCTACTGTGCCAATGATCAGTTTTGCAAGACTGCATAGTTGCCTGTGGTAGAACTTAGGTACCTGAATGTGACCGGATCTTCATTACTTAATTGTGCGAACCTGTACGTACTCAAGTCTTCTCTATTAGCATAATTTTGGTGCCTAAAAGCATGCTGCTGAACATGCTTATAGCGTTAGTGTCTTAGCTGATGACAGTTATTTGGAAATTTCTCTCAGAAAGATCCACTGGGATACGTGTATCTAAGTTTGACTAAAAATTTAATAAAGATGCCAAGCCTTTATAGTTGTAGTGGCCCAAAAGAAGAGGACCTGTGTTCTGTCCTCACTGCAGCGTGATGTTATTATCCTCATTTTTTACCTTCAGGTTAGAATGAAAAACCTTTCATACCTCTGATGAATCTGTGCCCTTCTTAGCCAATTTTGGATTGAAGAAAGCTGTATGCTTTCTTTGGAAACTCAAGGTCAGAATGAGTCATTGTACTACTATTACTTCAGCTATTTAGGAGAGGACTGGTCCACGTCATTTCATTGGTATCTTCTTAGGGTGTTTTGTGGGTTAGAACCCAGTCCTTGCATTTGTACTCTACGTGTCCTGAGAATCTTCAGTATTAGGCAGTTCTGATACTAAACTGCTCTTTTCCTGCTAATTAGGAGTCCATCATACCGCTACCTTCCCTATTTTTTTATGTATGACTTTTGGATGCTGTGCAATTGCCTCATCACCTGAATTCTGTTCAGCTCTTATTGTTGGCACATTTTGAGCCACCGGCAGCTTCTCTCCGTGGACTTAATTGATCATTGCTATTGCTTGGACCAGTAAGAGAAGTCTAAGCCTATTATTTCAAATTCACTACATACAGCGTTTATCCCTTTTAGGGTGTTCTTGTAGCTAATTTCCTTTCCAGAGTAGTTGCTAAGTTTCACATCAACCAAGGAATCAATCTGCCTGTTGGTGTGGGTTTTTTCCCCTTTCTTTTTAAACACCCATCTCCATAGATTGGAGTTCTAAAAGAGCTTTTAGGTTTTTTTCTTTTTACAAGACTGAACCACTAAATAGCCTGTGAGTCTGCGTTCACAAATTCCACAACAGTCTTTGTGGAAAGATTATCAAGTAGGCTGTGCTGAGACTTCTTATAGTACCAGACATAAGATACTTACTCATTTTGAGCACGCTCTTTCAGAGATCCAAATACATTAGTAGCTTTGCTGAGCGATGCTTCCATAGGTGAAAACAGATGTCTGTACTTTGTCCTTATCTGTGTCAGCTATTGCGCCTTGGCTGAGACATCTAGAGGTGACAGAGTGCTTGGCAGGACATTTTTTGAGTTGCTCTTTGCTTGGAGGATCCTCAAAACCCTTTTCAGCTAAATATGAATGTATGGTACACATGCAGAGTGGCTGTTTATGTGCAGGTAAAATAAAGGTAAATTGCTTGTCAGTAACTGGAATTCTTCAAAGTACTTTGTCTACATGATTCTTTGTTTGTTTCTGTCCTTGTTTTATCTTTTTTTTTGAGGAAGTCAGTACTGAAATGGCACTTCCTTGTACAGCATTGGATTAAATTCAGAATAGTGCATAATGTTGACTGTATCTTACTCTACTGTCAAAGTGTAAGGTGCAGTTGAAGGGTTTTTTTAGTAATCAAAAATGTTTATGGAATGAGAGGCTGTTTGATCATCTAATTTGCATTTCTTACAAGAGGAACAAACCTTTTCATTATTCAAGAGTGTCCTTCTGCTACACTACTAGTGCTAGTTCTATCAGTTACACGCCTCCATCAGATGTCCATCAGACACCACATTCTCCATAGCATAAATTTTGATAAACTGATTTTAGTCTTTTTTGTGGAGTCTGGAAAGAGACTGTTTTCCACGTGTCTCTTCTGAGTAGACCATGCCAGATATCACAGTAGTACAATCTATTTTTTTTCTTTCTAATTTAACTTTTTTTTTGCTTAAACAATTCATTCAAGAAATGTACTTATTTATTTGTGTAATATCTTCTGAGTTTCTGAGAGAGAGAAAAACTGAGTGTTTTGGTACTGAATCTTGGAAAAAAGTCATGTTTTATATCGGTAACATTTATGTCAATAGTTCTTCAGCATCTTATGTAGATTATTTAACAGAATGTATTTTCTTTATATAAGTTACCATTTATGTACCTATAAAAAAAAGGCTTCTGCTATTGCTGGTTTTTCTCTGTTGCAGAAAAATCTGCTAGAGATTGAAAAGAAACTGAAAGGTTTAAAGCCTGTATCTGAGACTCAAGGCAAAGGAAAAAGAATACTTATTCAAGATATAGAGGATTCGGAAGGTGATGAAGAAAGAGGGGAAAATACAGAAGAATGTGAAAGAAGCAGCAGAGGTAAAAGTAATGTCATATCATTTTCTCTTTAATTTTAAGCAGAGGAAAAAATCATTGCCATTTGATATTGCAGTATTTATTCACACAATTCATCTATATTTGCTTCTTTCAAATAATTTTGCCTGTTTGAAGACTAAAATTACATTCACTACTTAAAGTTGATCCGAGTGTGAAATGTAGAATCCAGCTTTATTACACATCTTTGGAATTATTTCTATAAAGGGTATAACAGAGACAGATGGAAAATGTTGCTATAAATCTCTTACTTTCCTGTGTAATTTTATACCTGTCCTTTGATGTGGACCCAGTTGAGAATTTCTTCTGGTGTTGGAGAACATTTTGTGTTCCTTAGCTCTTTCTCTCGCACAGCTCTTCTGCCCTTCTGCCTTCCCACCATCACATTTTTCTTCTGCATTTTATTTCCTTGATTGGATTGAAGGGTGTAAAAATGATCAAGTGGCATGTAACTGGATTTTTTTTTTTTGCTTGTTTGTTTTGAAATCTGTCAATTTTTTTTTTTGGTTTTTAATGTGAGAGCTCATCTGTGTGCTGTGTATTAGAGGTAAACAACCTGTAATTCTTGTACTGTATGTAGTTTACAAGCAGTTGAAGTGCAGCTCCCATTCCTGGATTAGTGTGTGACTAACTGCAAGACTGCTGAGATGAAACTACTGGCATAATCAGAATATGTGACTTGTAGGAGGAAGTGAGGGAGCAGGGGCTACTGAGGCTTGCACTGGCAGGTTGCTTTTAGATTAGCTGTATCTCTGGGCTCCAGCCTGCAATAGAGTAACATCCCAGGGTTGATTTTCAGCCTTTCTCCTTTCTCTTGGCTCTTTAAGGTAATGTGGCATGAAAACTGTGGGGTTTGTGTTTCCCATGGCCTACATAGTTCTTTATCTTGAAATTAAATCAGTTTGTGGGTTTTCCATCTTAATTGTGAATACTAGGCTGTATATTTGTGATTTAATAATGCATTATTTGCACACAAATATAAGGAAAATACATTTTTCAGAATGAGTAGGTATCCAATAAGTCTTCTCAACTAAAACCCTGGAAGAAAGGGTGGATCATGTCCCTAGCCTTAAATATTAGTTAATTTGGGGTTGCTTTCCATTGGGAGCATTCAGATGACTAAGTGCCTTCTAGCTCCATAGGAAGACTCCCATTCCGTTGATGAAAGGTTAGGCTTTTAAACATAGGGGAAGACTGCCAACTGATGTCAATGTCATATGTGTTCACGTGATATACATAAGTATTTTTGAGATTTAGGAGGCAAGCATCTTCATAGATTGTGTTTTAATGTACAACTGGAAACAAATACGAAATCAGCTATTGAATAAATCTGATACATTCTGTGAACGTAACGCCAGTAAGTAGACTAAGCATTCCATACGTCTTCTCCGTACATCTACGCATGTAGTCACAGTCAGTCCAGTAGTCCATGCAGTCCAGTCAGGTAGTTACATTTATTTCACATTCTAGTTAGCAAGCCTCATGCATTCCTACTAAACTTATAATTTAGAGATTGGAAGAAANTTCTAATTCATAAAAGGTTGCTGAATTGTGTGGTATTTACTTGATCTCTTACAATAGTTAAAAAAAATTTGTAGTAAGCATTTCTGAAATTTAGTAAATATTAATTTGTAAAAAGGAAAGTGCATTTAAAAAATAAAGTCGAAGTTAGCTTTAAAATTATTATTTCTCAATCTGTTACAAAGTTAACAACAGATCTCTCTTTAAAAGATGTACTTTAAGCACGTACAAGAAACCTTTTAACAGACGAAGCTGTTTTGTGAGTTGTCCATGGGAAAAGTTGTTGCATGTTTTCTTTGTGCATGGTTTATTTATTACACTTTAGAGGTGAAGAGAATATTCTTCTTCTGGATGAGAACTTCTTCCCAATTCAGGAGATGTATTTTTTTTTAGTTTTTGTATGTGTCCTCCTGTTTTATACACCTCGAGATTGCTGGTTTGGTACACTGACACTTGATACTGAAGCACCAGAGAGCCTCTTCTTCCTTTGTGTTAAATCCTTCATCTGAGTTCTAGTTTTGCTGCCTATGTGGTGTTAAATATACTTGATGACACAGTAGTTGGCTACAGAGAATTATTTTGTGATTTTTTTTTTCCAGTCTTTTTTTTCCTCCACAGTGAACAGTAAGGTTTTAAAATTGCATTTTGAAGTTCCTGATTTGCTGAGAAGCAGAGTTTTTTGGGTAGGACACAATTAGAGCTCTTTCCTACTCAAGCGATCAGTTGTGCTTGCTGTTGTATTTTCGGCATTCCTGGTGTTGCTTTCTGCTCTCCTCTACCATTGAGGCTCTAAGATAATTGAGATGTTATCTCTTTATTAATGCTTACTGGCTGCTGTGTATCCTCACTCACATGGCCTTTATGCCAAATATGAATTCACACCTATCCAAATCTTAATTTGGAGTAATCTGTGACTACAATTTCCTGTAATGGGAAGTTTCTTTGCCATTGTAGCCTTGAATAATCGACTGTGTCTGTTCTTATGGTTAGAAGCCTTGTTGATGAGGTCTTGTATGAGGACATTTGGCCACCTTGTTATCTAATATAATAGTTATTCTGCGTTCCTTGATCCTCTTTCCAATATGCTTGTTCATTTGCTTTTTTTTGAATTTTAGAATTGTAAACTCTCTGAAGGAGCTGTCATTTATAATTAATTTGTATAGTGTCTAGCACAATAGGCCCAACCTACTGTGACTTTTAGGCTCCATTGTAAGCTAGCAATATGAGAATTTAGATCATGTTTAAAGAAACAGCATTGAAAATTAAATGTGGAATTGCATTTATAGTGTATATCCTGAAGTTAAGAAAAAACCTCAATTACAGTGTCAGTGTAAATGTTGACCAGTAAATCTTTTTTCATTCTATATGAACGAAGACTGCTCCTAAGCAGTCAGAGACCAGAGTTATTTGAGAAGTCTGCACGTTATATGTTCTGTCTTGGAACAATCCAGATACAATCTCAATCAGCTAAACCAAGAACATGTAATATAAAACAGATATTTGGTGCCCATGTGTGGTGGAACAGCAAAAAATTATTGAAAATTATGAAAAATTAATCTGTGGAGATTTGGACCATTCCAGTTGCCTTCATATGTGGCTAGTCCAGAGCAGATTAAAGACTAGATCATGTTTCCTGGCTTCATAATACGCAAATTCATTGTGAACCACACGTAGATAATGTTGCTTTTCACTCTGCCACCACTATTTTTGGGCCATGCTTCTGGAGGATAAATCCTTGTTAATTAATTTTAAATTAAAGATGATGTCATCCATTATTAAAAAAACCCACTTCAAATATTCCTTTTGGAGTATTCAATGGCTTNAGCAAGCCTCATGCATTCCTACTAAACTTATAATTTAGAGATTGGAAGAAAATCAACAAATTTATTTTTTTTCTTTAGCTCTGAAGAGTTGATTTCTCATCTTTGAACAAAACAGTCTAAATAAAGAGTGCAGTGTCTCTTCATCTTCTATGTATCTGAAAGCAAAAGCAAATAAAATCCTTTTTGTACAACAGAAATGGAGAATTGCTTACGTCCTAGGGACTGTATAAAGTCCTAGGGACTAGTATAAAGGCACTGTAAAAACTAAAAATTATGTATGTACTTGACAAAGTGCCTGATATTCTGACATGTTTATAGAAGTTATAATCTCAAGTGATAAATATGATTTAAAGATAAATAAAATAAATATATTTTGAATAGCCCCTTCTAATTCATAAAAGGTTGCTGAATTGTGTGGTATTTACTTGATCTCTTACAATAGTTAAAAAAAATTTGTAGTAAGCATTTCTGAAATTTAGTAAATATTAATTTGTAAAAAGGAAAGTGCATTTAAAAAATAAAGTCGAAGTTAGCTTTAAAATTATTATTTCTCAATCTGTTACAAAGTTAACAACAGATCTCTCTTTAAAAGATGTACTTTAAGCACATACAAGAAACCTTTTAACAGACGAAGCTGTTTTGTGAGTTGTCCATGGGAAAAGTTGTTGCATGTTTTCTTTGTGCATGGTTTATTTATTACACTTTAGAGGTGAAGAGAATATTCTTCTTCTGGATGAGAACTTCTTCCCAATTCAGGAGATGTATTTTTTTTTAGTTTTTGTATGTGTCCTCCTGTTTTATACACCTCGAGATTGCTGGTTTGGTACACTGACACTTGATACTGAAGCACCAGAGAGCCTCTTCTTCCTTTGTGTTAAATCCTTCATCTGAGTTCTAGTTTTGCTGCCTATGTGGTGTTAAATATACTTGATGACACAGTAGTTGGCTACAGAGAATTATTTTGTGATTTTTTTTTTCCAGTCTTTTTTTTCCTCCACAGTGAACAGTAAGGTTTTAAAATTGCATTTTGAAGTTCCTGATTTGCTGAGAAGCAGAGTTTTTTGGGTAGGACACAATTAGAGCTCTTTCCTACTCAAGCGATCAGTTGTGCTTGCTGTTGTATTTTCGGCATTCCTGGTGTTGCTTTCTGCTCTCCTCTACCATTGAGGCTCTAAGATAATTGAGATGTTATCTCTTTATTAATGCTTACTGGCTGCTGTGTATCCTCACTCACATGGCCTTTATGCCAAATATGAATTCACACCTATCCAAATCTTAATTTGGAGTAATCTGTGACTACAATTTCCTGTAATGGGAAGTTTCTTTGCCATTGTAGCCTTGAATAATCGACTGTGTCTGTTCTTATGGTTAGAAGCCTTGTTGATGAGGTCTTGTATGAGGACATTTGGCCACCTTGTTATCTAATATAATAGTTATTCTGCGTTCCTTGATCCTCTTTCCAATATGCTTGTTCATTTGCTTTTTTTTGAATTTTAGAATTGTAAACTCTCTGAAGGAGCTGTCATTTATAATTAATTTGTATAGTGTCTAGCACAATAGGCCCAACCTACTGTGACTTTTAGGCTCCATTGTAAGCTAGCAATATGAGAATTTAGATCATGTTTAAAGAAACAGCATTGAAAATTAAATGTGGAATTGCATTTATAGTGTATATCCTGAAGTTAAGAAAAAACCTCAATTACAGTGTCAGTGTAAATGTTGACCAGTAAATCTTTTTTCATTCTATATGAACGAAGACTGCTCCTAAGCAGTCAGAGACCAGAGTTATTTGAGAAGTCTGCACGTTATATGTTCTGTCTTGGAACAATCCAGATACAATCTCAATCAGCTAAACCAAGAACATGTAATATAAAACAGATATTTGGTGCCCATGTGTGGTGGAACAGCAAAAAATTATTGAAAATTATGAAAAATTAATCTGTGGAGATTTGGACCATTCCAGTTGCCTTCATATGTGGCTAGTCCAGAGCAGATTAAAGACTAGATAATGTTTCCTGGCTTCATAATACGCAAATTCATTGTGAACCACACGTAGATAATGTTGCTTTTCACTCTGCCACCACTATTTTTGGGCCATGCTTCTGGAGGATAAATCCTTGTTAATTAATTTTAAATTAAAGATGATGTCATCCATTATTAAAAAAACCCACTTCAAATATTCCTTTTGGAGTATTCAATGGCTTCTGTTTTATGACAATCCTTCCATTTTAAGTTCATTATTTTAGTATTGACATGAATTCTTTGTATTTGTTGTCATTCTGGTCAGAATCCTATCCATGCTTTTTGGTACCTTTTGGTACCTTTCTTTGACTTGTCATTGTAATTTATAATGTATCTAGCCTTTTTTTTTTTTTTTTTTT
>VXBO01009024.1:339258-400375 GCA_013400135.1 Rhinoptilus africanus
CTTTTTTTTTTTTTTTTTTTTTTTGAAAAGCTCATAAGTGATGTTTTATTTTTTTAAAAGCAAAGCCGAGAGCTTTCGTGCATACGTTTCTCTGTAGCAGCAATACAGGAATATTGTTTATGTTATAAACACTGAAACTGAAAGACAGAATTAGTTTTGAGAAATATATCTGTACAATTTTGTGTACAATTCTGTGTGTTTACTCAGTCCAGAAGTATTTAGGCAATTAGCATAACCTGGCAGCTATACAAGTTAATTACAAGTATTCTTATTTTCCAGGAGACTCCAAATGCTATAAATGTTTCCTGTTTAATCCAGGATTGATTCTGTGCACTTTATCTTCAGCAAATTTTCTCCTGTATTCAGGAAGTGATGTTGGCATTGACATTCACATTCGCATCACATCATCTGCCTTTCTTGCTTTTTCTTTGTCTCTAGCAGTTGGGACACTTTTTCAAGAGTTTTGCTGAATTTTTTCTAAAAACTTCACAGAATCACAGAATCATAGGGTTGGAAGGGACCTTAGTAGATCATCAAGTAGAACTTGTCCTATGATCTGTTTGTCTGTGACATTTAAAACTGTTTTTTCTTCCCCCCCCCCGCCCTGCCCCGAAGGTATACAGAGTATCCTCTGTTTTGGTGTATGTAACATAAAAGCATTTTAGCATGTCTCCTGAGGAAGCTTCCTCTGTGGAGTATGAACTTACCATTAAACGCAGTATTTCAAAAACAGAGACCGCAACTAGGAAGGATGCAGTTGAAGCTTTTGCCTGTTAGGCAATCTATTGTTTATAAAATCTCATTCTTTCTCAACCTGTTCAGTTTGATTTCAGTAGCATTTTGTGCATTAGAAAAAGAATTTCTGTAATTTGGAATGACCTGGAGTTCATCCATATTCAGTCACCTTCAGAAGTTTAGTTTGAGTCGACTGGAGGTACCACTCCAATATATAAGGGCATGAAAAAATTCTGTTGGACAGATGAGCCCATCAACTTATGGGAAGGTGAAACACCAGCATCTTAATTGATAGTACAAAACTACACAGTTGCCTTTGTGCGACTGGCATAGTCAAGAGTCAGGCTTTCTGCTGAAATCGATGCTTGAATATTGTGGTGGTAATCTGTTAGGAATTTAGGTGAAAAGGGGAATTATATAGGTTAATATCTGATACTCTTTTTGTATGGGTTTTTTTCCTAATTAAATTAATAATAGCGAAAATTGAATGATCTGAACTCTATAAAGGCTTTTTGATGTTATGTTTAAATGAAAACCTTTTGAGAACGAGTTATAAGCTTTTATCCCTCCTATTCTATGTTGTATTGGAGGAGAGTTTTGAAGTGTGCAACACCACTGGTTTGTTAGCTGTGTGTTCTAATTTTAATATGCAAGCATTTTGATTTGGTCACGGGAAAATCAAAGTATCGGTATTGTAACAGCCAGTATTTAAAGAGTTAATTTCAAGGTGAACTCGGTACCATTCTGACACTGCGGAACGGGGGTGCACAATGTGCCCGGCAAGGGGAAATGGGATTTCACAGTTACGTGTTCTCAGTGATAATTCCAAATTACATTCAGTAGGATTTTTTAATGTGTTCTTGGAAGTATTTTCTGAGGCAAATCTTTGTAACACTAAGATGCCTGGAGGACTTGGCACCGCGTTCTTCGGCTGTACACCCCTCTTTTGCCAGGACGATAGTTTCTTCTGATGATGCAAGCTCTTAACTGGGCTCATGAACTTCCTTGCAGAAATTGGCGTGCCAGTGGCAGGAGAGGCGGCTGCCCGGGAGGCTGCCATGGGGAACGCGCAGAGAAAGTTTCACAGCAAAGGAGGTGGCAGCAAGGCGGAAGGCAGAGAGACACAGAAGCAGAAGGAATCCACTGAGAGCGGATTAAAAAAAGGCACATCAGGGAAGAAAACACAAGAGCATTTATCCGACCGTGAAGGTGAAGTTAATGGTTATTTACAGAGCGATCACAAGAGTGAAGGCTCTGAAGCTGAGAAGATCTCCGGATCGCAGGGAGCAGGGTCTCAGCCGGCTGCTGGTGGCAGTTCTACTTCACTTCCTCCTACTGCAGCAAAACTGAAAAGTGAAGGAAACGAGCTGTTTAAGAGTGGGCAGTTTGGAGAAGCTGTGCTGAAATACTCGGAAGCAATTGAGTATGTCATCGGTTTAGGTGAGTGCAATACCTTATACTTAAATCTAGGATTATTGTTTAGATTATTTAAAGGAACTACAAATGAATTTGCCTGTCCCTGGATTTTTGACAGGAGTTGCTGTGCAGTAAATTCTTTGTCATTATCAGTAGAGGATAATTCACATGGTACAAAATATAGGAAGATGAGTAAAATAATATTTTAACTTCCTTGGGGCAGAGCTGTTACGTTTTTATTTATGTGTTGAATAATTACATATTCTAGGTGACATGATAAAGGAAAGCTCCTTACAGCTTTGCATTGTCAGCAAACTGCATCACTGCAGTGCACCTTACAGTATGCAAGTGTTTACTAAAATGACATTCAAGAATTAGTGGTCTTTGATTTTAATTGTAACTTCTTTTAGGAGAACAAAGTCCGGATGATTTAAGTGTCTTGTACTCAAACAGAGCAGCATGTTATCTCAAAGAAGGCAACTGCAGTGACTGCATTCAGGATTGTAACAGGTAAATTGCAACCTCCCATGTAGAGCAACAACATTCCTGATGATGATTAAATATTTTAATTGATACATTGTTATTGCAGTTTGACTTAGAACAATCCAGTAAAGTCTGTTTCCCTGTCTAAATGACAGATACCTTTGTCAGTTATGTAAACAATCACATGGAACCTAGGAAGGGAGTAACTTTTAAATTACTGTCTTACTGTGTGAGGGCAGTTACTGAGCTTCTTGTGTACACAGAAGTAGATGTCAGGGTTAAAATTTTTAATATAAAAGCAGGCTTCCTTCAGTAATGTTCTGTAGTAACTCATATGTAAAAGCTTTGTAAAGCCAGATGCTTATCACAGTGTTGGAAATTACTTTCAGGCATGTGTATGGTGTATATGTGTGTGTTCTCTGTGTTTGGTTTGTTGTCTTGTTTCGTTGGGGTTTTTTTTTTAAATATATACATGGCATAGTTATAAACAGTAATTACAGCTGTTCAGGAATTGAGCTAAAATCCTTTCTGCTTATTGTGGCTTTTAAGGATACAGGAGTTAGAGAGGATCAGACACTTTGAATAACTACCTTCCACTACAGTATTACTGTATTTCTAGATGTCTCTTTTTTTATATATATTTTCATAGATAGTAAAACTGAGGCTTAAGGTGCAAAAGAGGATCCCAAGACAGTCAGAAATCATATTAAAGAACCAGTTGGGTTTTTTACAGCACAACCCAACTGTTAACCCCCCCAAAACTAAAAATGAAATACACATGTAACTGTGTCTTAACCAAATATTTGACTTATTGTAGCTATTCTACCTGACAGAAAAGTTTTATGAAAAATGTCATCTGAAAAAATCTACTTGTTAACAATATTTTGTTAAAACAGATGTAGAACCAGAGGCAGGCAGCTGGTTAATAAAACAAGATGGCATATTTAACAGCCATCATATTTTTCTGTTCAGGCGGTCTGAAGTACATTGTAAGATTTCAACTGAAATCAGTAATACAAAGGGTTTGTGGTTTGTATTCTTACCAATTGGAAGCTTATTTTCTTACTATTAAGGACACTATAGTGTCCTTAATGTCATGCATATTTTTTTGGATAAGCAAGGACCCATGATGCTTAGTGAGCACAACAGAGGTAGAAATAATTTAGAGACTGGGAAACAGAACTGCAATACTGCAAACACAAATGAATTAGGTGATGTCAATTAAATCTTCTCTAGGCAACATGACATAAAGGACAATCCATCAATAGGTCACCTGATTTCAAAGTAAAAAAGGTGTAGTGCTTATATATGTATATAAAAGTAAGTATTGAACATTTATCTCTTACTAAGTTTTAGCTTTTTAGGGCTTAGAAGTGTATCAGAAACTCTCTGCTGGATCTCTCTTTGTCTCAAGACTCTGATTTGGAGACTTTGATTCTTGTTACAGAGAGTGAAACAGGACTCCTATGCACTAATGTTATTTTATTTAGTCCTGTGGTGTGGTTTGGTCCCTGTCTGTATTATATTTGCTTTCTACCCTGGAAATGTAGTTTTCCATTCCCACTGATGCTATTCTTCAAGTAGTCTTGTCTTCCCCTGAATTTATTTATGGTTGTTTTTTTCTTCATTCTTGGTATTAGGAACCTGAAATTGCATTAATATTCTTCTAAGTTACAGAATTTCAAGCATTTTTGCAAAGGTTTTGTAGGGGCTGTGATGTTGTGCACTGTTGTATTTGTTAAATGCATTCAGCAATGTAAAGAGAAATGGAATGTAGGAAATATTTATGAAATGGAAATTGGAAATGTTTATTCTAGAAATCATTGTTTCTCTAGCTTTAGGAGGAGTAATGTTGCAAAGCCAGTTTGCAGCAAAGGCGGCCAACAGCCTCCTGGGCTCATAAACAGGAGCGCAGACAGTGGATTGAGGGAAGAGATTATCCCTTGTACTCAGCACTTGTTAGACAACATCTGTGATAACCGTGTTGGTTTTCAGCTTCCCAGTACAAGAAAGATAGTGATTAACTGGAATGAGTTAGTGAAGTGTCACTGAGGTGGTTGTGGGCTCTGGAGCACTTGCCTGGAGAGGAGAGGCCAAGGGAGCTGGGTTTGTTCATCTTAGAGGAGAATGGCTTTCAGGGGTCCTAACAGCAGCCTTACTGTACCTATGAGGAGATTATCCAGAGATCCTGGCTCTTTCTGATGCACTGCGTTGTGGGAGGACAAGAGCAGCCAAAACTGACCCACACAAGGTCTGACTAGACTTATCTTAATTTCAGTACTTTGAAGTTTATCTCTCCTTTTCTTTAGCAGGAATCCTTGATTAATAAAAGGTAGTCTCAAATAAATAAAACCTTTGTGGACTGCATCTTAATATTACTGGAAAAGCGGATGGTGTTTGGAAGGAGTTCAGATTGCATAGTGTCAGGGACTGAGCTCAGTGTTGACCAGGCATACAGCTGGAAAACAGGCAAAAACCTAAAAGCCAAGAAAAGACAAGTGTATATTCACGTCTCATTACATGTATTTTTTACATGCATACGTAGGGAAGAAGAACTGAAAATCATATAGACATATACTTCAAATCCCCATAGATCTAGGCATGACTTAACAAAAATACCTTTTGCTCTTAACAGCTGCCATTACATTAATCTTCCTTCTTGGTGATGAAAGCAGTTGTCCAGACAGGGATTTGAGTAGAGTAAGTTATAGTAAAAGCACTGACAGTATCATAACTGCATGTCATTTAAGGTATTAATATAAACCACTTAGTGCCATTTTCCTTGGTTATGTTACTGTAAGGCCCATCTGAAGTCACAAAGTTGTTACATATAGTTGTGTATATCATAAAACAGTTTTATTAATATTATTTCAGTTACTCTGTTTCAATCCTGCATTTTTCTTTTTTTTTTCCTCCAGAGCTCTGGAGCTTCAACCATTTTCCCTTAAGCCTCTCCTGCGACGAGCAATGGCAAATGAATCCATGGAGCGGTATCGACAAGCATACGTTGATTATAAGACAGTCCTACAAATAGACAGCAGCATCCAAGCAGCAAATGATAGTGCTAATAGGTAACTCCACTTACAAATTTTCTGATACTCATCCAAGTAGAAAAATAGAATTCAATTTTGTTTGGTTTGGATCCTACCTCTGTTCTGTATCCCTCAGAGGCAAGGTTATCACGACTAGTGCGTTATAACTAGAGACTGGGTGTTTCATTTAGTTGTTTCCCCATAGCTTCACAGTTTTCCTCTGCCAGCAGTAGATCACTTTGTGTTTTAAAAATGTAATATTTTAAAGGTGATTTTTGCTGGTTCTTCAGCTTGGTTTTTTCCCTAACTTGTATTTGATGCCATGTAAAGTAATACTTTTAAGGTCCGTACCTTTTCTCTGACATGTCTGTTTCCTTTTCATATCAGCAGTCTTAGTGTGGCAGTTGGAGATTTATGTTAAGTGTGAAACCTTCTGTATGCTGCAGTTGTGTAAACACTGAAGTAGCTTGACACAGTGGTTGGCTACAAAGCTTAAACATGTAAAAAATATGATAAATATTATTTTTAACTTAAGCGTTAATACATCCAACATTAATTCTTCATGCCAAGACAGACATCTCAATTTCTATAATTGTATTTTAATAGTATGAGTGTATACACACTATTGTAATTGTGTTCTCATTAACATGTTGTAAATACTTAAATGTGTGAATGATAGGATTTTCCATTTCCTTTCCTTCCTTTTTTCTTTTAATGGGCAGAAAAAAGTATTTATGAAAGCAGACCAGCCATTAGTCACTGAGCAGGAACCCACATGCATGCAACTTTTAACAATAGAATCTAGTAACTTTTTTTAAGGCAAGGCCATGAGCATTTACATTATTACTTCATTTAAAAGTCCATAATATTTTTAAATTCTGCTTATTTGACCAGAGGTGGACAAAAGAGATCACAACACTTTACTATCTCCTCTTAGAAGTCTTATTTTTGATACCACAACAAATTGTTACTGATCTCCTGTATCTACGCAGATAATAAAATGCTTGGATTGGTGAGATAACTGCTCGTCCTGGTATCTGTGTGATTATTATACTTTTTTTTTTAATCTTCTTGGCTTATTTTATCTGCAGATACTCTTTTCATATTTCTCCTTGACTTGTAACTTGCCTAGTAATAAGCTTATTTCCTTTTTTCCCCTTAACACTCTTCCTTTTCTCCTCTCTAGGGCTTCCTTATGTTTTTAGCTTCACTGCTCATTACTCTTTCCTCCCTGGCAACCCATCACCTTATTTCAGCTGCTTCTTCCTTCTTCTCTGCTGCTGGTAATTCATTTTTGCTTGCAAATTCTTAGTTTCTAAAGCATAGACCTCCTGCGTAATTTAAGTTTTACTATAATTTATTTTTTAATATTTTATAATTTATAAATTAAACTGAAATTATTTACCAAAGTATTCATTTTCATTTCCAAAGTCATAGACTTTTAAAAAAAATTTTTTTAACAAAAAAAGTTAGTTCCCGTACTGCCTCTTAACTGAAAGGGACAACCCCAAAATGTAATCTAAATTTTTTTTTATACTAGGAATATCATGTCTTAACAACCTGCTTTTATTGGAGGATTTCTTTTGTTTTAAGTTCCTGTGGGAAATTGGATGGTGATGCTGTAGGAAGCTAACAGGAAAAACCTCATCATCCTACTCGTGTCTAAGGATTTGACAAATTGTGTTAAGGCTTGTCTTTCTGTACTTGCCTAACTAAGCAGGCTTTTTAAAAATCTTAGAATCCAGTGAGTGTTCAGTTTAATATTTCTAATAATTCTCATGAAATAAACAAGTAGAATTTTTACTATAAAGCCTTTACCTGATCATTTTGCAATCAAAAGGAAATAATTAAGAATGTAAGTACATACTTTCATGAAAAGTTAACTGAAAACAAATATAAACAGTTATTTGAGTGTTAATCATGTTGATTAGATGATACTGGTTATCCTGAGGTGATGTTTAGATAAATTGAAAGAACTGTTTCTTGCAATGGTCTGTGCCAAGCTGCAGGAAAATTCATTTCAAGCACGCTTTTAATTAGTGGTATTTTCCTACCTTTGTGAACATCATTGAATTCCTACTTTGTGTATTTGAATTTCTTCTTGAGTGAGTGTTTTATTATTTGCTGTTACAAATACAAAAGCGCTATGTGGGACAATATGCTTATGCATTTCCATATGCATAAGCATATGGACTAAATTGGAGTTTCATTCCAGTTGTCTCAACTCCCTTAATATCTGTTTGCGAATTGCATTAGATAGGTTGGACGCTTCTATCACAAAGTCCAATATGAGTATTGTACTGTACAAAGAAATTTGTGATAAACTCCAAAACTGCAGGATGGTTGGGTCAAGTTTGGATGTTGGTGAAAGGGAATGAATGTATTTGTCCCAGCTTTTTCATGAGATACCTGTGCTTTTTAAACTAACCATGGCACACAGGTACACATTTTTGCAAAAGGCTATGCTTAGATTATTATATTACAAGAAGTTGATTGATCATAAATACTGCAGGATCCTTTCTGTTTATATTGATGAATTAGATCTGTTTTTTTCTCCAACTTTTAAAGCCTGGTATGATAAATGGAGAAAAATTAAACAGGGAGTCAGTGGGACCATGGTTTATTGTAGAATTATTCTGCTACATTCTATGGGAAATACGAAATGTAATGAATTGACTTTTTAACGTGAAGTGTACAGTTCTCTGATGAAATAACCTGAGTCAATTTTAGGGCTCTTTAATTTATGATGGTGTGCCACGTTTTTCTTAACAATTTAAATTCAGACCGGCCATCATTAAATCCCAAAAGTTTTAGTACAATTAGAGCAAAACAGCACTCGAATAAGCTGCTTCGTTGATAAGTCCTACAAAAATACTGCTTAGGAATGATACAGGTAGAGGAGAGACCCTGGAAGGGCATACGCAGCTAACACACAGAAAAATACTGTTCTTGTTTACTTAGAAAACAAGTAAAGCAACTAGATCATACTATGAAATGTGGTATTCTGTGTATGAAGAAACTTCCTTTCAATTCAAAAATACAAGAAATGGTATGTTTCATGCAGCACTATGTAATACATAAAATCACACATTATATGGCTCTACAAACAGCCTTTTTAGTCTGTATCATTATTTAAACTATTCTGGTAATTTCTGTTTTAGAATAAAGAAGATCAGAATAGGTCCTGCTGCTTGTATTGTTTTTTCTATCAGACCCTAGTGGGAAAAGAATTTGGTCCTGAATGCTCTGACTCTGTTGCCATAGTATTATACTGAGGCTGTTTGTTTGTTTTATAGTTGTTATCCAAATATTTAAAAAGAACAAAACTAGGAAAGAACACTTGATTGGGTAATGTATGCTTATTGTGTCTCATTCTTCAAGTCACATTCAGGGTTCTTAATTTTTTTTTTTTTGGATGTGTATTCACGTAGTATGTTTTTTTATACCCATGTTTGATAGAAATGCACATAAAATACAAATTTCAGGTTTATTTGCGATAGCATGAATGTGGCTTGCTTTACTACTCAATTCAGAATTTTCCTTCGTTAAAATAGATATTAGACTTATCATCAGTTGAACTTGACTCTTGAGTTCATTTTGAGTTTAGAAGACGTTTACCTTACTATTATTCCCATTCTCATATTGGATTAATATTTGGGTTTTTTAAAAAAAATCACACTAGAAAAATTGTAATGGAACCATGAAGTCTTGTATGGCTTTGCTCATTATATTTACTTAGGTCGTTCTCCAAAATATATCACAGCAATTAGAAACTCACACTTGGATGGATTTTTGGAATGAACCTCTCATGTACGGAAATAGTTCACCTATGTATATATATGTATGTGTTGGTTTAGGAAAGACCAGGCAGTTTTTATATATTTTCTTAGTATTTTTTAATGGGGATAAAGAATGATTGGTTGATGAATTTCTGACTGTTACATGAAATGCAACTTAATACCTACTTTTTTTGAGCTGCATTGGTTATTTAGAGAATTGTCGTGTAAGAGGTTTCATTTGACATTGGCAAATTTAGGTACCACACTTTGTCTGAGGATGTTGTAATTTATGCTTGTTACAAAAAACACCTATGAACAGCTGAGAAAAGTAAACAAAAGAAATATTTTTTTTCCTATTTCTTTATTGCATGTAGTAGGCAGCATTTAGAGTTTAGTTGCAAAATCAGTCATTTGCTTAAGTATTTACAGATCATGCTGAAGTCAGCTGCTTGTCTTCTAAATGCTAGCATAGATACTCTAAAAAGTGGAAAAAGTCTAAATCTTAAGTGAGTGCAATACCATTGTCTGATGCGACAATCCTTTTTTAAATTAATCCGAAGGATAATGGTTCAGTTGTTTTTTTGAACCATTGGAACATTGCATTATTTAATTTGGGTGTAAGTTATTAGAGCATGAGTTAAAGATATGAAAAGTCATGTTTGTGCGGCTTTTCTCTTTCAGAATAACAAAGACTTTAATAGATCAGGATGGTCCCAGTTGGAGGGAGAAACTGCCACCAATTCCAGTTGTCCCAGTTGCTGCCCAGCTACACAGGTGGGATGGAGGAAACTTTACTTCAGAGGATAATCCAAAAAGTACTACAGATGTCAACAGAGAAGACCAGTTGCAGATGAACCGTATGTATAGCTAATGCAAATACGTGGACAAAAAAGAAAATGGGTTTATTTGAAAAATGGAATACTATTTAGTGATGTCAAAGAAGCTGCCTTAGAAAGTATTTATCAGAGACCCTTGTGAAAAGCTGTTATATTATGGTCATTTACATGATTGGGTTTTATGTGCTTTATGGAGCTACAGTTATGGTAAATGTTTTTAGGCCAAATTGTATGGTATGCATCATATAATTTCTGCAGTTATATAAAATAAAAGAAAATACATCAGAAATACTCATCAGCAGTATCTTGAGTCCTGTCACAAGTGTCAGGAGTTTCCCTGACATCATACTACAGTTATAACAGTTTTCTCCAAAAAAAAACACCACCCAAACCACCACCCAACCTCAGTAACGTAATCAGATGCATAATCTGTAGCTGTCACTTAATTTTTTTGTGAAAGCATTACTCAGCTCTTCAGAATAGAAAGGGTAGACTTGTAGGTGACTAGTAGTTAGTGAAACAGGCTATAGAAGAACACTCCTGATTTTTAAATTTTTTTACACTGGATTCTAACTTTGACAGCGGTCCTTTAGTAGTCACCTTTCACAGATGTTAGTTCTGTACTTGTTTAAACATAAGCACTCAGTGCTTAACTCTTTTAGGACGCTTTCTTCCTCATGTCCTTTTTTCCCTTCCTTACAGTTTCCATTTTTCTCCTCTAGTAAATCAGGTGAAAGAACTTTTCTGAGTTTTTATTGAGAATAAACGTTCTTTTTGGAAAGGCCTTAACTGTATGATTTTTTACTCAACTATTAATTGGTTCCCCTTTGAGTTTATTTCAGTATGAAGAAAGGCAGTGCTGAAGATAATCTCGCCTTGATTAAAACAGGGAAGAAGGCAATACATAACTGGGTTGCTGGCCAAATACGTGGCAGTGATGGGTTATCTGTCCATAATGCATTACTGCAATAATGCATGTCCTCAAATAATCTGCACTCTTGGGCACTACAGATTTAATGACTTAATGCTATCTGAAAGATCACTCTAGAATTTATTTGTACCTGATGTAAAACCACAGACAACTTAAAATCAGATGTGTCTATGAAAATTGGACATTTTTCTCGAGAATAAGACATAGTTCTAGAAACTTGTAATACAGGATTTGAATAGTGGTACAAAAAAGTAGTAGCTTGAAAACTGCTTTTTGTTGATTATACTCCAGTCTTTTTCTGTTATTATTGAATATGTCACTGTGGATTTTTATTTCAATATATAAGCAACCTATTTAACCTTTTAAGTAGTAAATTTGGATCCATATAACCTTGGGTAACTTTGTTAAGAGAAAGAATTTGAAGATCATTGCAGTGAAAAATGCGTGAATAAGTAGGTCCTGAGAACACTACTGATCATGTTTAGCTGGTTAGAAAAGTTGACGAAACTGGTCATCGCTGTCTTCATGAAGTGCACTCTTGCGCAGACCAATAAAGATACTCCAGTTGTNGATTTTGTAAAAAAGGGTAAATATGAAGAAGCTGTAAATAAATACAGCGAATGCATGAAGTTAAATACTGAGGAATGTACGATCTACACTAACAGGTAAAGATGTAAAATCTAATCCCACTTTGTGGGATAAAAATAGTTCTATTTTCTCACTGCAAATAGAGATTTTGCATCCCTTCAGTCACTGTTATAAAAACAGGAATTTTGTTTTTTCCTACTTGATGAGTGTTTCTAATAACAAAATCAATTTTTTGTTAAGCCACATTACTTTCTGAGGGGAGTAAGTATTAAATGTCACCAATACATATCTTAAAATCTTTATATATAGATGGAGTAAGCAATAGTAAAGGTTAGCATTAGTGTAGCATTTTGCAGCATTTTTTCAGAATACTGGTATTATTTTAATATAAAACTAACATGCAGTAGCAGTATGTCAAATATGAAGAGTAATAATTCAGAGAAAATGTACATTTTGAGAGAATTAAAGTAAGAACACGGTCATACAACAGCATTATTTTAAAGGTTGACCTAATTCTGCGGCATAATTCTTTATTCTGTAATCTTATCAGCTTTCACAAACTAAGAAGGATTTGATTAGGCCAGTACTTGAATAGGAGACTTCCAAGTAATAATTAGGTGCAGAAAGCAGTGTTGCTTATTTAATCTAGAGCACTTTTTTTACCCAGAATGGGTATATAAAATCAAGTACTATATCAGCTGCTCTGCTATCATATTATAATAACATAGGTTGTGCTTTTAAAATAACTTACATATCTGCCTAACTTCAAGCATTAGTCATACTTGGAATTTTGACTTATTGCAGGAATTGTCACTCTCTAAATCCATCCAGTGATGTTATTAATACTTACTGGGTTTGATGTACTTTAAAAAATAACACATTGAGACTGAATTGTGTGAAGTATTGTAATTAACATTGATGAGTCAGGTACTGTTGGCACTACAGCACTGTAGAATTTACTTATATTGCAGTGTATTCTGTTTTTCTGTGTTAGAGCTCTCTGTTACTTGAAACTGTATAAATATGAAGAGGCTAAGCAAGATTGTGATCATGTTCTTCAGATAGAAGATTCTAATATTAAAGCTTTTTATAGAAGAGCACTAGCGTACAAAGGATTACAGGTGAGGAAAAAGAACATGGCAGGTATTAAGCATTTCTAAACTTGCTTATCCTCTTCAAAGACAATCAGGTAGTTGCAGTCAATGGGTGAATATGAAAAAAATGTGCAGTGCTGATGATTTATTACTTCACAGAGTATTAGACATCCATAAAATATTTCATAAACATTTTTGCAACATAAACCCCTGCATGATGACTTGTAATAATTTGAGAAAATACAAGAATATTGGAATAAATTAGGTTTGACTAGAGATTGGTTAAGCGAGTTTCAGTTCTGTTCTAATGTTCTAATATTCTTCTGGGTATCCTAGTCTAGTTTTTCTGTCAGGGTTTTTGCTATATCTTTGCTGATAACAAATGGATTCTCTCCAAGTCTGTCTTCATCTGTCCAAACTACAATCTCAAGCCGTCTTTTGGCATCTGCTCATATTTGAGTACATGTCATACTAAACCAGGGTTTTAATTATTTTTATTCTCTCTCTCTTCCTTCCCCAAACACGTTATGAACCTTTGTCAGTAATCTACTTTCTCACTCTGTCAACAGTATCGATAGTCAGCCTTTTCCTTTCCATCTGCACAGCGGTGGTGGTGTCTCTACTGTGCTCATCTTACACACTGTTTTTTGAGTATCCTTTTACCCGATCGTCATTAATGCAGACTTACATTGCTCATATTCATCCTGAATGTGACTGCAAATCTTGTGTTCCATCACTTAAACCATGTCATTCTTTTTGTCCATCCCTCTGTTGGTTCCCCTTATTCAGTGATGTTAATTAGCCTCTACACTTCATAATTCTTTCAAAGCAATCCTTACCCTACCTGTCAGCTCTTACCTGCTATTGAATTATGAGTTTTGCACTTCTGTTGGCTCATGATGGCAGCTGTCATAATCTACTTTGTAATAAATTTCACAGGTGTCTTTAAACAAATATCCTAAGTACTTTCTCCCATGTTGCTCTTTGAAACTGGAGGTGATCACTCCAAGCATCTACCAAATATCAGCAGTGCCCATCAAATGAATACTTACCTCAGACCTGCATTATGTTTGATGCCTTAACAAAAAATTACCTGGCTGTCTCTCGGCTTACAAATCACCTGAGGACATCCTGTCTGTGCTTAGCCTGTTCTCATCCAATGTTATGTAATTCCAAGTGCAAGTTGTAGGAACCATGGGATCTTTCGTTAGTGATAAATTTGTTCCTCTGTTACAGTAGCTATGAAATTTTGAAAGTTTGCTTTGATTAATTTTGAAAGAAGGTGAAAAGTCTTTGTTTTGTGTAAAATCTTTTCTGTAACTGTACCAGGCTACCTGGTGTTAATCATCTGTAACCTTATGTTGTTGAAGCTGATAAAAAAAAATAGTATAAATATGAGCAAAGGTACGTAGTGATTCTACCAGTCAAAAAAGGAAATTACACACTAGTGAAAAATGTCAAGAATTGGGAGAAATAACTTCTGCTTTTTGAATATCCTAGAAAAAAATGTTATTTTTTTATTATTGAAGACATAACCGGCAACACATTGTTCATGGATTCCTCCAGAACAGTTTGATCTGGGGACTCCCAAAATGTGTTTTTTGTGGTTGGATTTAATGCCTTCATTATTGCTAATTTCAGGGATGTGAGTGATTCTTAAAACCAGATGAAGCAACAAAAGTGATTTGAGGTTGCCAAATGACTCTAATGAAAAATTTTAAGAGCTAAAAGAATGTAGTTTGGCGAAGTCCTAACTAAGCTGGGAAGTGGTATTTTATATAAATATCCAGATATTACCACAAAAGCTGCAGTGGAATTTAATGTAGTAAGTGAAGGGGTTTTTATAGATTTACTGAGATGTAGTTAAAGGAAGATCAGGAAAAAAATCACACTTGTGTGATGAATTAGGGCTGTAACATAGGACACAGGACCCTGGGCTGCATCTCCCACAGCTGATAGTCCTGTCTCTTGCTTCAGGTGCAACCATCTTGCGTGATTTTTGTTGAGAAGTCTGTCAGGTTGCAGTTTTAAATCCAGGAGGGTTGCTTATTTGTTGACCCTTGTGATTGTTGTCAGAAGGCTGTTCCAGAATTCCATTTCTCTGTAGTTGTGAATCTTCACATCTGTAATTCAGATGGTTTAGCTTAATTAGCTGTTTCCTGATGAAAGCAGTCTGCCCCCTTTCTGCATTCATTTGGTAGGTCTAAATAATTCTAGTTCTTTTATTCTTCCTTCGTGATATAGCAGACTTCACTTACAGGCTTTCTGCAGTGTCTCTGCACCCGGAATACCAGTCATCAGTATTGAACAAAAGATTCCGTGTAGGAAAGAGAACGTGAGTGACTTGTGCTTTTTATTATAGTTGAGGTGCTGAGGAAGTACCTCAAATGGCACGTGAGGATTCTTTCATGATAATACGAATGACTTACAGTAACCCTATGATACTGCTTGAGAACAGAAGAAATGTTAGGTCCCTCACACAAAGAAGTTGTGTTGATCTTTTACTGTCTGCATGGTCTTCCACTGTTTACTGCTAGATTTCATCCTTATTTTTGGTACTCCAGCCCTCAAGGTGTCTTGATTTTTCTATGTGATAGTCCAGTCTTACTCAGAATTGATGCTACTAACTTTATCTCTCCAGAAAATTTAGTCTAAAAAAAAATCGTGATTCCTAATGCCAAATTTTGAAATAAAAACATTAAACAAATGACAAGTCTGATTATCAAGGAACTTTGACCGAATGCCACTCTGTAGCTGTGTTTGTCTTTCTAATCCTGTTTATCCTAGAGTTTGTAACATAATCCAAGTCTTCTCAAGTATTACCAAAATTTTCCCTTCCCAAACTTTAAGAGATGGTCTGTGGGATTGAAGTTTATGAAGATTAGGTATATTTTTAATCTAAGCCTGATCTAACTCTCTTTTATTGGCAAAGCAAGTATGCAAACTGTTGACTGACTCACATTGTATTAATCTTGAGGAAGTTTTACACTGTAAGCAATTATGCTTAAAAGCAGCAATCTTCAATATTCTATGCTGTGATATAGAATTCTGTTTCTCAGAATAAATTATTTCACATTACATATTTAATGTGGAAGTATTTAGTTGCAAAATAGTAACTCAGACTCATTTTCAGTTTCCTTTTTTCCCTCTAATGAAATTACACCGTCTGTATTTAGATTATTTTTGTGTGCTTAATGTCAAGATCCTAGCATTTTTATTATTCTTAATTGTAAAGAACAGTATGGTAGTTCAGATTTATTTTTCTAATGATGTGCTTCTAATGATGAAAAAAATTTTTTTTCCTTCTATTTACAGAATTATCAAGCCAGTGTTGATGATTTCAACAGAGTACTTCTAATAGATCCAAATGTTCTTGAAGCAAAACATGAACTGGAGGAGGTAACCCAACTGCTTAACCTTCACAGCAGTGCTCTACCTGGCAGTCAACAAAAGCAAAGGAAGAAAATAACCATACAAGAGGTATACCTGTATATTTTTAAGAGCAGGCAGCACAGAAGCCACACCTTTTAAGAGATAGTACTAAAGCTTTTGTTTTGCACTTCTTAGCTCTATATTTTTGAGGGGTGGAGTTGTACTTTTCCTGTTATTTTGAGAGCATATTGGAGAATTCTTCCACGTGTTGTGTTCGGTGTCCATTACATTCAATAGTAAAGCCTGGACTGCTTTGAAGTGTATTCATAACCGCAGCAGACATGGGAAAAAAAGTGCATTTAGACTGTACTAAACTTGAGGATATGTTCCTTGTAAACAAAAATTGCCGAGACTTTGAAATACCTGTTTTACGAAATGTGGCTGTCAAATAGCAATTTTGTTTTTAAAGTCTGTGCTACTTGGGAAGCCTCCAGGGCTGTGCTGGCAAAGGTTCGATGTCAGCAGGCGTGCTGGCTGCTCCTGTGCTGGCAGTAAAGTTACTGGTCTGAAGACTGAAATCCTGCCCTAAAGAGCAAGAGTATGGGTAAAACATCTGTAGGATCTTATAAAAGAAATATGTAATGTAATGTTATGTACTGGATAAAAATGTTAGCCTTGCAGAGTTCTGTGTAGAATTAGGCGATGAAAGGATTTTCTCAGTCATCTGATATTTTTGGATTGTAGCTTTGCTGGTCCTTTAAGAATGGGGTTTTTTCCTTTTCATTTTAAAATACATAGTTAAAATACATAGTTACCACTCCATAGAGTGATACTGTAATTTAATAATGTAATTTCAAATGGTGGTATAATGAAAACTGCAATTATTAATACAGAAACAACTTGTTTTACTGAAACACTTCACATTGTCACGGGTTCATGGGATTTTATGTAACTAGCGTAAGCTGGGTACAGTGTTGGTTAAGCTCTGAGTTGCGACAAACAAAGGGACCTGGGGAGTGTTTAGAGGAGGTTTGGGAAGTGACTGCATTGTTCAGACTCCAGCTAACTACATTACTGGCAGTGGTAATTTTTCCAGGGGTGGGGCAGGAAGCGTTTGTTTGCTGCCATAATTACAGCTGCCCCCTTAGAGAGCCTTCCCTGTCTCATCTGCTGTAGTACAAGGTAGTTCTATGAAAACAGACTGCAAAGAAGAGTAAGGAAAATTTGATTAGAAGCTGGGATTTATGAATATTATTGCATTTTAATCAAGTAAGACAGTCAAGATTTCTCTCTTGATACTAAGGATTGTTTTAAAAATAGAACAAAATGTTTATAAGGCCAATGCAGTATTTCCCAAAAATGACTAGTCTAGCTCACAGCACAACACTGTACTATGCAGTACAGTATCTTCAGACTTTCCAAAACCTTGGCCTCTGTTGAAAAGACCATGTTCAGTAATAATTTAGTCAGTTTTTACTAATTCCACAACTCTTGATAGCTTGAAGTGGATTTTAGCAAATGTAGTTGAACCCATAGCTGATTTTCTAGCGACTGATTTGTGAAACTTGGTACAGGCTGCAAACGTGGGAGAAGTTAAGTGGGTATTCAGGCAGTTAGACCATGCTGAGCTTTCTCCCTCCGCAGCAAGACTCCCAACAGCAACCTGATATAGCTGCTGTGTTACCTGTGCTATTCTGAAGGCACAACAGTGAAGTGAAACATGGGTGTCTGGTGACTTGACTTCAGTTCTGCTTGTCTTCTGCAGCTTCACATTTAATACATGTATACAGTCATCCTTAGCTTTCTCCCAGTGGTCCTCAGCTGTCTTTCTACAGTGGAGTGTCAAGCAGTTAAAGGAAATGTAAACTACAAACCTTTAAAGATAAATTAGAGAGATACTATTCTGGGGGGAAGTAGGACATAAAAGAAAATCAGTGCCTTTCTTTTACAAAGAGTAAAATGCTAACTTTAATTTAGTGACGTTATTGATGGATATAAGCATGCAGTTTATGAAGGTTCAGGTTATCCGTATGTCCACATTAAAATGATTTGTTGCCGTTTTCCTTGTGAAGGTGACTGATGAACAGGAAGAGTTTGCTACTTCAGAAGACGACGTGACTGATCACGTTACTTCTCACAAAGCAGTTCAAAAGAGTGTGCCACCGAAGACCTCTGAGAAACTGCGTATTTCTGAACCATCTAATGCTTATGATTTTGGTCAGATTATACATGCAGTGAATACCAATAAGGATAAAGCTGCTTGTGCAGATCTTTTAGCAATTACTGATCCAAAAAAATTACCAGTGCTGCTAAGTAACAAACTTGAAGGAGAAGTCTTTTTGCTTTTCATCCAGTCATTGGAATATTACGTAGTTGGAAAAGATCCCGGCCTTGTATATCAGCACCTTTTCTACTTGAGCAAAGCAGAAAGATTTAAGGTAAGAACGTAGATTGAATGCATACTTAAGTTGAACAGAAACCTAAAGGACATTTTCATATCTTAAAAGGAAACAATGCACTGATTTTGTATCTCTGCCAAATACTATGATTTTCAGTCAACCTGTGCTAATTATAAAATAATCTATTTTTTCAGGTGGTGCTGGCCCTTCTTAGCAGAAATGAAAAAGAACAAGTTCAGCAGCTGTTTGATTTACTTTCAGAAAACCGGAATAATCAGTACTCTTTGGAGGATCTTGAGAGCCTTAAAAAGGTTTACGAACTTTAGGAAGTTAAAATTCGTTGGTTGCATGTTCGTGTTCATAAGATGGATGTATGAACTCTGCAGACTTGCATGGATTGAAGTTGGCCTTTACCCAGACTGTATGAACTCTGTTTTGTTTTGACAGCACATGCACATTTAATACTCGCTGCTCTTTTTTTCTTGTAGTTGTATACATTTTTAATCTCTAGAATTCAATGCATGTCTTTGTGTTCGGTAACAAGAGTTCATGTTATTTGGTGTACTGATTTTATTTAGACTGGTTAATTATATATATATATAAATATTTTGCATTATATATATAATGTGGAATGTCTTGATGGTACGATAGATAATACACTTTTAATCATCCCTTGTTATATCATTTTGTGAGTTGTATGATAAAGAAGTGTCTTCAAGATAAACGGGTCAGTTAGCAACATCTTTGCTAAAATGAGTTTACAAGAAGTATTAACACTTTTTAGACGAACTACTAGAGGCCATCTGTTTCTTCACTGTCCCTGGTCTATACAAAACAGATTTAAATATTTTTGGTGCAATACAGCTTAGCAGCAAAGGTGAATGGATAATACATTAGCTTGTCATTAAATAAATGGGTAGGTTTTTAAAATTATTAACAAGTGAGTAATTTTACTGCACAGAGAATTATTTTTTTTCTGTGGTTTGCATGGCTTTTGGAGTGACAGTGGTAAACAGGAGAAGTGACTGCACTTAGCAATAAAAATATTTAACTCTTGAGTTTTGTAATCAGATTATTTAAAACACCAGCTATTTCTGTTTACAGGTGTATTTATAAAGCTAAAAGTAAAACCATTTTGTGGACCAGTATGATTTTTTTTTATTTATTTCAGGCAGTACCTGTGTTTTATATTTGATTCTGACAAAAATCCTTTTTTCAAGATGAAGCTTTTAAATTTTTCAAATACCCAAATGCCTTCTTTGCACATGTGAGTTCAATAGATGTTTATATCACTAGCGCTGCAGAAATATTAAGGATATTGTTCTAATGAAAATTTTTTCTCAGGTGTATATTAATTAAAAAAATAAATTTTTTTCTTGAAAAGTGCAACTATGGAATTCTCTTTTCTGGTTCTACACTCTTTAGGCTTATAATTCTGACAAACGCGACATGGGTTTGTCTTGAAGTCGAGTACCAAGAACGAGGCTTGTAATTCCTAAAGCACTGTCAGTACAACTGGTGGTTTCTTGTTTTTAAATGCCCTCTTTTTATGAGATTGTCATGTGTTCTGGAGAGATCTTTTGTCTTCTAATCTGTGTGTGACCGATTGTACTCTACCAACAAAGGGACAATTCCATTCTCCAGTTGTGGTGGAAAGGTATTCACATTCACTAACTTCTGGCTTCCTGATTTCAGTCGTTTTATTTTTTCCACAGCAGTTAAGCATGTTCAGAGCAGATTCATTGTATGCGTGAAACTTACTGATGTGGTTTAGAAAACTTAATTTTAATTTAATAGAGTTCAGAGTGTTTTTAATAACAGTAAGTAGTAATAATAATACATGGATTAGGAAAAAGTTCTTGTGGTAAAAGAAAGCATAAAAAACAGCTGTGTAATTTTAAAATAGTCTTAGTTGCTTGAAAACTGTAGCTGAGTAAGAGCCAATGTCAAAAGCCACCATGTAACAAAAGCTCTTGATGAAGTTAAATCTTTCTCTGTGCCACCCAAAACCCCAAGGGTTAAAAGCTCTTTAGAGAGCTTCTAAGCAGCAGTCTTGACTGCTAACATTTTTATCATCTCATGTGTATAGTTTGTTCATGTGTATAGTTTGTTTTGCCACTGAAGATAAAAATCAGAATCTTTGCAGCAGTAAACCATAATAAAAATATAATTTAGTAAATTTAAGAGACAATCAGACATTATTGAAAAAAACAAAAAGGCTCTGAAAGACCTGAGATCTTTAATGGAGTGTTCTTGACAAATCATTTATCCATGAGGAAGTAGACAAAGGGGTTTCCATAGGTGGGTGTACAGTCTCACAGTTAATGTTAGGACAGTATTAATCAATCCCTAGTGATTAAACTAGAAACCCAGAATTAGTCCAGGGGAAGGAAGTCCAATAGTCCAGAAAGGTGCCTTTTCTTGTAATACCTTCCAGCTTGAATGGCAGCTGAAACTGAGGTTAACTCACTTTGAGGTAAAAATGACAGAGATCAGCAGATCAGGAAGCTAAAATGACCCCTTGTTAAGACGTTCTAAATGGAGAACTGCAGCAGTGAAGCCGTTCTCCAGCCAGGGGCCGGGAGCCGAGCTCTGTGCCCCCGTGGGTCAGTGCCGTCAGCCAGAGAGTCGATAGCAAACATCCCCATTTGAAAAATCTGCGCTTTCCCATGGAGTCACCCATCTTCTAAAGCAAAGAGCTGCTGGCGAGTCTGTCTCTGTTCAGGGGACGGTAATAAGAGGGCAGGTTTGGCTGGAAAGCTTAAACTCAGCCCCAAGGCAATGCTGGGCAGCGGGTGTGTTCTCACTTCCCCTGGGGTGAGTTCGACCCCCCAGTTCCAGGCGGACTGGAGGGTTGGGTGGGTGAGTGTTTAGCCTCGGCCAACCCGAGCACTTGTTAGTAGGCAGCTCCTCTGGTAGAGCTTGACACTGACCTCAAAGGATGTTCCAGTATATTCCCAGCACTTGTTTTCAAAAATTCTTTTAAGCTCATTCCAGTCCATGATCCTAAAGGGATCCCAAAGGGATCATGGACCTCACTTCCATGGAGTCCTGCGTTCCTGGGACTGCCCCCAGCCCGGGTGTACGCTCCCAGCAGATCCTGCGCACCAGCCCTGCTGTGGGAGATGTCCCAGTTTCCTCCAGCACCTGAGAGTGCACCTCGCTCCCGACTGACCTGCTGAAGCAGAAGCCATTGAGGGGTAACGGACGCGGTAACTGCGATTGCCCTGCACGAGGGGCGGCAGGACCCTGCAGTTACGGGCACTAACCCTTTACTGCGCCCGTGCTGTAATTAGCGGGTCAGCGTTTCTGTCTCATACCCCTCACGTCTGTCTCGAGGAGGAACTTTTGGCCTCAGCTTCCAAAGTTAAAGCAACATAGATTTTTTTTTTTTTTAAGTACAAGAGGCTGAAGAAGAAACTGAAACATTTATTGCTTTAATAGCTGCACGATGAAGTTGAATAGTGAAGTGTGTGTATATATATATACACGTGTGTGTGTGTGTATATATTAAAAAAAAAAGACTTAGTAACTCTCAAATGTCAGAAAAATGGTTTGTGAAAATGAAAGCAGGTTTGAGACACCAGCCATTCGCCTGTGAGACCAGCACCAGGCAGTTGTTTCGCTGGTGTTCCTGCCTGGTTCAGATTTCATTGCGGTCAGCTGCTCGGTTCAGACAGTGTTTGAGGGGCCCGACTGACAGGCAGAACAATTCCTAAAGAAATAAGACACATTAAAAAAAAAAAAAAAAAAATCCAATGCCTTGTTAGGGACGCTGCTGCTGATTCGGCCTGAGCAGCTCCAGCCAAGGCCACCAGGCTCCAAAACCTGCACCTTTTGTGGGGCAGCGTTAGATGACTGAAAATCATTTTAGGGCTGTGAAAGGCAATTATTTCAGGTGTTGGTGTCCTAAAACCACTCAGCTGCAGGTAAGGGCTGCCTGAAGGTGTCCCTCTTGGCTTAATCTGGGAAACATCCTCAGGGCCAGAGGGAGAAATCTCTGCAGCCCTAAGTAGTTGCAGCGTGACAGCAAAGGCAGGACCACCTCACGCACCAATAGCGTGGGCAGAGGGGGGATATGCTTTGGTTTATTGGTATTGGTTCTTACATCCTTCTAAGCGTAAAGCAGTTTTTTTGTAGACGAAGGCAAGAGAATCTCAGCTGGCAGCCCTGGCTTTGTGGCGGGGAGGCCCAAATGGCTCGCTCTGGGGCTTGTCACTCACCCCCTCAGCAGGAACAGCCACCTTTTTAATTAAAAAAAAAACAAACCCAAAAACCATGAACAAACCAAAACCCACAACAATACAAAAACCTGCTCCAGGAGGAGAGGGTTGGTTACGCGGGTGATGGGCGCCGGCCAGCGAAGCGTGGTCCCGAGGTGGCCATAAGCCGGCCAGCCCCAGCACAGCAAGGGGCAGAGCGACACTACGCGTGCGGCCGAGCGGACCAGGCGTGCAGGGACCCCTTCGCTCGTGGACACAAATCCCTGTTTTTGACACAAATGGAGGGATGGGAAGTGTCTCTCTGTAACCACTGACAAGGCGGGCGGGTAGGTAGGGAACAGAGCCTGCCGGGGAGCAGGGGTTGGCACCCACATCATTTTGCTCCCTTCACCCAATCTTTGACGTTTTCAGGAAAAGCCTGCTCCAGGTAGAAGAGAGGAAGGGTGAGAGGTGCTACCAGGGATGAACGTCATGGTGGCGCGGCTGCTCCTCTGGCCGAAAAGCTGCTTTACTGCAGAGCCCTCCCCAGCGCTTGTTTCGCCCTCCCCGCGCAGTGGCGCCGGCAGCAGAAGCCGCCGAGAGCCCAGCGCTGCCAAACCGCGCTCATCTTACCTGAGAAGGGTTTTCCACCCATCCCACGCCGCTCCGCTTCCTGTAACCCAGTTGCACGAATAAAGGACTGCTCTTTGTGGCCGCCGAGCTGAAGGATTTTAGACTTGTTCTTTGCAGCAAACAAATACACATATTTTTGAACAGCAGGGAGCAAGGCTCCTTCCCCACTTGTAAATCAAGATTTATCACCCAAGTCAGCGGCCCGTGAGCCGCAGCCACCCAGGAGACAAAGGGCTGGTGGCCCGGAGCTGGGTGTCAAACCCCGAAGGCTGCCTGAAGGGGTGTTAGGTGGCACTCACCCTGAGCGGCCGTCATTCCCTGGGTCCCTGTTTGCCTCCCCGCTGGGATGTGACACGTTTCAGCCTTCAGCCGCAGCCGGGCACCGCTGTCACTTCCTTGCAGCCGGGTGCTATTTCTCAGGTCCTGCTTGCTAAATGCCACCCGCGTAAATAAATTCAGGAACACGGGAGTGTTTTTCCTAATCAGCGAGAGGGATTATAGGGGGATCAAGTGCCCGGCGCACAGAATGTGCTCAGAATGTCGAGCCTGTGAGGAACGGGCAGCTTGAGCCACATAAACCCCCACAGCACTCGCTGCTCTGGTGCCTAAACCCAGCGGCTCTAACGTAAGTTGGTGTGGGTTTTAACATCCTTATCGTGAGGATGGTGAGCAGTAACAGTCCTTTCGTCAAGCCGGCTCGGCGGGACCCAGCGCAGGGGGAGCTGTGTCTCGCCAGCCTGCTGGTTTCGCCCGGCGCCATCATTTCTGCAGGCTCCCGTGCGCCGGCGGTGCTGAGGCATCACGTCGCGAAGGCAGCCAGGTGCCTGGCCCGGAGGGTTCACGCTTGTGGTGGAGCTTCCAGGAGGCTGGATTTTGCATCGGGGGATACCTTTTCCCTCAGCTGCCTTGGCCAAACGTGAAACACTTTAAGGGAAGCCCAGTGGAGCCATTTGATCACGTTTTAGGGGTGAGCCCGGAGGCTGGCAAGGGGATGCTCCCAGGCACTGTGTCTCCTTTGCCTGCCCAGCGGCTCCCATGGAGCATGAAGTCCAAGCAAACATGGACGACGTTTGGAGGAGCTGGCGCTGGGGCAGGAGTGTTAGGTGGGAGCTGGGCACACGGCTGTGTCCGTCAGCGCGCTTGCGCTCCAGCACGTGTCTGTACAGGACAGGGCTGAGGAGCAGCGGGACCGGTCTGCTCGGCCATACAGCCCCACTCCCTTCCGGCTTCCCACGTGCCAGCTCTGCCTTGTCCTGACCCCAAGGCCTCGCCAGCGTCGGCACAGCCCAGCGCTGGGCAGCCACAAGGCGCTGGCGGCTTCCCCTGCCACCACCCGGGCTGGGAGGAGAAGCCCAGGTCTTCCATGCCTAAGGGAAGCTGAACGAGGAGGTCCCATGGCAAGCCCACCGCAGATCCAGGAGCAGACCCCATCTGCCTTGACCACTGCCTTTCCCGCTCCAGGTGGGGACTGCCAGGATGGGGGTGGTGCAGAGCTGAGATCAGGAGCAGCACTGGGTGCTCCTGCCGGCAGCTTTCCCTATGGAGGGCAGCATTCCCACAGCCAGAACAGTGCAGGACCATGTGGATCCACTAAGAACTGCCATTTAAAAAAAAAAAAAATCTTTAGAATGGCCACTTAACACCCTCGCTGCACTTGGATCGGTCCCCACCCAAGGCAGAGGTATCCAAAAATGCTGGTGCCTTTTATAGCAACATGCTGTCACTGCTCATCTGCCAGGCAACGTGGAAGGTCATCTCCTGCCTCCTTCAGCTCTCTCCATGTGTCCACCTCCTGCCCCTCTCCTGGTCTTCAGCACTTTTACATTTCTTAAAAACGCTAGGGCAAGGGGGGCAAAGAATCTAAAATCTCTCCCCTAAACAACTAAGTCAAGTGAAGTATTATTAGGAAGTTATTTTTAAGTTCATTAAATCCAGTTAATATTTGTCAACCATCTGCTTGGTTATCCTTACAAAGCCTTGCTACCATTTCTAGGGTACGCCATTTCCTTCCTCCTGTTTCTTCCGCCATTGGAAATGGTATAAATAACGCTCCGGTGGTAGCTTTAGAGTTGACCCAGTGTAACAACTACCCTCCTGTTATTCACTCTGATATAAATATGGCTTACACACGGGTTTGGGATGAGGCAGATCCAGCTATGTCTTGTGCACGGGCTCCCCGTCAGCCTTCCTTTCGTGCTTTGAGCCCGTCGCGATGCAGGTGAGGAACTGACGCCTAATGAAGGGGCAGCTCAGCCAAGCACAAAATACCAGCTGTTACCCAGAAACTCCGCCGTGTTTCAGAATGAACTTCCTACAAACCACGTGAATCCAGAAAAGCATCACTTCAGGCGGAGAAGGCGGAGTTTGAGTTCAGCTCAGCAATCGGAGCCCATCCGCTCGGACCAAGGTGGTGCAATTTTGTTTAAAGAGTAATATCCTTATGCCTGAGCCGCATCCTCCCGGAAACCCATTTACTGTCCTCGTGCCAGCGAGACAGCTCGGATTGCTGTTCTGTAAGATGGAATCGCGCTGAAGTCTTGTACAAACTGCAACTAACTTTAGATCTTATATTTCAAAGTAGCAGAGCATTCAACTTCCAAAGCAGACCTAACAAAATGAAAGGGCTTAAAGGCAACAAGAGATGACAGCAGCCAGCACCTTACTGAAAAAAAAAGCACCTTCTGGGAACATACACCTTTTTTTATAAGGCTAATGAGCACACTAAGCAAAGGACCACTAGAAGTCAGTATTTAGACATTTATTTCAGATATGCAGTTTACACGCATATTATTGAGCAAAACTGAATTGCAAATATACAAATACTGTAACAAGCATTACCAAATAACATAACTGGCACTAGTGTTATAAGCATATTACCGAAACTGGTGAGGATAAGTCATGGAAGAGGACTGCAGCTCATGGCATTTTCTTTTTACCCAACCAAACTTCCAGTAGCACCATAATGGCAATACATGAAACACAAGACAGAACATTGTTAACTGTTATTCTCATATTCACAAATATTTTTTTTTTTCATTTTAGTGAATTACATTGCAAAAAAAAAAATGTTAACAGTGCAGGCGCTTTGGCCAACTTCAGCTTGTGTTCAGCTGTACATCTTCCATATGCAAAAGAAAAAAGAAAAAAGCCAGCATATTTGGAACCCACCTTTGCCCTTGGGCAGTCATTGCACTGCACTTTGATTCTGGGACTGAGGATCCGCACGTCTTGCAAAGAGATGTCACGTCCACGAAAGCCTGAGTGAGTCTTTGGTAGGCCAATACTTCAGTATTATTATACGTTTATCTACCACAGTTATTTTAATTACTAGGATTTTCTTTTGTGATCCAAGGTGGCCAGAGAGGACATTCTGGAAAACATTACAGTAAAATCCTCAAACGACCAGGCACTTCAAACCCAGTCTTTTCCAAAGGCACCAAGAATTGACGGGGCACCGTTTTCCCCCCTAACGAAAGGTGACTGCATCTGCTTTTCTACAATACTTATAAATCACTGGATTGTTATTTTACAGTTTTTATACACTATATAGTAGCCTTGTCTGCGGCATGGTTGGTTGCATGAATAAATAAGTAACCCCACTGTTCTTCACAGGTGATGCCTCCATTCCACCATGTATTAAGTACCAATTTCTTCTGTTTCAAAATTCTGTAAAATGCCAGAACCTTGCTCAAAGTGTACACACATACAAACGCTTTGACACAGGCTACACCCCTCTGAAGATACGCGGTTCATTCTACATGCATCCTAAATACAGCATGTCCAGTTATGAAACAAAATTATCATTACCAATATTCACTGCTGAAATACGTTTGTATAGTTCTCTGCAAAACTTTTCCTTCCCTTAAATAGAGTTCACACAAGAACGGTTTTAAGTCACTAACGCTCAGCTAACACCCATTTATCCAAAATCCCATGTTTTCCAAGTGAACAGTGCGGGACATGTTATTCATTTCAGCGTTTAATGTATTAAGAATTTACCAATTTTTATCTAAATACACCAAGTATATGCTTTCAAGCAAAGTTGTGGCAAAAATACAAAACATGGACGTATTTGTACTGCTGTAATGCACTTGGTTAAAGCCTTCATGTCTCTTCACACAGGTCTAAGATCCATATGAAGTATTTTGCCTTATCAGACAAGTATATATAAAATGCAGCTGTATCAAAACCTTGCTTCTGCTGGTCACCTGAAACTTAGGGAAGTCGCATGAAATTCAACCAGCTTTCAGACAGGGTTCTTTAGTGGTAAGTATATTTTTGCAGCACTTATAGGCTTAAATTTCAGTCTGAATAGCAGTGCTTAATTCCCCAGCATGTTGTGAATGGTTGTTGTTTGTTTCTTTCAGTGCTTCACCAACACCTAAATCTACATCTGTCGCAGATCCATTATTAATGCTTTCCTCAGCAATGTAACTCAGCTGTGGAACATCAGTGCTTGGGGCTGTTGGAACAGGCACAGGGATTCCACTTGGCTGTGGAGAGTTTTCCAAGCGATCATTTTCCACCTCTGGGAGAACACTGACTGTGGTGAAGCGAGTATGATAGTCGCTGGAACCGTGGCTACAGGAAGTTTTCATACTTTCCATATCTGAGCAACTAAACTCAGAGAAATGACTCGAGTGAGAATCTGCTACAGAGGGAATACTATCGCTAAGAGAGGGAGAGTCAAATTCACTGGAGTTTGTGCTTTGTTGTTCCAACAGCTGAGCATCCATGTCCTCTCTTGTCTCGTTTATCTTCATGCTACTCTTCTTCCTCAGTTTACCTTTACATTTTTTTCCTGCTGTTGCTTCTTTGGACCACTTGGTGGCACCAGATTTGCTTTCTGGCAAACAGGCGGAGGAGCAACCGGCGTTACTACGCCCTGCAGCGCTGCCGTCATCCACACTACTGCTTCCGCTGTTGTGTCGGAATTTGGCTGGCTTTGATTCAATATCCACTTGCACTTCCATACTGTTGCCTTCCCTAGAACAAGAAAGAATCATAGGGTTGGAAGGGACCTCTGGAGATCATCTAGTCCAACCCCCTGCCAGAGCAGGGCCACCTTAGAGCAGGTTGCACAGGAACGCGTCCAGGCGGGTTTGGAATGTCTCCAGAGACGGAGACTCCACCACCTCCCTGGGCAGCCTGTTCCAGTGCTCTGCCACCCTCAAGGTAAAGTTCCTCCTCATGTTTAGGTGGAACTTCCCGTGCTCAAGTTTGTGCCCATTACCTCTTGTCCTGTCACTGGGCACCACTGAAAAGAGCCTGGCCCCATCCTCCTGACACCCACCCTTCAAGTATTTATAGGCATTGATAAGGTCCCCCCTCAGCCGTCTCTTTTCCAGACTAGAGACACCCAAATCCCTCAGTCTTTCTTCATCGGAGAGGTGTTCCAGTCCCCTTAATCATCTTGGTAGCCTTTGAATCATCTCTGAACTGGTGAGTGTAAGTGGTCACCTAAGCCAAGCTAGCTAACACAGCAAAACAAGCTCTTCCTGCTTTCCAAGACACACAGCCAAAGAAAGCTAGAGATTTAATTTGTTTTAGAGCAGTTTAGTGTTTAACCAAAAGAAAACAGCCCAAAGAAAAACACGAAGTCTGAATGATCAAACACTTCACTGAGCTACAGTGATTGTGGTGTTCTTTAGAAATAACCTTGGCAAAATCTAAGTAGTCACATGTAATTCAATTTGTAACAAAATCTGCATTTTCAAAGGGTAATCATAAAGTAGGAGAGCTGAGGCATGCTTAGAATATCTTTTAAGGCAAGGCTCATTAATCTTCTATTTTCACCACATTTCTCTTACCTGTCCAAAGGGATGTAGGAGTTCAGAATGGATCCTGCCATTGCTTTGGTACTGGCATTGTCACTAACCGTTCCCAAGCTAACTGTGCCAGATTCTCCACTCAGACTGTATCGTTCCTTCTGGACATCTGCTTGTACTTCCAGTCTTGGAGAGAAAGAACAAGAAGAGTTGCATGTGCTGCTGCTACTACAGTTAAAGCTCACTAGTTGAAAAACTGCTGTCACCCCGTAGAGTTTCACCACCATTCAGTAGTAAGTTTGTCCCTCCAGTACAGATGTGCATATTTGCCCTACTGAAACAGGTTCTCTCTTCCCACTGTCAAAAATTACTTTTTTAATAAAAAGCCAAAACCACCCCAAAGCAAAGCCACATTAATTTCCCAACAAAGCAAAGTGCTGCATGTTAACCAGCGCTTCTGGATTCTTTCCTCCCTGAGATTTACAATAACAGTTTCCAGGCTTAGCTACAATTCTTTTGGAGATAGCGTACTGTACTCTAAAAATGGAAAAAACAATCAGAAGGGTACGTAAGTTCAAGACATATTTCCCATGTTCCTCCAGACGCAAAATTATTACTCATCAAACAACAGGCAGAGTGCTGTGTTCTGTACTCTGCTTTATATTGTATCATTATCAGCTGCAACAGGAATAACAGAAACCTGAGCAATCCTAAATTGGGCTGAACAGGTAAGTCAGGAATTGAATTATAAGCTTTTTTTCCAAATGCCTTGTTTATCTATGTTCTGACAGTGAATTGGAAGGTTTTTTGTTCTGTTTCCCACTCTCAGCTCTTTAAAGAGGATAAGTATACCTCACTGAGCAGCCACAGCTTGAAATACCCATCCCAGCATAAGGGAACTCTTGATGCTGCCCTGCACTCCTTATTTTATATAGCCTGGACTTCCAAATTACAAAAAGAGATGAGTAGTGTTAGCACCTGATTTAAGGAGCAAATTCCATCCTCAACCCTAAGTGTTAACAATCCTTTCCAGACATTCCCTATCTCTTCATGGTGCAGGACACCCAACTGATAGTAAGGCCCTAATTCACAGGAGGCATTGAGCACTAAGTGACAAGAAGTTGCCACCTTGGCAAGGCCAGGCACCCAGCTGCCTCCCCTCCTGCCTAAGTCCATTATGAATCCACCTGGGCAGACCTAGGTGTTCTGAAGGCACAGCTGGGTACTTGTAGCCTACTGAACAAGTCAGCAGTTCTGACTTTGGGGCAAGATGCACCAGGGAACGTCACTCTGTTAAGATGTGAGGTACCTCCCTCTGACTCATGGGTGGCAGGACAACAAGATCTCAGGCCTGAAAAAAATTCAAACTCTTCTTTGAGGATTGTGGTCTGGCAGAATCTCTTTGTCAGAGCTGAACTGTCTCTATCTCCTAGAGACAGTTCCTTTCACTAGGAACCAATTTTAAAAAAATAAAAATCAAAAAGCCTAGTTAATACCACTTCCTCTGCTTACAGGTAGAGCAGGACACTGTACAGTAGGAAGCACGTCTCTTACCTGTTAAAGCAGTTAACCATTGCACTTCCTGAGAGACTCCCTGTTATACTGGCCCCAGCCAGGGCCATGGTACTAGCGGTTTCACTTAGGTTGTCTCGAATGGCTCCTATTCTATCCATGTGGCTACCACTTGCGCTCAAGCTGCCAGTCAGCCCTCCGACGCTTCCTTCGCCTATGCTAGGGTTATGACGTGCCTCTGCTACTGAAGTGGTATCTAGAGAGAAATAAAGAAGGCTTGTCAGTCACAGCAGCAGAACTTCATAGTTTCTAGAATGTGACCATGGAAACTATTCCTGAAATTATGCTGAAAAAAAGCATTTATAAAACATACTGTAACAAAAAGTTAACTTCATCCAAAAATCCAAAAGGGACTGTTCTTCGAGTTGCTATAATGGTTATGCCTGGCGTCACATACTTAAAGATACCAAAAAGTTAACTATCAATAGGACAGGTAACATGGAGCAAAGGAAAACAGAGAGACCTTATCACAAAGGATACTGCCATGTAATTAAAATAAAAATAGCACCAGATAAGCATTTAGTTCCCTCTATTATAGATAAGAAGAAGAAAGCCTGCAAGCTTTTACAAACCAGTATTGTGAAAAAGCAGCATTAATTATATCTTAAAACTTTTACCTATGGAAAAGACTTTACTAGAGTCTGGCTTTGAATAAAATGGGCAAGAAAAGCTCTAATGCAACTCAAACACAGAGCAGCTGCCATCACCTGAGAGCTGGTCTTTCAGCAACGAGTGAAGGTAGTCCTAACTGTATTGTACCCCTTCTGCAAATAAGTACTCTAGTATCCACGGCACTCAAATATAAGTCACGAAAACAAACTTTTTAGAAAATGAAACACAATTTTCTTACCTACAGCTGCATTTGTTCCACCAACATTTATATCATTTTCATCATCAAATTCTATCCTGACACCTTTTCCATTGCCTGCTGACACACCACAGCCTCCACTTCGGCAGAGGGAAATTGGAACAACTCCATACACGTAAGCCAGCATAATAGGAACACCAATACCTACAGAGGAAAGTACAGTATTTCATTAAATGTGACTTATATTTTTGGAGCCTCTCATAAAAGCAATTTCATTTTCCACGATTGCCTAATTTTTCACACTTGAAAGAAAATCAGGAGGGAGCAAAATTAAGACATACTGGGAAATCACTAAGGTGAAACAACAGAAAAGTACTTTCAGCAGGCAGAACATCCTCTATTAGCATTGGTACGCAGAGAAGCTTAATGCTTGATTAATTAATACTTCCAGTATGTCTATAACATCTTTTACAAACAAAATGAAAATACTTTCAAGGTTCATATAAGCTCCATTGGTGACTGTAATAATGTTCCACCTGAGAAGCAGAAATAGCAGAGATCTATTTCAAATGTTATTCAACTAAAAATGAATTCTACTAATTTAATTTAATGCTTAATTTTGCATCCACTAAAGTCAGATGGGGCTTTGCTATCAATTTAACAGGACTTAACATTATTATTACCGTGGAATCTTTCGTACTTTTTGAATCACACTGATTCAATTTAAAAATTTTAATTATACAAGTTTTCCTTAAAAGTAAACAATTCTGTGGAGCAGGGTAGCAAGAGTTAAGGGAAACCAGTGAAAGTAACTGTGGGATAAAGCACACGCAGATATACAAACCTCCACCCCACCACTTCTAGTGGACTGTGAAACCTACTCCTTTGGCACATGAATTAAACCTTTGCTGATGGAAGTACACAGATGGTACAGAGAAACGGCAGATTGAAAAGTGGCAAGCTGGCACATTCTGAAAAAGCCAGGAGAGGCGCAGACCCAATGCAAAGGCTCCTCAGCCTAACCTAAAACACAGGTTCCAGTTATAGGAAGTTCCTTTCACTAGAAATTTCTCCACATTCAAGGAGGAAATACGTATTCTTGAGGTCGCTATTTTGGAAGCCATATAATGCCCTGAGACTGGAGGCTGTGTGTTAATGGCAACAGGGCAAGAGCAAAAACTCCACAAAATAAAAACCCAACTGCCTTCCCTAAAAAGCCAAGTTCTCTCTGGTCGGGAATAAGAAACGGCTTGAAAGAACGAGGTAAACCAGACCTATAAATACATCTATGAGACTTTGTGTCCCACTACCTGTTTAGCAGGGATCTGGCACCACAGCTACATGAGAACAATGCAATGCAGACAGACACCAGAGACAGCTTTATGACTAGCATATCTGAATTTGCGCAGTGGCCCACCATTGTTAACAAGCAGTTTTAAGCCTCAGCTTCATGGTCAATTTAAACCATCGCTTACTAAAAGCAGCCCTGTCTTCCTGAGGCCACAGATTCCTCTCTGAGCATTACTTCTGGCACAAGGGGGAACACTGCATGCACGACTGCGTGATGAATCGGATCAGGGGACTGATCCAGCCTAAAACTAAATGATGGGTCTTAACGTGAATCAGTTATCCACAGCAGCTTACTCTGCAACTGTAAAGATGCCAGTGCTGCAACAAAGGAGAAGCAAGGCAGCGCTGGGCATGTCCGCTCCTCCTTTCATAGGATCACAGAATGATAGGGGTTGGAAGGGACCTCTGGAGATCATCTAGTCCAACCCCCTGCCAGAGCAGGGCCACCTTAGAGCAGGTGGCACAGGAACGCGTCCAGGCGGGTTTGGAATGTCTCCAGAGACGGAGACTCCACCACCTCCCTGGGCAGCCTGTGCCAGGGCTCTGCCACCCTCAAGGGAAAGAAGTTCCTCCTCATGTTTAGGTGGAACTTCCTATACTCAAGTTTGTGCCCATTCCCTCTTGTCCTGTCACTGGGCACCACTGAAAAGAGCCTGGCCCCATCCTCCTGACACCCACCCTTTAAGTATTTATTAGCATTGATAAGGTCCCCCCTCAGCCATCTNAAACCTAAAACCAGGGTTTGTTTACAGTGATCTTCAAATTACATGGAAAGATGACAAGTATTTTGTAACGTACAGCCAGATTTTCCTCAGCTGCTATCCTCAACAATCCCTGCAAGAAAGAATGTGATAGAATTCAAACTGACCCCCAAGAGCGTAATAAATAGTTTGACAACTGCTGTCATGTTAGGTGTAACAGACTCTGGTTGTCTTCTGTGTTGAGAAAAGTTTGCTATTAAGTTATTCAAATTCAAACAGACTCTGTGGCAACAGTTTTTTCTTGGTCAACCATTTAAAAGGTCTTTAATCACTTCAGTTTTAAAAAGCCAGATATAACAATGAAACTTCAATTTGCAAGATAAAAATTATTTCATTCTTCATTTTAATGCAGCATTTCCCAAGTACTGTATTCTCCATTCTGCCCCAATAAATGCATAACCTCAGATTCCTCATTGTCTCTGTTCCTTCACCTACAAAAGGAAACTATAGGACTTATCTCTGCTGTTTTATTCATGAGTGCTTAGACAGTTCTGGTTGCAAGGTGCTACCAATACACAAAATAGTAACATTTACTTACCTACAGTTACTGCAGCTACAACTGGTGAAACAATTACAGATAAGGTTACACCACCTGCTATAGCCAAGTTTCGCTTGTGCTTTGAAATGTCTTTGCCTTCATATCGATTGTGAATCTTGAGAGAAGAAAAGAAGAAAAGAAGAAAAGGTTTTTAGAGTATTGTCATCATCAATAACATATTGCTGCAAGGATGGAAGAACTGACATATAATACTTTGGAATCTGTATCCTGTTCTCTTCCAGAGAGACCACATTCTATGTCAGTTTACTCCTTACCTCATAGAAAAGAAAATCTACGCATTGCCTAATTTTAGGAAACTTCTTAAAATTAGTCAGAAGTCCTCCCATCCAGAAACTAGGCATTTACTTTCAGCCTCAAGTTAAAAGAGCTAAATCACTGAACAGGCTTTTTTTGTTTATTTGTTTAAACATTACTCCAGCTTACATGGTTGGGAAAAGCAGACAATTTTCAGGATCAAAGAATTACCACATCTGATCATATTGACACTTCTTTTTCCCAGCCATCTTTCCCCTGAACAATACTGAGTGAAACTTTCACAGACTATCAGATCTATGGAAACAGAGGCTGACATAACAGAGCCATGAAAACCTTGTAGAAAGGCAGCCTTCACCAAACACAGCCCGGGAGTGGGGCAGAGCAAGAGCCCCATTGCTCTGGCACCTTCTCATAACAAGCTGTCGAGACAGGAAATATTTTAGCAAACCTGAGTCTTATCTGTGCTACTATTTACCAAGGAATCAGCGATTTAAAACCTTTACTGATGGTTCGACTCTGCAAAAACTCTGACACGTGACTGCCTAAAAATTTATCTGCTGCAAATCCTGTGTGAACCTGAAAGACCTTTGAAGATCACTGTTTCACAGAGATATCCCACTTCATATATTTCATTTACTCTCTAGGAACATGGCTTTTCAGGGATATGCGCTTCATCTGTCATCCTTCTTGGTTAAGATGTAATTACAAAGGAACAATAGGTCACTATCTTAATGGTTGTCATAAGACTAAGTTAATCCTCACTACATCTAAGGAGGAACACAAGGAAGTCCTAAGAGGATAATCATAGGATTTTTGTATCAATATGCTACTGCAAAAAAAAAAGCCAACCAAAAAAACACTAAAAAACAAGCTGGAATGTTTATTAAATGTTGTGTTTTCTAAACTGTAATTTCAATCAGAAATTTTTTAGGTTAGCTCTCATTTTGGAATAAACTTACAGTATTTGTATGTGTTCAGGCCAGACAAGCAAGGAAAGGGCAGAGAAGGCACTGCACTTTTTATAAAGAGAATACATTTACTTGCTCTGAGGTACATTACACAAAAACGTAACACAGACTAAGGGAGCACTTGAATACAGAATATATCTATGGATTAAAAAGGAAAAAACGAACATGAACACTCTCACAGTACAAGCGTGTAAGAATTACAAACCCAGGAAGATCAGGTTTCATGTGGCTCTGAGCAATTAGCAGGATCATCTCAGGTACTGAATTGTACTGCTATGGGCAATTTTAACTACCGAAACAAAAGGTATACAACAAAGACATCTATTAAGGCTACCAGATTCCTTAAAGATAAAGCAATTAAGAGAAACAGAAGGGAGTAGTTACAGAGAAGAAAACGACTGAAATTATCAAGATAGGTTACACTGGAAGGAATGATTTCAGAATATTGAGTAAAAAACAAAGAATATCTAAATAAAAATACTGGGCCAGAAGCAGAGGGATTTCAATAAATGCAGAAAAACTGTTAGGTGAACAAGATTTATATTTATAAGAAGGAAGGACTGGCACTTCCTTAAGGAAACACTACCAAAGCACAAGCACAAACTCTTCCAATGCAGAAGACTGACAGAATGTTGTAAAAGAACAATGGAGCTTCCTTTACAGAAGCAGTAGCATTAAGAAAATATAAAGTAGGTCAGATTACTATGAATGGGTATAAAGGAACAGCATGAGGGTGTTAGGACAAAATCAGAAAGGTTAAAATGGAGGAGACAAAAAGCAAGGGACATCAAAGTCAACAAGAAATTATTCTACAAGTACAGTGCTAGTAAGAGGAAGACCAAAATGGATCATTCTGCTATTTAACAAAAAAGGAAAGACAGCCAATGGATGAAACTAGAGGCCCGTTTTTTTTTTTTCTAAAGATCAATCGTGATCTAGGTCACTGGTGACAAAGGAATAAGATATGCAGGAAAACAGCAGGTTAGAGTGTTCTTACATGAGCTGATCTGAAAAAAAAAAATCTCAGCAGGCCCAATTTCACAGCCACTAAATAATTTTTGAAAATTATTATTCACTGAAGATGTCTGAAAAAAAAAGATCAGGAAAACTGGGGAATTAACGACCAATGAACTGAACTTTAATTTCCTGAAAACTGGGAACTTACAGACTTGTAGGGTATGTGTTTTAGAGTACGCAAAATGAAAACAGCACATTGTTGAGAAAGAGATAACTGGCAGTTACATGCACAGGATGACCTTTTCATTTAACTCACCAGTAGTAACGCTTCAGCTCTACTGCTATATTGAAAGTGGACAAAAACAAAGGCCGGAGGAAATCCAGAAGAGAAGATGAGAATTGGCGGTCTAAACTACTGTGTTTTCTTGACAATTTGTCAAGAAAAACTGGAAGTGCTAGGTTCATTTATGATTCTATGATTCTATGATTTAGAGATAAGAATGAAAGTGGACTTAAAAAATCACCAAATATGTAATCGGATATTGCAAAGCAAAAGGATTCTTTGTGTCAGCTGAAGACAGGGCAATAAGAATTTACTGTAGGAAGAGCAATGGAAATTTTCATGAGGTTGCCCTCACAGTCTAACCTTCTGAGACTACCATTAATACATGAGAGGTGCTCAGTGATGGGGCCAATCCCAAAATCTAATGAGAAAAGCACAACTTGTAACAGTAATTCAAAACAGGTAACTGCTGCCTTCTTCCTCTTATTATTTATAAGGTTGCAATGACTGTATGGGACTAAGACATAACAGAATAGAAGGGTCAAAATACAACTGTAGCAGAAGGTAGGAGTACTTGCTTGAAAGAAAAGGGTGAAAAAAAATTTACAGTGGAAGAGCTGCATCCCTGGACTTTTTGTCTAGCAGCAACAGCTTGTGAGAGAAACACTCCCCCCCTCCCTTTTATCCTAAATTACAAATAGGAGATGTAATTAATTATCTTTTGTTTTCTTGCAATTTGTAATTTACTTTATATTAAAAGATATCCATTATATTTTTGAAAGGAAATACATCAACTGCCTTCTGATTAACATGGTCATTTGTAGTCGATTCCCACAAGCAGTAAAATAAAGACAGATGCTGCCTAGCTACCTGCACTGAACTGCTCCACATGCTGGACTGGCCCAAGACAGTTAATAAGCTGCCAAGTAGAAATGCTTAAATGTGTGCATGCACAAACCTATACCAGCAGAAGTTCATACTAGAACACTGGCAACAATCCACCTTTAAGAAAAATAAGATGGATTTTCTTTTTTCTTCCTTATCTAGACACTGCTTAAGAGACACAAGGAAAACCAGAGATTAAAAAAAAAAAGAGCATCTTTGAAAAAGTATGTAAGAACTTCCATGCCAAGATGTAAAAATTGGAAATCGTTTGGCGCTTTGCTCTGCCTGTTTTAAGAGGAACTACATTCTTAAAAATACTGCTTCTCCTTCCTGTACAATTGAAACAAATACCCTTAAACAATTCAGGGGCTGGTTAGTTTCTTTCTTGGGGGTTGCTCCGTTTTTTGTTTGTTTTGTTTTTTAAGGGCTGGTGAAGATAGTCAACTCAGCATAGTATTGCCCAAGACATACAATGAAGAAGGTAAAACCCGCAGCATGTTAGGAGTTGTAGCACATTTTACCTTACGTCCCACATAGACAGGAATTCCAATAATCATAGCAGGAATAGCAATGCCAGCGATTAAGGCAATTCCTACAGGAGCTCCAACAAGTGTCCCCAGCTGCCACAGTATTTTCTTCTTACGGCTCCATGGTTTCTTTCCCCAAAATGTGCAACCTGATGGGCTAATAGAAAGAAGTAAGACAATTGTAAAGAAACTGTAAATACATCAACATAACTACACACTACTGAACTGTTCTCTAGTTACAAAATTATTGTTCTTAGGTTCAAGTTACAGATGATGATTTGGTATCCATAACAGTTATTTCCTCAGATTATTTTTTTTTGCCTTTACAGCATACTTTGCAATGTAGTAAGAAGCATATTGTATATTACCACACGCCAATCTGTGATTCGCAGGTCGTATCGCTTACTATGAAGACAACATAGCAGTATTAAGACATTAATAAAAATAGCGGGTATGTTCATCTAAAGCACTTAATTTGTTTGTACTTAATACATATTGCATGCATGAAACTTAGAAACATATTTTCAAATAAAAAAACCCAAAGCACTGATTTAAATACACACATTGAAAATTAAGTTAATTCTCAGATACAGTTATTACAACTGTGATTCTCTACTCCAACAGGAAGAAAGCCAAAATTACAGCACCCAAGAATCTATTTCTAGATACTTTAGAAAACAAACTACCAACCACATAGATCTTTTTTCTTAAATGTACCTTAAATAATGTAAATCTGAGATCTCTTTCATACACAGCCAACAGAATTCACAGCCACAGACAGCACAAGTCATATGATTGCAGCTTCCGTCATTCATTTTTATTATATAAGCAGCACAGCGTGGGCACGGCTTTATGTCGTCAGCTGTTTAAAAATGAATATTAAGATCGTATCAGTTCTTTAGACATACATTTGGTAAAACTGATCGAGCCATTATCTGAAAAATGGAAGAAGTGTATTATAAGTTTGCTTTACAAATCTTGATTTGGCAATGACTTTATAGCTATATGCATTTGTAAACCTCGGACCAATTAAAACTATTGAAAACAAGGCATATTAGATCACATTCAAGTAATTGAATAGTTAATGCATACACTCTGTTCAAAGTTTTTCTAAACTTAATGCAATATATATTAGTCGGACATTAAAAATGTATCTTAATACAGGACTGATAATATGGTCTCTTTAAATATAATCCTCTTTTACATACCATGCTGTTATGAATCTTTTAGTCAAATATTTAGTCTCCACCCTGTTATTTCTTCTTATCTGAAATTCATCTCCCCTTCCACATTAAATGCATTTCTTTGTTATCACCAGCCTCCTCAAGTCCTTTTCACAGCCCTAACTACTTAATCCCTAGGAAAAAATATTGTGGCAAAAAGAAAATTCTGAGGGCTCTGCTTGTTCCCAAGTCAAATATTGAACAATGCAGTTAAGTGACTAGCTCTATCATTAACAAACAAGGGGTTATTGAGCAACAGTGAAACACTTATAAACTGACACAACCACAGTTGAGATCTTCTTTCCTTCACATCCCTGCTTAGCATCTGTGCTTTGGGACAAGCTATTGACTCCCAGCAGCAGAAATAACTTGCAGCGCCTAGTGCAGAAGTCCAAGTTTACTGTCTCTGTGCTACTAGGTAGGACAAAGGGAAAAACGGGGTTATACTTGGTATAAAGAGTACCCAAAGAGGTGCAGAACCAGCAGAAAACAGTACCTCTACGAGCTCCGGTGCACAGGGAGAGTGAGCAGCTGAACGGACGCACTAGCTATTCCCAGATGGGAACAGATGCACAACCTGCAGGGCAGTAACTAAACTGAACAAGCTCCTACAGCACAGGTACGGTGGACCTACCACTGTTCATGCTGAGAAGGACTAAAAAGGAAAGCAGCTGACGTGCTCATTTAAAGTTTATTTTTAAATGTATTTGAAAAAGTAGGGCAAGTTGCCAATTTTTAAGGCAAGATGGGGTGCCTTGTTAAAATAAGCCAGCACAAAAAACAAATTAGAGACTCCCAAGACCAGGGGTGGATTGGAGAACAACAGCTCTAACAAGGTGCAAGAGACTCTTTCCCTCAAGTATCTACCTTGTTTGGTCAGGCAGACACAAAAGCTCTCAAACAGATCAGAGTTTAGTGTGATTCGAAGCCAGTTCTTATCAATAGCAAATTGGACTCTTGCTCTGCAAAGTACTACTCTGAATAGTTTATCCTCTTTTCCGGTGGGTTACAAACAAGCTCAATTTTAAGAGAGGGAATTGTTTACTTTCTGGTAGACAAGATAGATGAGTATTTTATTGAAAAAACCACAAAGTACTAACAAACATAGATGTCAAACATCAGAGCTGGCATCAGACTAACAGTCTATTTTGAAAGCAGAAAAACAGTGCTTCTGAGTTTTATTTTTAAGGGCTTTTATTATTAGCAACCCTGTGAAATTTCACCTACAGTGGAGAAAACGAGTGTTCCCAGTGTGTAAGGGATACAACTAATGGAGTCAGCATGCCGAACCCAGAGAATGCTTTGCAGCAAGTCTCTTTGACTTCATACTTTTCAGCTACGAAGTAAGAATATAAAATGCTGACATGCCTCTAAGATTGAAGTCAGGTGCCCTGGTCAAAGAGTACTTAAAATTTGAATTCAAACTTAAAAATCTGAAACACAAAGTAGCTAGTATCTACCATACTACTATTCAGTTCTTTCATTTTTAGAGTTAATTGTGCAAATGTACTAAAAAAAATATTTTACAGACACAGTATCCCGATCATAAATACCTGCTGCTCCAGATTCCTGGCTGTAACTAATAGATGAAGAACGAATTGTTCTCAGGCGCAGACTTTGAGCTCTCTCCTGGCGAGCAGCATCGCAGGTCTGATTGGGATGCCAAATCTGCTTACAGTGGTAGCAAAACTCAGTTCCACAGCCTTCTCGTCCACACGTAAGTTTGGGACAGCTGGCACATCCAAAAGCGATCACAGCATATCTTGAATAATCAAGGGGGGCAAGAGAAAGTCTTGTTAATAAAACCAGTCCTATATATAGCCCAAAGCAGCCAAGACAGCTGCCAGAAGTGAAGCAGGTTACAAAGGCAGTGGACATCAGGAGTTGATGATAGCTGGCCAGCACAGGTTCCTTACCACCTCCTTACACAACTCTATCCATACGGCATTAGATTAAGACTGTACAGAAATATTACAGTGTAACACTTTGCTCTACTCATCTTAATAATTTAATGCAGTGATGAAAGATACTGTATTTATGGCTGAAGGCAGTACTGTATGGTGTACCTTCACAGATCAACCACAGTTTAGAAGAGCAGAACAATAAAACCAAAAAAGGTATGTAAGCAACTAGAAAGAGTTATTGTTTCAAAAGTCACTATGGGCACGTCTAAGCGTGACCCTTTCTATAATCTGGGAGGATCCCTGCTAAGTGACTTGTAGTGTCATCTATTACTGTAAGAGCATGACCTGACACTGCACATTTGTGTCTTTTACTGGTTGCCTTTTATCACAAACACCACTATCTAAATACATTTGTTTACTCTTTATATTTTAAAATGTAAAAACAAAGCAATTACTTAATAAATAAGGGTTTTGGTGTCTCAAGACAATTTCGTTTTTTTGACAGTTTTTTAAAAATACATTTCAAACTGTAAATGCAGAGACTGAGAAGAGTTCAGGGCCTCACTGCCACCCACACTCTGAAATACTCCAAACCAAAAAGCTCCAAGACCAGTGAGATTTACAAAACTGTGTTACACTATTTTGTAATCAGGCACTACATGCACAATTCTATACAATGACAGAGTTGTTGCCACAAATCAGTTCTGTCAGGTTTGCATTTTGAAGTTCACATGATAAAAACAATGTGTATTACAGTTTATATTGATACTAAATATAATTACATATACATTCCCATCAACTGTAATTTTTTTCAATGGTTTTATGCAATAGCCTTCTTTTAAACAGAAAACAACACAAGGTCCACTGGTGAACACTTAAAACAGATCTACGGTTTTATTCGTGTGAAGAGCCCACCTGAACAGACTTCAACAGATTTATAAATGCAGTAGGGTTTAAATTTATGGCTGTTCAAATGAAGGTAATTTTGTTTCAAAAGACTAAATTGTTTATTTTTACCCCCTGCCCTATTTATAGCAGTTGCATAAAATTAACTCAAAATATTCTTTATTGTAGTAATACAAAAAAAGATTATTCCCACTCAATATCTATCTGAAAATTTAGCTATTTTAATTTTACAGTAAGCTCTGTATAGTTAATGAAAGTCCTGCCCTCTTCATTGTTTTAAAACAGTGTGTTTGAGGTTCCCTCCCCAGAAGATCTGCAAACAAATAGGCACATTCAATCTTTAATTTACAGATTACGCTGTTACAAATAAAACTGATTTATATGCTAGTTTCCAAATACTTCTTACTTTCCAAGTAAAAATGAGTTTCAATAATTGCTAGATTCTTCTACACTGTTGCCAAGTTAATCATCTCTATTTTCCCACATACAGCAACTGAACAGATGATTGCTCTGTATGTACACAAAGAGACCCTGATCCAAACACTTCTTCAATATACAGGGATACATTCAAGACTCACTAATGCTGTATCAAAGAATCTCAAGCATAGAACACCGAATCAAGCATCTTTTTATGTCCTGCCTCTCATTACTAATAAAGATTGGGCACATCCCTAGAAGGACTCCCCATCTGGGATTGATTCATTGGCATACCTTTAGAAAGCAACTTTATAGTCTGGAGTAAATCTCAGTTCAAACTGTACAAGATTACAGGTTTAATTTCAACATTTTGCATTTATTTTACAGGTGATGCGAAAGCCAAGAGTTCTTGTTAGGCTGAGAGAAAGGACAAACAACCAAATTCAAAGTACTAACAAGTAAAACAAAAACCAGAGGCAAAGAGCAATTAATAGAAGAGACGATGTACAGTGAGAAGAGGAATGAAGAATTTGAACTGCTTTGCCAAATCCGCTTTTTGCTTGACAAAGATAAGAAAAATCTAGGAATCGCCACTCTCTAATAATGTCAGCGATACAATCTCAGAGCAAAACCATTAAATAATTCAGACAGAAAAAAAACCAACACATTCGGAATACCGATTTACTAAGGCTTCTTAAAATGACATTGGAAAACTGATATGAAGAAACATAAATCTCAAAAAATTAGTCTAGAGCAAAGCCCAGGAGGTTTCCTTACCCATGGCTCCTTCCCCACTGAAAGATCATCTATTTGCCAGCATCTCCTAACTAGCTGTTCCAGACTTCTACAGTATTTCATGTAACAAGAGCTGTCAGGATGCATTTGAGCTTGCAACAAAAGCCAAGGATGAAGTGGCCCAGGGTCAGAAAGACCCCGGTGCCAGCAGTATGGACCATTTCTAGTATTAGACTGAGGCAGAGATCTCACAGCTCCCAGGCAGCTCGTCCAGAGCTACTCCACCAGAGGTTCTCCTCCAAACTGACCTCTAGTTCCTTTGATGGGAAGATCATAAGAAGTTCTCCACTGGGACAGGAGAAGTAGGGCACTTAACTTTGTTTCAAGATCTGTTTGGTTCCAGTTTTGCCATCTCTAGGACCCAAATAGAGTGAAAGACAGCTGAAAAAGAGATATTTACTTCTTAACTATTCATTTGTTGTTTTCTGATAACGTGATGATGTTCTGATAGCACTGATGATGTAGAAAAAAAACACATTATAACAGAATAACATAACTTCCCTTCTTCTCTTCTTTCCTCATTGCCCCTCGGGGATCAAAGTTTTTAGTAATTATTTGCTCTTTAGATGGTCCAGATCTTTGTCCAAGTGTGATGCTTAAACCCTGAAACAGTATTACATGGGATGTTTCATCAATGCTGAGGAGAGCTGAAGCACTGTCATGCACCAGCTACTCAGTTCTTTCTTTTACCTATATGTGCAGTAAGTTTTTCTTACCAAAATGCTCTACTTTGCACCTATTTCCTATTTATTACAGTATCTATTTCTAACTTCAGGAAATAAAGTTACCCTCTGAACTTACTGCACCTCTCCTACTTTGCGATTAATTGCAAATTTAGTAAATGCACTCCCTCCAGCTCTTTCATGAAACACCACAGAATCACAGAATGGCTCGGGTTGGAAGGGACCTTAAATATCTAGTTCCAACCCCCCTGCCATGGGCAGGGACACCTCCCACCAGACCAGGCTGCTCAAAGCTCCANAGGTGGGGCCTCATGAGAGCAAAGAGGCAGAATCACCTCCCTTGACCTGCTGGCCATGCTTCTTTTGATGTGGCCCAGGATGTGGTTGGCTTTTTGGGCTGCAAGTGTGCACTGACGGCTCATGTTGAGCTTCTTGTCCACCAGCACGCCCAAGTCCTCCTCCTCAGGGCTGCTCTCCAGCCATTCTCCACCCAACCTGTATTTGTGCCTGAGACTGACATGACCCAGGTGCAGGACCTTGCATTTGGCCTGGTTGAACTTCATGAAGTTCGCAGAGGTCTACCTCTCAAGTCTGTATGACCCATGCTAAAAACCCAACCAGCTACTATCACAATCGTAATGCATTCTGCCAGTACTACATAGCAAAAACTGTTCAGGAAAAAAAAAAGCAGCCTTCAGTTTTAATTGCATATTATACAAGTTGATTACAGATGCCAAAGCAATTAGGAACTGCGACTGCTGCTGTGCCATGTAATTGTTAAAGCAGCGTCTACGGATGTGAAGTTTGTGCATACTGTGGTACCTCATCTCTAAACACTGTTAGCATAGGCTGTTCAGTGAAAGTCTGAATACAGATTGCTTCCCTAAACCTCATGCCTGTACAATTTTTTCCTCCATCCTCCTTCTGTGCTCCACAACAACATTAAATCCCTGTTACTGTTTTCTACACTGCTCTCACTTCTCCCTCCCACCTCTCTGGGTGCTTCTCCCAGTTCCCCTGGCTAACAGCGAGGGGAGAGGCCAGTGCTGCAGCAGGCACCCAGCAAGGCACACACCAACTTGCCAGATGGTGCTGTGGTGGGTGCCTGGAGGACAAATTTGAAAAGGTAACGAGGATTCATAAGCAGGTATTTTCTCTTGCTTGAGGCATTACTGATGGTCTCTCTTTTGCTCAAGTATTATGGGGGTCTTTTCCCCAAAAAAAGTTCTTCGATTAACTTATGCTGAACGCTCAGCCCCTCTGCCCAATGTATTTGAAGATGCTAAAGGTTTAAAAAGCAATCAGCAGAAGGATGGCAGGAGCTCTTGTTTCTTTATGATGACAACCACAAAGAATGATCCTGCTGAGAGGTATCCAAGTAAACATCTTGATCAGATTTTAAACTAGTAATGAGAATTCAGTGAGGGGGTACTATCTGTGCATTAAAAACAGAATCCATCTATCACTGTGAAGCATTTCCCTATCACGTAAAACGTATTAGGAAAAAGGCATGCTATCAAAGGTACAGTTAAGGTCACCCATACAGAGTAGTTTGTTCCCTTCACACATAGACATTGACATAGTTTAGCTGCCTGGCAATATACTGTGTTTTCCACAGGATTCCATGCTCAGAATAAGGAGCAGGCAGCAGGCAGTTCTGGAACAATGATTTAAGTATTTGCTATATACTAATGCACTGCTGTGGTCCCATATGATTGCATAAAACTCTAACCTCGCTCTGAAGACCCACTTTTTATTTTTATAATGGTGTTACCTATAGCAATTATCATTGCAGTTTCTGATCATTTAAAGATACTTAGGATTTTTTGAAAACAGGTGAGAAAAGTGAGGCACAAAAAATAAGAAGGTGAAAAGTCTCCATTAAACAAGTCTGCCTTAGTCTACTACTGAAGTAATAAAAAAAGTACCCGAATCACTGAAACACAGTTTAACAGTTCTTACATGCTTCCCCTTAACCTTGAGTAATAACAGTTTGTTCAGGACACAAAAACTCAGGGAAACTTGAGCAAAGGATACTCCTGCCTATAAAATAATGCCTTCTAGTGGTTGTCTTCTTTTGCAGCACTGAAATATTAAGAGCAAGCTGTACCGGTTTTGTCCACATGACTTTGTTACAAGCTCATGCAACCAATCCATTTCTCAAGTCATTTTTCCTTCTCTGCTCTAACTATACCACAATCATGCCATACACTTTGGACCAGAGGATTTAAAGAAATGACCGCCTTTCCAGTCCCTACTTTTGACCCACATTAACAAATTCTGTTTCATTTAAAGGAAAAAAGCAAAATAGTATTCTAAGTATGTTTCTTAACATACCACTTAAATTTGAAAGCATCCTAAACATTAAGGACCTGAACATTAATACTGCAATAGGCTTGTTTTGCTTGTCCTCTTCCAGTATTCTTCCTTTTCTTCTTTCTACTCACTGCTCATTTGTGAGGCTTTGGAACAGAGATGTCATCTTCCATGAGTTTTTGTTGTGCGCTGCACATCCAGATTGCAGTCATGGCTATAACCTTTAGACATTACGATAACGTAAACAATCTCTAAAAAAGCAACTTGCTGAATAACGGCATTATGAGACACCAACAGCAGAAAAGCGTGATGAGCTGCTCGGTAGTATTCATCCTACTCATGTCAGAATTCAGAATGGTTTCAGAACTGTTGAAGTATTAAAGCAATGTTAAAACACTATATTCCTCAGATAATAAGCAGGAACAAACTGATTATTATCTTACATCAGAATCCTGCTGACAGGCAACAAGTGGTGTCTCAACCAGCCACAAAATGGACAATAGCTGAAGCTGGAGAGGTCTTTTCATTGAAAGAAAACCTTCAATCATTTTTCACAGTTAAAAAAAACCAAAACAAAATACCCACTGTGCTTTAATAAATGGACTAAGTTAAAAGTACAGTCATCAAGTTTTCAGTTCTCTCCAGTCTGAGCTTTGCACTGTTGCCTTGGCAGTGCAACATCCAATTTTTTTTTTTGCCTGCTGTAGATACATAGCAACCACCTACCAATAAGTTTCATGACATTGCTGAAATTCCCTCTATGCAGGGAAAAAAAAATAATCATACTTGAAGACTTATTTTGGAAGGTGGATTGTGGCTTGGTGGTTTGGAGTTTCTTGTTTTGGTGGGGGTTTTTTTTGTTGTTGTTGTTTTTGCCTTTCTTTTTTTTTTTAAAAGAGAATTCTGCCTGCTACCTACTCATACAACACAATAAAATGCTGAAGTAAAGCAATTAACTTTTCAAAAAGCATAATGCTATAAACATTATCTATTTATGCTGTCACTTTTTTACAGATATCAGGAAAAAATACATACCCACAATCTGGAGCTGGGCACCACCTACAATCAGGATCTGCAACCAGCCATCGCCTAAGCATAAACTCTTCGTATTTTTCCATCAAGATGTCATCATTTAATATCAAACGAATGTCATGAGGATTAAATCGTTCTGAGCATTCTGGACAGCTAATATTAACTCTGCTCTCGGAGATTTCTATCCGGAGATACTGACGCAAGCAATCCACACAAGATCTATGGTGACAAGTCATTATCTCTGGGAACCTGTCCTTGGAGTGCCGCAAAAGGCACAAGGGGCATTCCATGAAGTCTCCACTTGGTTTGCTGCTAGAGGTTGTTCCGTTATCAGAAGAGGTACATGTGGAGAAAATTGAGTTCTTGTCCGTACACATTTCTGAATGAATACTTTCAATACTTGCAATTCCATCAACACCCCCATTTAAATCCCTAGACTTGCGTTTCGTGTCTTTCTTTCTCCGAAAAAGAGAGCCCAATGAAATTCTTCTTTTCTTTGGTGCCTTTTTAACTGATGGCAAGCTCACAGATGAAGCAGAAGACTGGAGGTCCCGATCAGAGCCCATTTGCCGATGTAAACTCATGTCTAGGTCACTCATCAGAAATGGGTTAAATTTCATATACAACCCTAATCATTTTTAGGGATCACAATAATAGAGTCAGAGGATACAGACATATTACTATGTAATCCAGTTTGAGAGTCTTCATGTAGAAAGTTCACACGCATCTGTTTCCAGCAAATTCTTCAGAGGAATTCCCTATATTAGGAGGGAAGATGGAAAAAAAAAAAAAAGATACGATTAGAATCACATCCATCACTTTTGGTTCTGAAAGATCACAGCACTCTAACGACCTGTTATTAATATTACTACCATCTGCTCCTCACCATCTGACCAAATACTTCTTTCTGTCAGCTTTTTCTATCCTCTACATCCTTCTTATCTTAACAAGCCTGAAATTTCCCTGTGGTCAAGTACTATCTTTGTTACACTTAAGCAGTGCTGAGAACAGCATCTTCACTCCACTGCTCCCTAAAACGGTGGGTGTGTGTGTACACGCATGTGGAAATTCCCATAACCTGAGGTGACAAGTAAGGAAATGTGTAACAAGTTTTTCTATAAAGCACAGTAACAGGCTTACAGCATTGGAAACTTTTCCGTTTTCTCTACCTTACATTTTCCACCCATGCGGTAAGGTCATGTACAAACCCAATATAGTTAATTAGAAGAAATGAGAGATTTTTGTGTGTTTTGAATCCATTTAGACTGCCATCAGAATTTAAGCTGCTGTGGCTAAACAGCTCCAGATACTCTCAAAACTTAAGGATTCTCAGAGAAGTACGCAGATGCATATTTATAATGTAAGGTACCTGAATATTTCAGGAAGCAGAGCTGCAGAGCGAGTGACAGCCAACGCTGTCTTGCTCTTCAACTTTCATATTACAATTCAAGCAAAGGCTAAAGTTAAGGTGATGATATTTGAATTTTTCATCATACTGATTTTTATTTTAAAAAGAAAGCTCCAAAACCCTGATTTCCATCACATATCAAGCTTCAATTATTCCCTATGTGCAAGATGATGGCAAGGATTTCCTTCTTTCCCTGTTGCTTAACAGACTGGCTCTGAAAGCAGATGGAAAGAAAGGTATTTTCCTATTTTGCTCTGACAGAGAAGACTACTACAAGAAGCGGCAGATCATCTCCAACCAAAACCACTAACTTCCCCCAAACATGCAAATATTCCCACTTCTTGCAAGCCTGATTGTACAAGAGGAATTTTTCTAACTCTCAGTGAACTGCTTCTGTACTAGAAGAATGAGAAGCATTTCATATGCGACAGTGTTGCGTATCTGGATGCAACTACTCCTGGCACCATTTCTTTCCTCGGTGTTTCCCAACTCACCTCCCAGAAAGGGGTGCACTGGGTTTTTATGATTTTACCATACAATGATAAAAATCAGAAACTGGATGCTAGAAATAAGTCAAAAGGTAGAAACAAAGGAATGTAGAGGACCACTGATGATGATACAAAAATATAATTTCTAATTTACACATCTCGGTATGGAGAAGACAAAGGGAGGTGAAAAACCTAACAATGCCTGAGGTGAATGCCTCTATTTACCAGAGACCATGCGGTCTGCACATCAGCTACAGACCAGCCGAAAAACAACCATGTGCAGTACGTCTCTGGGACAGGATCACCCAGATGACTGGGTCAGGAGTAGGAAGTTTCAGCAGACTGACCAGCAGCGGAAACAGGAATCCCTCTCCAAAGAGGAAACACAGAAATAGCCTGCAGGCTGTCCAGCTCGCCACAGAAACGCATGCAAACCCACTGGTGGGCCCTCTTGAGACCTCTGTAGCTTGATATTCTGTATGTACTCGCAAGTAGACAAGTCAACAATACTCTATTTTTACTACCATGCAATACAGTAGTACCTCAGAAGAATATTACCTTCCTCAAGAGAAAGAATTTAAAAGGAAAAAAAACCCACAACAAAAAACTTGACCAAAACCCCCCCTCACATCCCCTGATTTTGCTAAGAAGAAATCTTACATTTTTGGGTCTTTTTTTTTTTTGGAAAAATTTATAGCCACTATATTTTATTTTTTCAAATGCTGAATTATTACTTTTTCCTCTTCTATCCCTTCCCCTGTGAAAATCTTACCTCTGCAGAACACTATGCAAAAATTCTTATTTTATTCACAGGGTCTGTTTAAAACAAAGCATATTTCAAGAACATAACATACTCTTCCTTCCCTCCTAAGGGAACATTTTCAGCCTGAAGTCTACTCAAAAGGAATCTTGGATGCTTTACCTGCTTCTGTTCCCAAAACAAATTTAATGGTTTTACAGCCGCTGTTTCTCATTAAATGAACTAAAACATTCCCTTTATCTAAAGAAAAAAGGGGAAAGTGAAAAGACTACTGAACAATGACAACAGAAGGGAACATCCTCCTCTCTAGGATCTTGGCATGATGTTATATCATATATTCATGCAGTTGGTAGGCGGTATCTGAAATATACTAGAGATACACGAATCCTATAGCCTATGGCTGACAATAAATTAAGTTTATATGCCTAGAAGCGCAAGAACAACCTTGAAAGCATTACTGTAACTACATACTTACTAACATTTGTATGTACAGATGCTACTGGGACAGTAGAACATGCCATCCTGCCCAAGCCAGGAGAATCTACGCACAACATGAACAGTGATCAAAGCACTCATTTCAGTCAAGAAGGTAGTTTGTGGGTTTTTTTTGTTTTTTTTTTTAAAAAGTAGGAGGTAAACACAGTAATGCAGCCAAGCCTATGACTACAATCCTTCCCCTCCTCCCTTTCTCTGGAGAGGAAAGAATGCGTATTACAGCATTTTTGCCAGTTCTAACAGATGCAGAATACCAAGAAATAGCAGCTCTGGTTATGAACCAGTTGTACTTTTTTTTTAAATAAACAAAGATTCTCCTTGCTCTAAAGAAAGAGACCAGTATGTCCTATAGTTCTCTTTGCATAACAGGATCTGATAAGCAGTCCCTCAGAAATAGCAGATCGCTTTTCTAAAGAAAATGGTTAAACTTTGACAGGAGTTTTGAACAGAGAATTTGCCATTTATTCCAGACAATCATCAATTATGCTCTCTAGATTTAAATGCATAAAGCTAGTTTTAAAAGCCATACGCTTCCTTATATAGTAATTTTGGATTGCCATTTTATTGACGTTCAAAGATGACTTTGCTGAAGTGAAAAAAATCAGCAGATGATTTATTACAGGAAAAAATGAAGACAAATGTTACAAAGCTAATAACAATCAGAGCTGTATAAAATCATAAAAGCCTCACTAGCGCAATCTGGAGCACTGGTGAGTTCTCATATTGCCCAACCCAACACAGCATCTGCATGTTTTTGCTGACAAAAAGAAGGAAAAAATATCCTATTCTGTACAGCCAGAGAACACAACGCCTGTATTATTCCAGTAACAATGAGTCCACATGAAGGAGATATGCTGTGTGAAAAATGAAGCTCTGAAATCAAAAGACTTGAAATGAGCTGAGACACACAATTATGGCAATAATAACAATCTGATTTGGAGAAGCAACATTCATTGCAAGTCCTGCACCACTCTCACTGACCAGCATAAACTCTGTCAACATACAGAAGAAACTAACATGGGCAGCACTGATGGGACTGAAAAACCACACACAGAGCGTAACTCCTAAAAATGTAAGTTCACCACTGTCCTCAACATTTCCTCAAAAGCACTTACCGACCATGTTTCTGGCTTCCCGCCATACTTAAAACCCTACCACAAACCCAAATTCCAGCCGTGCTTTGCATTCTGCTCGCGCCACAGACTACCACAAAACACCAGTTACCACGGCACAAACACACCTTGTCATCTGAAGATTTCCAAAAGCACAAGTGACATTTACAGATGTAATTCACATAAAGCTCAGTACTTAACTGCTGTCTGCTCCTTCAGTAATCCTTCCTAAACTGTTTGCTGAGGAAACCTAACTAACATGCAGTGAAGTTCCCTCCACAATTCTTTTCGACCATGCTGCTTTAAGTAAATGCTATTGCTGACCATATAACAGAGGGGGAGAGAAAGGAAATAGGAATAATCTTGTAAAGGGAGAAGTTCTCAACTCAGAGATGACTGGGGTGAAAAATATCTTCTAGTAGGGCTCTCCATGACGTAACCTTTGCTTCTCTCATCTCACCAATTTCAAGCTTTTAGGAAACACAGTAGGGCAGCTGAGTGTAACTCTACTGATTTTGCAAGAAAAGAGCAGTAAAGCCCTACTTCCATAAGCCAGCTGCTGCAGGAGATTCACTCCCTCGTGCTCTCAGCTGTGCTCCAAACAGCAGAGGCTCAAGCTCGACACTCTCTTCCATTCCTCCTTCAACCTGGTGCACAGGCGCAACGAACAAGGGAGTCTGCCACCAGGACAGGCAGCTCCACACATATTTGCAAAGTGAAAGCAGCCTTAAACATTTGTGTAGGAGAGGGGGAAAACAACCATAAAGATGGATCTAGCTACATCCTCCCTAACATTCCCTCATGTCATTGGTCCTTAAACAGCCAATTCAGACTTTTCCTGTTGCAAATGAACACTCTTCATTTTAGGCATTTGCTTCTGGCAATTTAACCAAGCAGTGACTTAGTGTTAGCATACTGAAAGCTATTTCTTGATTAAAACTGACTTCTCACCTCTTTCTTCTCCGACATCTATAATTCCCAACATGTATACTCTGTAGCTGCTTTCTGAGATGCAATGCTCTGGCTTAAAGAGAGCTGTAACAAAAAAAACCCTCAGCATGAAGTTTATCCACCAACAATGGATCACAGATCTGAAATACATTTCTGTCTCCCTCTTCCAACGAGCATTCTCCTGTCTAACACGTAGCATCCTGGAATTTCTAAGCTATAATATTCTCAATATAGAGGTACCTCTAAACATCTAAAAGAGACATCAAAAACATGTTTTCCTTTTAACTTACTCCATGCTATAAGAACTGTAAAAATAGTGCGAAAAAAATGTAAAATAAAAATATACAAAAGCTTAAGCTACTAAGTTAAATACCAATGCACAGGATTGTTAAAACAGCATTCAAGTTCCTTGTTTCTATGAGCATTCTTTAAATGTCAATTAGTTCCACAATAATTTTACGATTCGGTGAAAAAACCCAAACACTTTTGCCTGAGGATCTCTAAAGAATATACCGCTACTCACTGTACACATGCCTCAGGCTCAACTAAAAATCTGGCATCACTAAGAGTTAAAACAGAGTGAGGAACAGCCTGAAAGAGCTTAATTTTGACAGCTACGTGCTTCTCTAGCACTATGTCCTATTAAAAAACCCCACCATACTCACATCAATGCACACGGTGTCAGAGCACACTACGACTGTTCTTAAGTTTATTAACAGATGATTTAGTACAAGCAGAACCAACACTTTGCAACTTGGAAGTAAACAAATGGAAATGATGTTGAAACAACAGAGGTTCTGGCAGAACCTTTATATGCACTAAGTTGAAAAACAAAATCCTTCAATGGCAACATAATGCAGCAGAAGTGAAATGCTTAATTGCCAATTAGCAGGATGCACTTATGATTCCTTCAATGTATTTCCCCTCAAAAAAAGAATAGTAACATTTTCCGGTTTATGTTTAGAAGACTATAAAGATATTTAAATTTAATTTCCATGGGGTTTTTTTGATGTTTTCTAACTTTAATTTCTAATAAAAGGTGAAATTAAAGGGTTGATACTATTTGGATTAAACTGAAAAATCTATTCTATAAAAGATAGTTAGCAGATTTGTATTAGAAGATTTCTCAAGCTTTTAAAATGAACCCAGACCTACAGGTACTTATCAAACATTTACAGTGATTTGTTACAGTATGCCAGGATGCAAAAATGTAAAGTCAAAGTGACTTAAATAATTCATTTAACTCAAACTGAGCTGCATACAACTACTTTAAAAATATACTCAGATAAGTTGTACTTCATTAGGGCTTTTCTCTTTTGAAAAAGAGGGCAGCAGTATGGTAGTTTGTTTTACTAAATTGAAGTGATTGATTGAATCACAAGAAGTGATTCTTATCTTTCAGACGCTTTTGCAGGAAGATATCTTTGCTTTCCTGCGCTGCTTTGTTCGAAGAGCCACATGTATTTCTCTTAAAGCATGAAGACCATTTGTTATGAAAGTTACGAGTGTTGCTTCTACTACTAGTCTTTTTCAATGAAAATTACTTGATCACTTAGTTAATTAGGCTCATTTCTTTATGCTTACAATAGACTACTGATACCTGCAGAAGTCATTATTTCAAAAACAGGACTCCCAAACCCACAACCAAGCAGAGACAAGTTTTCCAAAATCTGCCATGTCAAGTTTACACATCATCTTTAAACAACAAAAGAACAGCTTCAGTGAAATAATTTATTTTTTTAAATTTATGCAAATTGAAAAGACTAGGAGTTGAGTTGCCAGCAAGTACCACACCAAGCATTCAGTCACTAATTTCACATCGGAGCTTGCAGCAGTCTCAGTGAAGGTGCTGACACGACCTGGGACATGCCTGAATCAGCACAGAACTGAGATGGAGAACAGAGTAGGGCCCTTATCCCTAAAGTGGAAGGAAGTTAAACCCCCTGGGAGGAGCCAGCTTGACACAGGAACGCCATTAGACCAGTGTTGAGTGGGAAACCAGGGATCTTCCAGGAGCAAAAGGACTTGCTTTAACATACAGGAGTGTCTATAATGCTGAGTCTGTTTACTTTAGGAGAGTCTTCCAGTAATTAGGATTAGTTTAGAGACACTATGTAATGCCTTGTAAAAATTAAACAAAAGACTAGATACCAAAAGTAGACAAAAGGTTAGAGCAATTCCCTCATCACATGCAAGCCTTTCTTTTCAGCTGTTAATCTGCAACTTCAACTGGGATGTTCACTAGAGCAAGACTGCTATTTATTTGTAAAGCATCTTTCAACAAACATTAAAGCACTGTGCTTTCTCTAATCAACTTTATGTTCACATTATTACTCCGTATTCTAAATCATGTTATTAAAAAACATTGATATTCACAGACACTATTATGTAAGAACACACCTGTGAGGCGAATACTGTAATCTCTTAAAAAATCTACATACAGCACTATTACCACGACCAAGTTTAAGGACAAATAAAGTGCAATCCGAATGAAGTGCTGTGTCAATTATCTGGAAATTCTATTTTCACTTACAGAACAAAGAAATATTGTTTGTAAAACAATGAAGCAAACAGACTATGAACCCGCTTGTGCTCAAAGCCTGAGACAGTCAGACTGACCGGGCATTAAAATCTAAAGATTGACAGTATTTAAAATACACAGAAGTCTGCAGAGTACACACTGCAGAATTGTCAAAAGTTAACTAGTATACAGTGTTCTATTTTAAAATTCACAATGGAATGTAGCACATGACAAACCAACCCTGACAGCTAGAAAAATCTTCAACAGCTTATTAAAAAAAAAAAAGAAAGAGTTATGCCTCTTCCTTAGAAATGTATGTGCAATACATCCTGTATCATGTGTCCATGACAGCTGCTATTAGGAAAGGAAGTCTCACAAGCTGCTCAACTCATTCTGAAAGTCTCTGAACAACTGACTGCCAACTCCAGCAAAGCTGTTCCTCCTGCAGATAACGCTTGTCAAGAAGAGAGTGCACTTAAAGCGCCTTCCCTCAGTCTGGCTGGATTTTGGTTTCTCCACCACCATCCTTTCAAAGCCCAAAGGAACATGCCATAATCAAAACTGCTTGGAAGAGAAGCATCTTTTCCTCTACAATCCAAATGTTTAGTAAAAGACTTCACGAGCACTTTCATGAGCAAGGTCAGCCATGATAAGATAGAGCTCCTCTTAAGGGCCCACATTGTACTTCTGATAACAAATGGCAAACAGGCAAGAATTCCTTAAATTCTAAAGAAGTTAATTTTCCAAACCAGCAGCACTAAATCTGAGTATATTGAGTGTAACAGTTTACCAAAGCTAAGAACTCAGTGGAGAGATGCTTTCTATTCGTGAATCTCCAGGACTAGAGGATCAACTTTCCCTTATCTAACCGAGCAGAGCAGTCTTAGTTCAACCATGCACTTGCTCGCTGTGTCGACAGCTTATCCTCTATGCACTGTGGTGCATTACTGTAAGCAAACGTACACCAGACTCAGCCAACAGAAACCAAAGTCTTGGAAACACTGAGGGGGGAATACAAGGAAGGGAAACAAAGCATCATCAGAACATTTATTTTAATCCTTTAATCATTAAAATCCTCACGCTAGTAAAATTTTTTTTTCTTGTACAAGTGATGGGAATGTATGGTCTTTGTGCAAAGATGGGGATGTATTTTCACTTCTGAATATTGTGTAGGTTTTAATTTTTATATATATACACATCAAAGTAATACTCTAAAACATCTGAGTAGACGGTCATCTGGAAAGTGGAAGCAACACTAAAGGATTAAAAACTGCACAAGCTGCCTACGCACCAAAAAAAAGAGTTGTACTCTAACCGTATTAACACTTTCATTTAAACTAAGCACTCTTTCTGACCACCAACTGAAAATTAGCCTGTATGAATGAATCATTCACAGACTGACAAATGACTGTTTGACCTGCCTGAGACAAATCAAAATTCCCATAAAGCTAAACTCTTTCCCATCCCTAAAGTAAAAAAAAATACTGTGAATTCTGCTTTTAAAAATCCTTATAATCTGTAAGAGCAGTCAATATAAAAGAGCTAAGGAACTTAATTGTGAATTCTGTCTTCTGAGAATGCTTATACAGTGTGAACAGATGCAGATACTTCACCAATGCAGTTCTTAACAAAAGCGTAAGTGAAAGTAAATTATCTGGCAACAGCAATACCAAATAATACCAAAGAAAAATGTTGGGTTTTTATTTAGCTCTACATTTATTTTAGTTGAAAGAAAGTATTCCCCTCACTTTTGGTTTTACTCTTTAAACAAAATTACTGCTGAACGATACCTCAGAATTTCCTGTAGATGCTTTTTATTATAAACTTCACATTGCAAAATAATTGGAGTAAATATATACACCAGTGAAATAATATCAGAAGGCTTTGTTTCCTGCAATGTCACCAATCTTGCAAGTGGAAAACATTGCAACACTCCTGAATGCTGAGATCATTCCTACAGAAGAACTGCTCCAAAATGAAAATAGCCAAGACTCATAAATTTCCAGAACACGCAGATGTAATTTCAGGTCTGTAATTTTGCCTAATCAAGCAGCAATGGCTACATACCGAATTCTGACAAGCTTTGCTTTCAAGCAGGCTTTAAAGTTTGCCCTACTATAAAAACAAACCAAATAATATGTACCAAGATATAAGGTGGGGCAAATATTGTAGTAGAGGGATATGAAATTAAGGACAGGAGTTCCAGAGAGAGCACACAGACAGAATTTTAACAGCATAGCATAGAAACAGCAGCTTGGGGGGGATATACAAGAGGTAACAAATCTCAGTTCCTAGCTCCTATGGATTTTCAAGTTCAGCAAGCGCCAGGGGTTTCTGTCTTGCACTGAGAAAAGATATTATTGACCAGCTGACTGGCAGCATCTTCCAGCTCTGTTTTTAACTCTGGTGTAACTAAACTCTATTTTCAGGGCAGGGGAGCAAAAAAACCAAACCAAAACAGTAACAACAACAAAAATGCATACTCATCTTGAAATAGCTTTGCCTCAAGATAAGAAGTGCTGGAAACTACTAATGGATTACTTTTTAATCCTCTGATGTTATTTTACCATTTTATTAACAAAACTGATATACAGATATACATTGGATAAAACTTATAAAGTAAACTAACTAAAGTAACTAGAAGAGAGAAAGTTAGTAAGAGTTTTGAATTCTTCCAGTGAGATCAAGTTAGGCTGTGTTACCTTACTGTGGAATGGGGTAAGAACTTGGTCATGGTTTCTGGAGGCCACCGTGACAACTCACAGCAATTTACTAAGCCACTGTAAACTGACAGCATCTCAGCCCCTGAGAACAGAATAGTTACTGTACATGGGTCTCGTTTGATCTAAGTCTCTTCACAGAGAAACTAATAATTTTGGTAAATATAATTCAATATAAAACTTTCAGAAAAACTTGGGTGACTTGAGTGTAGAGTGTATTCTAGCAGCAGCAAGACAAGGACAGTGAAAGGAACTTGACAGGGTTTTCCGAATCCTGTTATGGCTAATGCTGTAATTGCTGAAACTGCCCTTGGGTCGGGTACAAAGTTACACCAGCATAACTAACCACTCCTGTTCGCTCAAAAAGCAAGATTAGTGCAAAAGCTAGTACAACATGTCCAATTCTATTGCTGCTTGGCCTATGAATTTATTCTGCCAGTATGTTAAATGAAAAATCCTGCATGGACGTATGTCAAATCACCAACTCTGTTTTTGTTTAATGATAGCTCTAGTTAAACTGGTGCAATTTCAAACACAGACCAAGATTAAAAAAAAAAAAAAAAAAAAAGAATGAAAAACTGAAAGAGACAAAAACAAAGACAGGGAAAGGTCTAGCCGGGGAAACAAAAATACTCCATCCTGCCAGGAACACTGCCTCTAGCTTCCAGACAGGAAACGTTCACTGCCTCCAGAAAAACCATTGGCGTCAGGAAATGGCAGCAGTACCACGAAACTTAGCGCACAGCTGAACCTAATGTAGAACGAAAGGGGAACATTAGAAAAGGAAGGTAAAGACAAACCCACTTGCCATCAAACACACAGATCTTTGCTTAGGAATACATGAGGTGAAAAGTTCAATCGCAGTGATGTTTCTTTGGGGGAAAAAATTAGTGAAAAGGATTCTTCCAGTCCCACTGAAAATAAATAAATAAATAAATCAGGCTGAAAAGACAGCCCAATCAGCACAGACAGGGCAAGAGAAGGGGAATAATTTAGCAGCCTTTACAGACAGACTCCACTAGCATTATAACTAGTGTAAACACTAGTTAAAATGCCTAAAGCAAGAAAAAGCTCAATACTTGTCATTAAAAGTAAAACCGATGCTGTACCTATGCTGGAAATACAACATATGCCAGCAGGAGTAGTTATTCTGACAGCACAGTTATTCCACCTACAACAACATCATATACTATGCCAAAAAATATGCTATGTCAGCACACAGCAGGATTTAGCCAGGCTGATGTGAGTTTTTCCAAGCATTTTTCACAGACAGTGATGCAGTGTAACTGTAACATAGACTGACGACTAAGCAGAGTTTCTCTATGTAAAAAAACCTGTACTTCAAACAGCTAGAAAAGTTAGTGCAAAAAAAGCCCACTTGTGGCTTTAAAGACTTACTCTTATGAAACTTTCTTAGTCCTCACCGCCTCGTTACTGGCATCCAAGCAAGAAGCAACACGGGGGAGTTTGTGAATCCCCCGCAAGCCACTGTGCATTAGCCAGTAGCCCCACAGTCCAGCGCATCATGCGATAACTCCAGGTCACACGGTGCTGATGAAACCTTGGCAATGCTGTGACATTCTGGATTGTCAGAATGCTTCACAACAAAAAATACTGAAAGGTTCCCTGCTGTGCTTAATATATTTAACAGCAGAATACAAAGTCGGGAAAAAATGCAGGGGACCTACAGTGATTTTCCCCTGCCAGCTGAGGAGCGCTGCAGCAGTGCTTAGCCACACGCTCAGGGAGCAACTGTTGGTAAGGAGAAAAATAAGTGTGGGTCAAGATGTATTTGCACTATTTCATTTACTCCACGACTTTTAAATTAACAAGTGACACCTCCATTGCCAAGCCCCGCAACACAGGGAGTATTGCCGAAATACAAATCCCCTTTCCTCCCTCAACACTCTTCCTCTCCACCTCCCATCCCCCCTTTTACACATGCAAACTCACATATTCTAACACGTCTTTAAATACACTTTGTTGGATGTTACTTTCTTCCTCCACACAGCATCATCTTAAACAGCTCTTTCCACACAATCATGGAAACATCATTAGTTAAGCCCCTTGGTGCCGCAGACTGTGACGCATCATCCATTTCAAACAATTACAGGCACAAAAGAAAAAAATGAAGCAGGCATAATGCAATTCCTAGAAAAGCTACTGTGCTTATTTTCTCCATTATTTAGAACAGCTAAGCACTTTCTAATTATAGTCTCTAAACAAACCTGTGATGTTTCAGGTTCTGAGGTAAAACCGTACTTTGTGGTTTTTAAATAGTAACACTGGTATATGCTTTCAATTATACCCTTTTTAGCAAAACTTTTAAAAAACTCCAACACATTGTCAGATTTGAAAGCTTCCTAGACCCCAGAAACAGTGAATTAGTACAGAAGACACTGCCTCAGGCCATGAATACTTGTTAGGCTAAACCTAAGATACAGTCTTCAAATGTCAGGATGACTTCTTCATTTAAAAAGCAGAGTAAATATTTTTTAAACATTGCAAAAGCTTCTTGTTTATTTTTTAAATCAGCTGCAGTCCTCCACCTTGACTTTGAATCTTGTCACAGTGACACCCACAGTTCTGCTCTGATGGCCTTAAATATAGCTCTCCTGAGCTGTTTGCATCCAGATAAATCTTAGATGAAGGAAGTATCTTAAATTGAATCTAACACACAGCCTTTCATATTTATTTCCAAGTCAAAGATATTTGTTTAATCAGCAATAACAAAAGTCAATCCTCTGTAAAATAAAATACCACTTTCTCTGGCAGATCATGAATTCACACAGTGACTTTAACTCCCTGCTTTCATTCTACTTGCAAGTTAACTATTATGAATTTCAAATTGCAGTAGATGATTACCAATTTATTTTCCTTTTGCTTAACTAAACCTAATGTAAACACTGGGGGAAAAAATTCCTTGAGCAATACACGTAGTTTGCTTCTGAAAAACACCTTTTCTTTGAACACTAGCAAAGAACTGTTAACTGTAGTCCCAGTTAAGAGAGCTGAAAGCAATCTCCTGCAAGCCAGAAGCACAGATATTTACAAAATAATCTGAAATGTCTGTAATAAACAAACGGGCCAATACATGGTTTCTCAAGTTATACATGGAGCAGCAGGCTGCAAACACCATTCACAGTGATCCCCACTGCCACCACCACCACCCCACACCCCCCCACCCCGCCCC
>VXBO01009024.1:400410-426469 GCA_013400135.1 Rhinoptilus africanus
ATTCCAGCACGCCGTTATCCGCACCAACCGGAGCGACTGGATGTGCGCAATACAAAACCTCACCCCAACGTTGCTGACGTCAAAGTTTGCTTGCCAACAGATGCTTTGGAAGTAGTTACATAGCACAACGGGGAGACTTAATGTAACTCAGAGGTTAGAGTCCTGAATCGAGAAACAAATATGGAAGAGTGGGAGAACAAATTAAACTTTTCAGTCCAAGACTACGGCTCTATCAGGCACAGTCTCCGGCTCGTTTTCCAGGCTTCAGGCGAATTCTCTAACCGGAGCCGGGAAGAGAACAACGCAGCAGCAGGGCCAGCCCAAGAGGTGAGGTAAAGCAGGCAGGGGGACAGCCTGCTGCCCTGCCTGCCCACTCCCGTCCGGGAAGCAGCAGGAGCCCTCAGCACACCTTGTCCCTTCGGGACAGGCAGCCTGACCCAGACAGAGTAAAGGCAGACAGCAGTGCATTTGTCTTTTTTTTTTTTTTTCCCACATCTTTAAAAACAGAACAGATGCCTCGAGTAAGAAACAGTCATTTGAATTATTCTAAATGCAGAAACTGGAGCCAAAGCTAACAGTTTGTATACTCTGCAGATCACTTAAGACTCAGGGATTCCTGAAACCGCCTGCAGACACCGTGTCCATGATGGTGGCAGAATACCTCACACTGGCTATCTGCAAACAAACAATTACACTAAAAAGATCTCTAAAATTAACTCAAAAGCCTCCTCTATCCACCCAGCTTTTTACAGCTCCCAGGGACAACCTCTGCTCCAATCCAACACCAGTAACATTCTGAATTTTTGCTCAGAAAGGTAGCATTCACTCTCAGCAAGCCACACACAGACATGAAGGCACGTTCACAAGTATGACAGCTCATGTCACAGATCCTCAGACTCAATCCTGAATGCAAAAGGACACTCGCAGTCACCTCACTGCACAAGGACCTTGTGAGCTGTCTGTATGCCTTACTCTTGGCTACCTCCATACATTTATAATAAAAGGCTCCTCACTTCTATCAGAGCTTCTGCCTGACATACAGCGAGTGCCACATGAAACAGAAGAACCCTCACAGAGGACAGCAGTAGCTGAAACAGATTTAAAATATGGATTTTATGAACCTGCACATTTAGCTTCTGCAACCACTGACAACATCACTGTTCTTGAATGAAAATCAGCTCCCGGGAGAAAAATGAGCATCTGACTGAGAAACCAGACAAACCAGAGATGATGTTGACATTTGAACGAAAACACCTAACCCAAAGAGCTTCAAGTTTCGTAGTCACAAAGGGCCACCTCTGCCTCTAGATAACCTGGTGACACTATCAAACATTACCTGGAGTTAACTGAGTTTACTAAGAGATCCTGCTCCAACTCAGTGGACTGTGACCTGGACAAACCCAGCAAGATCAATACAAAAATAACTGGACACGATGCCAGTTGTTCTTTGGGAAGTCTAGCTTCCCCTCAGCTGTGAGGATCACCACAGAGGCATAAACCCTAGGCTCTAGTCTCAACCCAGACCTTTCCGCTGGCTACTGAAACAATTTTAAAAATGTAGTATGTTTTCTCAGGGGGGAGAGGAGGAGGAAATAGCCAGGGTAAACAAACACCAAAACTATTTAAGGTTTCAAGAATGGAGTATTATCACCAGCCCCATTCTTCGGGCAGCTCGCAACTGCCTACAACGAAGGTGAAACACATCTGTGCAAGAGATTAGTTTTTTCCGCAAGTCTGCTTTATAATAGAGGGCAAAACTTCTACAGAATGAAAAAACAGCCTTGTTGACTGTTCCATATGCGATTTGAAATGTACTTCTCTACCCTTGTTACGCTGCAATATGCGTGTGGTTTCCCTGATACAGCTAGCATGAGACAAATGAATCATACGCTGTAACAGTGCCAAAACAGAGAATAAAACAGGCCTGATCAGTGTTACTGAGGAATGAAAGTCCCCTGCAAAAACCTCAGCTGCACATCTGTTTCCATTGTATGATCAACTTTTTCAATGATTTTGAAGTTTAACAACCTCGCCCAAAAAGGAAGGCATATGAAGTGTCAAAAAAGTTCTAGCAGTTTAGAATTGAGACATTCTAATCAGATCATTTTAACAAGAGAAGTTGTGAAAATGGGAATTTGTATGATTTGATAGTTATTTAGAAGCTTCAAGTCTGTGATTCAAAACAGTAGATATTGCCACAAATTTTATTTACTAAACTGTAACTGACAAGTTATTCAAATTAATTCTGAAGTTCTTTTAGCTGGTCTTTCCTTCCTTTTTCCTCAAGTCTTTCTCCTGCACATATCTTTTAAGTAGGATTGTTACCAAAGACAGGCTTTTGCTTTGTTTCTAAAATGATTGTTTCTTACTAGCCTTCTTATTCTGTGATAAAATAGCTAATTACTGACCTTCTTACTGTGTACAAAAAAACCCCAGATAGTCACTGAGATGATATTACAGATACTAATAACGAGGAGACAACCAGAAGTAGTTAATCACTTCAAGGTTCTTCTATACGTCAAGTATGTACTCCTATACCAATTAGGATAGACTTATGGCTACTTCAAAGAACATCCTTATTATCTTCATGAAGTTGGCAAACTTACAGCAAACTTTTACCGTCCTCAGATGACTCAATGCCTTAAAAGGATAATGTGAGGAAGGGTCTCCTTATCCAACAACCACCGAGACACTCACACTTGCGCAGAAGTGTTTTGCCAATGCAGCAAAACTGGATACGTGTGTGCGAAAAGGCTATTTGGTCATCCTCATGAATACGGAAGCCTAGGTGGAGTTGTGTATTAGGTCGGTGGAATTATGAGACTATTTTGTGTATAAATAGTGGGTGAATACCCCTGTAAGGTGTGCTAGCTACATTTGTGGGTTTTCCCCCTAAGCACCCGACATCGAATAAAGCAGTATCTCCTCTCTAAACTACTTTTCGTTTCAAGGGCTTTAATTTCAGGTAACAGAATCACCATTATCAATAAAGGTATTGATGACAATCCCTTTCTGTCCTTATTTCTGACCTTTTTGATTTGCAGTCCCACTGTTAAGCATTCATCCTCAAATCATTCTACCAATTGAAAGCTATCAAATACTGGACTGAAAGAATGTAAATGATTCCTCACTCTTTTAAAGTTGCATTCAACTACAGAAGTACTCTGCTGCAAACTTTTAGCTAGTATTATTAAAGAATCCTCCTTGGAAGCGCAAAACTGTTGTCACCCAGCAAAAGAAAATTACCACCTTGTAGCTATCAGAGTTGTATAACTGAGAGCTGTACAATGGAATGTAAGGAAGTAGAAAGGCCAACACACAGTAAAGGATTATAACATCAAAAGAGGTAGGGAATATGAATAATAAATGCAAATAAATTAGAAAAACAATCTGCCAAGTCAACTTGCATGTCACAACACTACGTCCAAAATGGAATTGTTCTGTCTCACATCACAAAGCTGTCATTATTTACTTACACTAGCAGGCTTTAACTCAAACCGAAGCGTATGCTGAGTGCAGCCTTTGCAAATAACTCCTGGTCAGGCTGACATTGTTCCATACCAGTAAGATAACAGCTACATTAAAAAAAAATACCGCTTTGTTTAAATTTTTATATAAGTGGAGTAGTTTATATCTGCCCACACTTCCCCATTAGAGAGGTTACAGCAGCTTCAGCTACATTTGCGGCTTTTCAATGGAACAGGAAAGAGTTTGTGACAGAATCACAGAATCACAGAATGGTAGGGGTTGGAAGGGACCTCTGGAGATCATCTAGTCCAACCCCCTGCCAGAGCAGGGCCACCTTAGAGCAGGTGGCACAGGAACGCGTCCAGGCGGGTTTTGAATGTCTCCAGAGACGGAGACTCCACCACCTCCCTGGGCAGCCTGTGCCAGTGCTCTGCCACCCTCAAGGGAAAGAAGTTCCTCCTCATGTTTAGGTGGAACTTCCTATACTCAAGTTTGTGCCCATTCCCTCTTGTCCTGTCACTGGGCACCACTGAAAAGAGCCTGGCCCCATCCTCCTGACACCCACCCTTTAAGTATTTATAGGCATTGATAAGGTCCCCCCTCAGCCGCCTCTTTTCCAGACTAAAGAGACCCAATTCCCTCAATCTTTCTTCATAAGAGAGGTGTTCCAGTCCCCCCCCTAGCTTGACAGAAGCAATTAGCAAATTATTAAAACTTAACAGCTTTCCCTGTCTGGGTACAATCCCTCTCCTTTCTATTTAATGTCCTCCAAATGTCCAGCTACAGAGTCACCTCTGGAACCACAATCCTAGAGAGCACTGTGCTGCAGAGACAGGAGCGGGCAGAGGAAAAGGAGAGAGACAGAAGAAATTTGAAATGGGTGGAGCAAAAGATAAGCTACCAGAGAAGTCAGAAGTCTCTAAAACTGGCACACTGACGCAATATTGATTATTCACTAATTTCACCTCACCAGTAACACTGTGGCATACAAACTACTGAGAGAAGGGAGAGAGGGGGGAAGATGGGACACAAATTGTTCCCAGGACTCTAAGAAAAGAAAAAGTAAAGATTTTTTAGAAGTTGCCCTTTTTTCATTAGGTACTCTCTTAGCCTGGTGTAAAGTAATTGTGTAAGTGACATCTCCTACTCCCTCCTTAGGTTTGGCTGGATAACAAAGGAGGAAATTAATATACAAGGATCATGCCTGTGTTTCAGCATTTGTGACAACTAGGGCTCCTACTTTAACTTTCTATTGTAATAAGGACATCTTTTCTAATCCTTTTACATTTGTCTAGAGTATCAAGATACACCAAGAAAGCAGAGCTACCAAGTCTTTCTCTAGCAACCAGGACAATAAAATTTTTGTATTAGGAAGATTTTTTTTCATGTAGAATCAAGTATTTCCCATAGTGTATTATGAGAACTAACACTATACCACATAAAGTCCAATACAACCGTGCCATACCTGGCAGGAACTGCATAGCAATTGTAATTACATAGTAATAGTAATCACCTCACATGTGCTAATGTGGTTACAGGAGACACAATCTTATCCTCCTTCTGCCTCCCAGAAAGCCCTTGCCCCCAAAAATATGTTACCTGCTTCTGACATACATTATCAAATACACTATGGATAACAGAGGCACACAAAGCTTCACCAAGAACTGCCTGGAACATTGTACAACTGAGTGCTCAGAAGTTAAGGATACCAGAATGCAATATATCACATAAAATAAATTCAGCATCCCCCAACCATCCACTGGATTGTGTAGGTGATGCACTGGAAGGCGATTAAAACGCCAGTTCAGTCTCAGCATGTATGATGGCTGGATGCAAGTATTTGATCCTTGCCAGCACTTTCAGGGACATTGGGACATCTCTTCCCCTGTCCACAGCAGAGATCCAACTGTCAGGGTGCTACAGGCTCATGCGTAAATTAAGTGGGGCCAGTCGCTTCCCACCCAAGCAGCTGTCTGCTTGCTACAGGGACAAGCACCAGGCAGGTGAACTCTAGTAAGAGAAGATGGAAAACTGCTGCTGTTTGGATGACACTTGGTGCTCTAGCAACCACTTCTAGGTCTTGGGGAGAAGGGCACCAAGCTAGATGGAAGTATCCTATAGGCTGGATTTGGCATATGAACTTCCTGGTGGTTCACACAGACACACTGATTTTTCTGGAGCTGGCCTCATTCCACAGGTGGCTATTTCTCATTTCTCTATTGAATGAGACACCATACCTTCTGTATTGTACATTTTTTGCTTCACAACAACATTATAAAACACTGAATTCACAAATACCACACAAGTCCATGAGCCATTTTAACCAGACTAATGGCTTCAAAAACCTTAACAAATCAATCTTCAGATTACTCCTGCGAAATCTTCACAGTGATTCTACAATGGAAAATTATTTTTCAAAACAGACGCCAAGGCTAAAACTGCCACCTGAAGTATGATTAAGATGTTGCAGGCTGCCAGGCTGTTTTGGGTCAGTACAGAACTGTATAGATTCAGATTCAGAACTCATGCTGAGCACTGACAGCAGCAGCTACCTGCAAATCAACATCCACATGTCTAAAGATGGTCATACAAGAGAACGTCTATCTACTCCATAAGGTCCTTGCCCAAGACCACATAAACATTCTACAAACGAGGCTACCAAGACTCCTCATTCTAGCATTTCCTATCCTAAGTTTATACCCCAGCACTCTCCAAAAAAGCATAGCTGTTCTCTATAATGATTTAAGTGTCAACAATATTTTTTTCCTGTGGTTAGGGCATGAGAAAGTGGTCTTCTACAAATTTTACACAATTTTGTAGTGTGCAGACACCAAATGAGAGGCCTTTGCTAGCATTAGCTAGAGTTAGTTTCTCTTTGAGACTTCTATGCCCATAACAGATTTGTTTAATATTGGCCAACAGGTTTCTAAAGAGGAAAACAAACCTAGAATAATACCTTCCCTCAAGGAGACTAGGCTGCTGCAGTGCTTTTGGAACTAGATCTCAGTGGAGGAGCACAAGAAACTGAAATAAATCCATGCTCCTGTAACAACAGACGTGGAGTGATAGCTTAGAGGGCTATCCAGGGCTAAGCTTCATTTAGCCTTCCCATCCCTCCCTCCCCAGGAACAGAACTCACATGACAGTGTGCTGTCCCAGATGTTGGCCAATACTTAGCAGGGGTTAAGGATCATACCTATGAACTGTCCCTTCTTTCCTTAAATCATTTTCTTTTTCAGATGCTCAAGTTTGAAAGCTACAAAAATACGCGTATAGCAGGAGGGGAACAATAATGGAAAAGCAGAGGAAAGCTATCAAATCTCTCTTCTTTTTATGAAAAGTTTCAAAGCAGCTGTTGCAGTAGTTCCAGCCTTCATCACCCTCAATTCCTGTATCCCAGCATGCAGCCTTCCTACTCTTCCTCGAGGTATACATTTCTCCCTCCTCTGTTATCTCCACCTACCACCTTTTCCTGTACCTTCTCTGAACTGGAGTTAGGCATCTCCACTTTGTCTCAAGCCTTTCAACCCATCAGAGAGCCAAAAGCAGGCGAAGTATTTCCCCATTCTCACTAGAGACTCTCATTATGGACTTGATACCTGGCAGCTGGGAGACAACACTGAAGTATCTCACCAATAGCGGCAAGGGCTGAAAAAGTCTGGTTGTATGTGAAACATTCAGGAATTTAGGTGCCACACCAACCAGTCTTTAAAGAAAATGCTCAAAACAATTTTCTAAAAAAATTGCCGTTCTTTGCATAGTTTCACAGGGACAGAGTAAAAATTGAGCAAGGCTTCTCTTGAAGGGGAAAAAAAAAAAAGACAACAACCTCTAGTTGTCACTACAGCTTCCTCAGAGCAACTGCAATGGATTATATATTTAAACAATAAGAAACCTTTCTTCTGTGTTCTCAGAAACAATATTTGGTGGGGATTTTTTGTTTTAATAAGTTGAGCCACAAAACATGTTTCAGACCAACTACATTTTGAATTAAAAATAATAAAAATATGGAATGCTCCGTTTCATAATGTGAAGTATTAAATAATCTTATTTATAGAAGATTGTCAGTTCCAAGCACTGTATACATATACAGCCATACACTCCTAAAAAGATGAATTCTTTGTTGCTTACTTGATGATAGCAGCCCCAGTCAAAATGAATAGCTACCAGGACCATTTCAACTACATCGTTTACTTAGCATAGGTGTGTGTTTTTCCATATATAGTGTAAATTCTAAAAACAAAGCAAGGAGAGAAAGGATGCATTGCTCTTATTTTACAGGCAGGAGCCTGAGGCAGACAGATACTATATGACTTGCCAAACTCACACAGACAACGCCCAGAACAGAGGAGAACATTTCTTATCTCCCAGTTAGCCTGGGATCGCATGAATGGTCAGTCTCCTACAGCTGGGCTACTAAGCATTAAGACACAGTAACTTCACAGCTTGCACTCATTTGCCTGTACTCTATAATATACACAGCACACCAGTCCACACTCTCATCACCATGGCTATCTTTCAAAACATCCATAAATCCCACCACCATTTGGAGTAGAGATAAAGCATGTTTTTTTCTCCATCACATGTATTCCCATAGTCTCTACTCTCAAATATCCATAGACTATGCCAGTACAAAAAGATTATGTTTCTCCCCTTTATCCACTGCTCATTTTACACTACAGTATCCTCCATATGACAGACGTCACTGAAGAAAAAGCCCTTAAATTCTTCATTGCTCAGCAAAATACAGAGTCTGTAATGGTAGCCTGGAGATATATAATGCCATTCAAGAGTAGCTTTTCTCATCCTTGAAGGACCCACATATCTAGAAGGAAAGACAAGTATTTGATCAAAAGAAAAAAGGACAAACAATCGCAAAGAACTCAATGACACTTCCAGTACTAACTTCACAAACTGTAACAGAAAAAGGTTGATACATTTAGATGAAATTTTCTATAGTTAAGCACCCAGTAAAACTTAATCCACACATAGAACAGCTCACTATAAAAAGAATTTAAATGAAGGCCTTGCTTTTGCTTCTCCAAAGTCTTCCTTAGCTGAGAAATAAACACGTACAAGACCAAGCCTGCTATACTATCACTCATACTGATTCTAAAATAGAAGTTCGAAAAGGATTTAAATACTAGACTACTGTAATCCCAAATTTAATTAAAAAGCTACTTAAGCAATTATTTTATTTGATTATGTTTTGTAAAAGAAACTGCAAACTTCCAACTGCCTCCTAATTCATAAATTTGTGAATTACAGCATGAACTACATCATCATTAAAAAATAACCCATTGGAAGTGCTTGTCTTTTTCCAGGCATTCACTTGAAAGGAACGGGATTTAGCTTTTATGCAAGACATACCCTTTTCATATACTTTTAATATATATTGTATGAAGACCAATCTATATTTAACTCAAACATCATAATTTTTATAAGAATTTAAAATAATTATTGAAATTGTAACATTTTAATACATTTCAAGATTATCAGTAACTATGAAAAAAACACAATGAGGGTAGTTAGGAATGTTGATGATTATTCAAGTGACTCAGCAGAACATAAGAACAGTTACACTGGATTTCACGAGTACAGGATCCTGGGCCCAGAGCATGTAAGACTCCGTGGTACAGATGAGGGTGAAAGTAACCTCCCATTGGGCCCGTGCCCTAAACACGAACTCTTAACTTGTTAAGACTGCTTTCAAACCCAAAAAAGTAAGTTTATCTCCCTGCCAGTATATTCTAGCACTTTCTATATTGCCATCCATCAAATCTCTTCCCTCTCAATGCTGTGAATCCCCAAGAAAGTCTGTGGTAATGAGCTCAACAGTCTGATGAAACACAGATCAAAAATATCATTCCTTTAAAATCGGTATTTAATTTGCTACTACTCTCACTGATTATCTCCTTGTTGTCACGTTATGATACGAGAACTGAAGTTCTAGTTTATCTTCATCTGTCTCATATCAGAACAGAACTGCCGCCGAGAGATGCAATGCCTTGGAACAGCAGGGTTAGCCAGGGAAGCAAGTGCATGACCAGGGACTGACAAAGGGAAGCACTGCATAAATCTCTGCATCATTTACAGCTACATACATCCACTTTAATACAGTAAATTACATATTTTCTACATTTACAAACAGTTGAAGTATACTTATTTCTGCTTTTGTCAGTGCATTACCAGAAAAACAGGAAATGAATCAGACTGAAATAATAAACCTTGAGAAGAAACACCATGAAATTTTTTGGTCTTACATAAGATTCATTCTTTTTTAAAGTGACAGGAATTTCAACAGACAAACTGATCTAAAAAAAAAATCACGACTTTAATAGATAGTAAAGTAACTATGGAGCGTTCAGAAAAGGAAAAGAAATTTGGGTCTTCGTCTTTTTCTTTATATCATGGGTCTCTTCCATAGTCTTTCGGATGCATCACATTTTCAGCCGCCTATTGAAAAAACAGAATTTAAGCGATCCATATATAAGTGCACTGACTGATGGAACATCAGCCAAGAGAGGAAAAGATGGGAGTGCTGCCAAATAAACATTAGAGCCAAATTACAGCAAACCCTTCATTTTCTTTCCAGCTTTGCCACACAACAGGCTTTACTTCGAACAACTCTGGGCCTCTGTTTTACGTTTACCCTGTTGATAGTGGAATGGAAATGCAGTAAGACTTCCTCCAAAGAACATTAAGAAATAAGATAAAATGACAGCAACAACAAAAATTAACCTCAAGTTCTGAAATCACTTTCTCATGCAACTGCAAAATCCTGTCATCCTTAAGCACCATTTCTTCTGGACTGTGACATCTCTTATTTAAGAGGAGTTAAAAAATAACCACATAAAAAAAAGAAGATAGAGAAACCAACTATTCAAGAAAATGTCTTTCCACAAAAAATTAAAATCGCAGTAAAAAACCAAATTATTTTGACCAAGGATGTCACAGGACATTAAGACAGATGTCTAATTGCATATACAGAAGAACAGAACCAGGCTATAACCCCAACCAGATACTACAGTAATCACCTGAATTTCAAATTTGGACAAAAATATAAAACATTTTTACCCCATAATCAAAATTAGTCTACAGGGACCAAAAAACAAAACTGCATACTGCCCAGGTACAGTTTTTGTCTTAAAAATAAATTTTACAGCAAACCGTCAGCATAATTTTTTTCTCGTTTGTGGAACATCATTAAACTTGTGATAAAATCCCCTTGGAGCATGCTGAATGTGCTTCCGCTGACACTGTTACCTGTTTCAGTGAATTTAATCCCAGGCTGCAAAGTTTTCTCTGGCCACCTGCAGGGGTCAGAAATGAACACGTCTCCCTAACCCAATGCGTAACTTCTGTCCAAATCCAAGACTGAGCTGCAGAAGGGACTTGATTTGGTTTGGTTTTGTTTTAAAGGTAAACAGAAAATTTGACCTCCTGTCAGTCACAATATCGGATACAAAAACAACAGCAAAAAAAAGGATACGAGTATTCTGATACAGTTTGTATTACTAAGATTTCTTAGATACCTGACCAGGTATGCACAGTTAAACCAGGTACTACACTCTGACTCGGAGGTGAATTCCCTTTGTTTTCCTTTACAGCACAGGGGGAAGTAACTCCCTACTATTTCCACATTCCCGCTGATTACACAGAATGGTTTGGGTTGGAAGGGACCTTAAAGATCATCTAGTTCCAACCCCTCTGCCACAGGCAGGGACACCTCCCACCAGACCAGGCTGCTCAAAGCCCCATCCAGCCTGGTCTTGAACACTTCCAGGGATGGGGCCCCCACAACTTCCCTGGACAACCTGTTCCAGTGTCTCACCACCCTCACAATAAAGAATTTCTTCTTAGTATCTAGTCTAAATCTCCCCTCTTCCAGTTTGAAACCGTTACCCTCTTGTTCCATTACTACATGCCCCTGTATGAAGTTCCTCTCCAGCTTTCTTGTAGACCCCCCTTCAGGCACTAGAAGGCTGCCATAAGGTCTCCCTGGAGCCTTCTCCAGGCTGAACAACCCCAACTATCTCAGTCTGTCTTCAGAGGAGAGGTGCTCCAACCCTCTGATCACCTCTCTGGCCCTCCTCTGGACTCATTCCAACAGACCCGTGTCCTTATGTTAGGGGCCCCAGAGCACAGCACTCCAGGTGAGGTCTCACCAGAGCAGAGTAAGGGAGCAGAATCCTCTCCCTTGACCTGCTGGTCACCGTTCTTTTGATACAGCCCCGTATACAGTTGGCTTCCTGGGCTGCGAGAGTCCTCTGCAGGCTCATGTTGAGCTTCTCACCCACCAACAACCCCAAGTCCCTGTCCTTGGGGCTGCTCTCAATCCGCTCTCCCCCCAGCCTGTATTTGTGCTTGGGATTGCCCCGACCCATGCACAGAGCCTTACACTTGGACATCGAGCCATTGACTACAACTGAGTGTGACCATTCAGCCAGCTCCTTATCCACCAAGTGGTCCATCCATCAAATCCGTGCCTCTCCAATTTAGAGGCAAGGATGTCATGTAAGACAGTGTCAAATTTAGATCTAACATCTAAAATAGCCCACACGTCATCAAAATCATTGAATTAAAGAAAAAATTATGTAATATTGTAATAGCAACCTGATTATTCAAAAGAATTATTTTTACTCTAAATCTTAATTTTTTTCCTCATTATTTTAACAATTGGCAAGAGGGAAACTTTTTAAACTGATGCCTTGGATGTCAGATGCTCCAGTAATTCAAATCTGCCTTTTATAAAAAAGTATTAGTATACAATTTTTTGTGAGGAATGAAAACTTGTTCCTCTGGAACAAGCTTGTTAAGAGTGTTAAACCAAACATATAACCCTGAAGCTAAAATTTTATAGTCATAGAAGTATACATTAGTATTTCAGTTTTCTGACAAATACTTTCTTCAAAAAAGAAAAATCCTTCTTAAAATACCGAATACAGGATGGAAAGTGATGTACTTTATTACAGTGCAAGCATACTAACCTATTCTAACCAATAAAGAAGCTTGTGAAGAAAAGCTTCCTTGAAAAAAGAATTAAAGTAACTTTATTCTAATGAAAAAAAAGCACATTCTTGTCTAGCTGCAACAGGGATTTTTTTTTCCAATAAATTAATGATTTTGATGGTATAACATTTAATAATATGCCTTGATTAAAAGAAAAAGGAAGTCAGACCAATTACTGACTTAAGGAGAGCATTTGGTATATAAAACACAAGCCATGCATTCATATGTAATTCACACCTGGTCTGGCTTGTCAATAAGAGTAAAATATTTCACTAATCATGGACTTGGAAAATGTTTCTCTGAACCTATGAAAAAAAATGCTGTAAGTATATCTGAACCAATATAAATCTTAGAAATGATGGTATTTCCAGGAGATTGCTGAAAGCATTGTGTTACAGAGCATAATATTAAAATAAGCACACTTTAATAAAAAGTTTTGGTAACAGACCAAAGCAAACCAAGTTTTTGAAAATACTAAGCATATGCAGCAAGAGCACACACACTCAGCATCCTGAGAGGATGGGGGAAAGCCACCCTCACAGGACAGATTTGCAGAGGAAATGAACTGCCAATGAAATCTAAACAAGACAGAATTTCAGGGGCATTCAATACTGTAGTTATAAGAACAATGAAAACAAATGGGTGTCCAACACTTTTGAACATATGATCTGTGTGTATATATAAGCTTATTTGAAGATCAGATAGCTGCAGGCATCCTAATTAAGCAGCCTTTGCCAGTGAAAACTATTATATTTTAATTATATTCCTTAAGTAATGTCCTGGTTAAGCAGAGCATGAGAACAGATGCTATCTATTCTATTTTTGGGATACTCTAGGTAAGCAGTCATTGAAGAAGAAAAGACACTGCCCTGCAGCATCACTGCAGAAAAATTTAGCTGTATTGACTCTTCTCATCCAGGGAGTTCATCTCCAAGGGTAACTTCTCTTTTTACATCATGGTAATAGTGATATGCAACAGATGGGAATAAATCCAGTAAATCTTTTCTAACAGTATTTCATAGAATCATTTAGGTTGGAAAAAACCCTTAAGATCGAGTGCAACTATTAACCTAACACTACCAAGTCCACCACTAAACTATGTTCCTAACGTAACCTAATTTGAGGTATCCTACATTAATAATTCTTTTCCTACAGAAGACCCAAGCTGAAAATCTCTGTAGATTTATACTCACATGGATAAGAAAATGTAACAAGGCAAGGTATGTTTGGTTTTTATTCATTTGAGAAAGGAAAGTGAAGTTATTTCACTTTTGAAGGAAGTTCTTTGAAGTCAGGAGCTTCACTGTTTGTTTGGAACCATTTATTTCCTCCTACAATTCCAAAGAAAATAGTTACACAAATACATTAGAGGAAGCAGGTGTGTAATTTCATTGACAAGCTATTTAAGAGTCTTAAAAAGGAACTTTATGTCAGCACAGTGCTCTTTGAAACATTTCCTTAAGTTACTTGCTGGAACACATAGTTTAATATTTATCTTGCTACTCTACAAAAGGAAAGCAATCATAGTGTATTATTCCACAGTACTAGCAAGCACTGCTCTATGGCCCTAAGTACAAAATTAAATATCACAGTGCCAGGAAGACAACAACATCACTTCAAGTTGTAAACATATGAAGAAAATTCTCAACATCTCTACAATTAAATGGTAAAATACCAAGGGATATGACAGGGTTGTTTGTTTTTTTTTAAAAAAGAAACTTTAAGCTAGACTGCAGAATTCCAGAAGATACTATGCCATTTGTTTTCATTGTACCCTCAGTTTTAGTTCGAATTTACTTCTTATTTTATGAATCAGTTATCACTTCAGTTACAATAACGCCTGGAGTTGTTTAAGACTAATTAAGCTATACGTAACTAAAGATTTATTTCTGCAGGGAAAATATACATTTACAAAATTATATTAATGTGCAATTAGGCAGCTTGCAGGTTTTCTAGATTTTAATAAAGTTTCCTACAACAATGCACAAAGCAACTTGATGTGGACAGAAACATGTCAGACAAGTTCTACAGGGATGTAGGTACATACGAAGTTATGCATTTTAAATTTATGAATACTAAAGGGAATGCAATACAATATCCAGAGCAAGAGGCTCTGGTGTAGAGGGGCTCTGCTCAGTAAGCTTCACTACATAGTTTGAGTCCTACAGATGAAGCTTCTGCTGAACTTGCTTAAAAGATTTAAATTAGTACAAGTGATTGTCCATGCTGTCTCCATTGCAAGTTAACCTACCCTGCAGCAGAAATGCCACCTTGCCCTCTTCAGAGCGAGGTCAGATGTTCAGTTTAAACTGCCTATAAGATAGGTTTAAACTAAATCTCCAGATCTGAATGGAAGCAAGGGCATTCATTTCATTATATTGATGGCTATAGGTTAATGAATTCCAAGAGGAGGACATTAATAAATAGCAGGTGGTAACTGCTTTAACATTTTAAACTGCTGCTAAGTTAACACTGTCCTTACAATAGCAGCTAAGCTTCCAAGTAGCCTGGTACACTATTCTGTGGGACAAATTCCCAAAAGGTAATCATTACCAGACCTTACTCTACAGGCCAGATCTGAGCAGTGCATGAAAGAGTACTTGAGTCCTACAAAAGGCAGCAGCAGGCTTAAAGCGACCATGGATATAGCACCTCATGGTTAAACAGCAGATGTTATGGGGGAGGAGAATGTAAGCAGACAGTCAGATTAAGTCAAATTGGAAAAATATAAGTGTCCTATTGAAAACAGAAACCAAAGTAGTAAGAAGTTAGATGCATTGTGACTCACCTTATTTTTGCAGTTTAGTAAGTCATTTATTTCAAATGACAATGATTTCTTGTTAAAAGAAAGGCTAGTAATACTATTATTGCCTAACGCTTCCCACTATGACATCCTATATCAAATCTGCATAGAATCTTCTCAAGCAAAGTGGTCTGAAAAGTTATATACTAAAATCTTCTTCAGTGCTCTTATTTCAACCAAACTACTTAAGCCAATAACAAATTAAAAAAAAACCCAAACCCCAGAAAACCACAGCACTTTAATGGAGAAAATTATCTTATAAAAGAAAATAAATCTAAAACTTGCAGTATTCTCTCTGGAAAGGTTTAGCACTTTGAGGCTGGAATTCCGACCTGTGTATCTAGGATGTACCTGTTACGGCCTTTCAACAATACGAGTACAGCCGTGCTTGCAAGTTTTTGGGAATGGGAGAAGAATAATACACGATTTTCAGCAAAGAGCATATATTTTATCTGCTAAAATCTCTCCTGAACTTGATCCAGCCTGGAATCGAACAGAATCTTCCTTTCTCTTCCAGGTGCACAACATGCTGGGTCAAAGTACCAGAAAATAAAGCTAGGAAGCTGCCTTATCCTTTACAAGATCCCAATACTAAGTAATAGCAATGTAGAAGACACTCTAACCAAATGTGGAGGGGTCAGGGTTAAATTCATGGAGAGAAGGGGCTTGAATGGAAAGACTAGATGAAAACAGAATGGATATAGTCCAAACTTGCCTAGACATGGTCCTGGAGCAACCTGACCTATGAGCAGCCCTGCGTTGAGCAGAGGTAGACTCCATGCCCTCTGAAAGTCTCTTTCAACCCAAAACATGCTGTAATTCTAAAAACAGCGGAAGTGGTGGCTGTCAGAAGGGCAACTGAAGTCTTCACCAAAACAGCAACAGGACAGCTGAACACAGACTCATCAGAGACTGCCAGAGAGAAAAATCTAAGAAAAAACAGGGAAAAACAGAGTAAGGAGGCCAACAGGAGTTGTTCAGGGAAGTAATCTGGGAACTCTAGCACAAGCAATAGAGACAGTCTATCTCATGAAAAACGCAGTGAGGCAGGAGAACCGAGTGGCCGATCACAAACACTAGAGGAAGAGAGCTAACAAGCACAGGGCAAGGACAACAAAGAGACCCTACAAAGAGCAGCTGAGCCGAGAAGAGAAAAAGAGAGCATCTCCAAATGACGGGGGAGAAAGACAAAGACATCAGATTAGGTACTGAAAAGGGTATGAATTTAGATTAGCTAAGATATCTGCCTAACAAAAATCATGACTGACTAAACATGAATAGGAGGATTTGGATAAAACACTGCTAACTATGCAGAAAGTGAAAGGTACACTGCTGATGACAAATAAAAAAGCAAAAGCGGCTTGTACTGTCAAAGCATGCCTTCCTCTAGATCTCATTCTCCACAGTCCAAAGACATCCATAAAACCCTCTGCATAAGCACATGGATCATACTGTCTAGGGTTGATCCCTATAAAGCATGACAGAGTATTATTAGATACCACTAGCTCAAATAGCAGCGGCCTGCCTGGTGAGTAGCTTCCAAACCTGCTGATATGATTGCAATTATTATTTTTAACAGCTAGGAAACAGCACACAAACTACATTAGAAATAACTTAATTGAGTAAACAGAATTAAACCCTGGAGTTTGGAAATGAGTGCTGAAATACATTATGATGGTTTAATTGCACACCTTTTATCCCTTTTCCCCCCATAGAATCTTTGCCAGGTTCACACCTATCAGGTCAGTACTCAGTATTTCGTTTGTTCTTATTCATCATTACCTGTATCTTAAAAAAAAAAAAGTATAGTGCATATAATGCTACATCGAAAGCAGAAATTGATTTCATCATAGGTCATTGCAGAGCACTGATATGTTAGATTAATATTGCTGAAACATTCAACCCACTGAAGTAGCATGGTTATTATCCCTATTAACAGATACAATATTAAAGCATATGATTAAGGATGGATTTATTTACCAACCCTGGGAGCCTGATCTGAGATAACCAAGAAGTTAATTTCTTTCAGGCTATATTACACAGAAAATTATATGTTCAAAGGTAACTGCAGTACCAATTGCATACACATACACCAAACCTCCACCCACCCCACCCCACCCCCCAAGAAATGCCACTGAAACCATACAGCCAGGATTCTGATGCCTTCATCAGGCAAGAATAAAATCTTTTCAGAGTTCTGCTTTATTTGCATTGTATCTCCAAACTTATTCAAAGGGAACAATTACCCCAGAAGCTAGGTTTATTTCAGGCCCAAGCTAGACAGACTCCCCAGTGGACAGGGCAAATGTATTCTCATGAACGCTTCTCTGGGGAACAAGAACAAACCAAAAGCCACAGCTGTAAATTAAGGACTATAACTTTAAAAAGGCAGGCACAAAGGGCGACCAAATTATAGTTGCTTCTTCAACCTTAATTCTGGTATTTCTTAACATCTGAGAATTTGACCTGAAACCTTGAAATGACAGTAAACTGCATGCAACGGAAGAATCAATTTCACTTTATTGACATGTGCAATCCTTCACCATTACAAAACCAGAGCAAGTAAGTCATCTAATTGCTGCAGAAGCCATACCTACCTGTTCCTAGTATTTCTAGTGCACTCATTATCATGGTTTCTGAAAGAAAAAAAACCAAACAAAAAACCTACCAGCATCCAGATTTTTTGCATTCTACCTAACTATTAAAACCTGAGCCATTCTGCACCTACAAAATGCACCATTTTGCAGAATGCCCATGAGAGAAGTTACTGCAAGTACAAATCCAGTTAGATAATAGTTATTCAAAGTCATACTCCAGTCAACTACTTTGATGACTTGACAGTTATGTCATAATGGAAGTAATCTAATAACCTTCATTTTTTGAAGGAAATCAGATCACCAAAACAAGGTTTTATCTTCATCACTAAATATTCTAGAACCACCCATATTCAGTTACTAGTCTACAGTAATACTGTACAATCAAAGCACACATTTCAGAGAGCTGAATTCTAAAGGTGAGCAGTTCTAACTTCAGGACTACATTTTACAGAGAGCTTCAGTACCTACATTGCTTTTCTGCAGATAAAAGTAACAAGCTACCGAGGCTTTCTAAAGTGTTGTATTTTTGTTCACTGTACTGCCAACTGGAAGCTCCCTTCTTTCAGAGTTCTTAATTTGTTCTCTTACTGAATGACTTTTAGCACAATAAAACTATTCTGCCTACTTTTAGAGGTGTGTTTTCACGCATTTCAGGAGGAACACCAACCATATAAAAATACATTCTTCTTTATTTTTACTTTTAACCACCAGAGATGAACAAAAACAGATTTATAAAAGGTTCAAGAGAATCCATACCACAAATGCTGCATACTGTGGCTTTACATTAATTGGGCATATGCCATTTTCTGTATAACGGCTTTAAAAGGTACACAGTACAAAGATGCCCACAGGTTGTAGGAGATAATTTAGGTTGAAACTGAGACTTAGAAATTATTTGCTACCCTGAAAGCAGAAAGGTTTGACCTTTAAGATAAGAAAAAAAGATATGATTATATAGCCCTATAAAAAAAAAAATACAGCAGTATCTCACACCTCAGAAACAAAACACAAAAAAGCTACAGTGAAAACAAACCCATCTTACTTGTCTTCGTATGTTACTTAAACAACACGTCTTGGTCTAGATCCAGCCATGATATTACGTTGATTAGGGCAGGGTGTAGGAGGTGGGAAGAAACCGTTTTCACTGCTTACAGTTTTAGAGAAAAAACTGAAAGGACTGCTGGGCAGGACTAAACAGGATGCTTCTATTTCTTAACCCATTCCCCAGTAAACAACACCTCCTTGCAAAGCTTCAATTCAACAGCAAAAGGTAAGTTTATCTGGCACATCATACACCTTATCTGCCAACTAAACTAACAAGGAACACAGGAGAGCTTCTTCATCCTTTCCCAGACAGGCAGGCAGCATGTAATCCTAATAATCTGAATTCTTGCAGGGCAGGATCTTTCTCTGTTTATCCTTGTTCTCTTTTCATTAGTTAGTTAATCCATTACCTAATTCATCTTGGAATCATCTTTAATTGTTAATAATGGAAACACTCAGGACTCCTGTGCTGAGCTTACAGGCCTCTCTTCTTACCCTGGCTGAATTTCTGCCTGGTGTCAGGTCACAGAAGGCAAAGTCTACTTTTACGCAGCTATGCACCACCACCACCGACAAAGTGAACAAAACCGTATTGACACATCAAGGAGGGGGGGAAGAAAAAAAGAACAACAGCAAATAGGAACAGGAAGGGGAAGAAAGAAAGGGGAAAAAAGTAACTAGTCAGGTAGGAACTTAAGGAGGAAAGTATTTTTGGTTCCCAGATACAAAAATCCCTCAGTCCAAATGGAGGTGGTGTAAAATCACAGTGTCGTGAAATTAAGAGAAACAGTGAGCACAATTGCTTTGCAGGTTTCTTCTCTCTGTTGTCCCACAGATATACTTGCACTGACTGCAAAATCTTACATTTCAGGAAAGCAATGGCCTAGCTTCACGGGCTATAGGCACTAAAGATCCCTTTGCTTAAAAAGGACCTAGAAGTTTGATACCTCTATCTCTGACCCTGAGTAAAAGGGCTCCTGGTCTCCCAAGATGTATTTTTAGCAGTGTCATATAAAGAAAAGCTTGACTCCTTTTTTTGAAAAGGCAAAGTCAAACAAAAAGTATCAGATGCAGCTTTACAGGTAAAATGAAACTGAGAAGGTAAGTGCTCTTCTCAGGAAACTGCAACAAGGTCTTCAACTCAGCAAAAATTGAGTAATTTTAAAGGCTTTATTCTGTTTATACTTGACTTAAGATAGAGTAACACAAAGTCAGAGTACCTCCATCAGCACACAGAGAAGAGAAATCTTTGATAAAAATTCTTTTTCCAGTACATATTCTAAAAATAAAGTCCTTAACCTTGAACACATTTCATCTTACAACCACACTTCTTTGCACTGATCACCTTCTTAGACTGCTTATTACAGATACACAAAAAGCAGATCCAAAGAAAGATACTTCCCAATGGCTCATCAAAAGGAAAAGTTTCTCAGCAGGCTTCACCTTTGCTAGTTGGGTGGTCTCAATACAGCCACCATTTATTCCCATCCAAATGTTCTTCCACTATTAGATGTCTGAAGGGCAATTGGGTGCTCCCTACATAAAAGCATTCCGATATGAAGGAGGAAAGCAAAACAGAATGTTGTAACAGCCACCCTATGTCAGCATCTCCACTTTACATACAGTTCCTGTACAGATGTTCAGTTAATACTTACTAAAACATTTACTGTCAAGGTACAATTAGATCTTGATACAAGGAAGAGCTCCAGCACTGAACATGGGCTGAGCATATGGCCCCCAATTTTCAGGTCATAAAAAGCCCAAAGCACTCATCAACTATCTAATTTAGATAGAATAAAAGCCTTTTATTTCCTGAAAAAGGTATAAATGTTTCTTCCCAAGACTGAGTTCTGAATGACAATACTGCAGAATATCTACCAAAACATCCCTCCCCTTCTCTAGTTTCACTGAAATATACTGTAAATTCTGTGCACCATGTACTTTCAGCAATGGAAATGGATGGAGGCATTTAGGCATGGCACCACCAATAGTCTTTTCCTCTGGAATGCAACCATTATGGTGTTAAGACACTTATTTGCCCAAGAGTAGACAGTTAAACAAGGCTATTTTATATAAATATTTAAAAATCAGAACAAGGTGCAGCAACACTAGTGCCATGATGCCATCATATCCAAACCACTAGCCAAGTAGCTCTGTAAAATCCCCATGCCTCAACTAAAATCTTCAGTCCCACCTGAATCTCCACTGTTCAGATGATGCCCCAAGGTGCAGGACCACTCTGCACTCCCTACAAACCATTTCTTGAAAACATACACGAGGTAAATTTGTTTCACCCGAAGCCTTACACAGTGCACTAAACAGTATAGCTGGAACTGTCTTACAGATTAAGCATTTTCAGATAAAATTAGAACTTCATTAACTCGATGGGGCTCACGGAGTTTGGTTTTACTTGAAAAATCTCATCATTAAGTGAGAAACTTAAAACCGATGCTTGTATTTATTAGGGATATGCAGCATCACTGAAACACAGTGAGAACAAAGCAACATGATTCTTACTGCAGACCTCCTCTTGCTGAAGCAGTTCTTCATTCACTAACTGGAACAATTGGAGGGGACAGCCAGGCCCTCCAATTTAGAATAAAAGCTCTAATCTGCCTTATGGGAGCAGCTAAAGGACCTATGGAAAAATGTTTGTTTAACAGCAATTTGTCTCAACTATAAATAGAAACAGAACAGCACTGACATAGTCCCACAATGACAGTTTGTGCTGAACAATAACAGGATACTTGCATTAAGAGAGTTGTGCTCTACTTCGGAAGCAAAAACAAGTGACTACACCAATCTGAATTGGTACAAACATTTATTTCAGCAAGACATTTGAAGGGCATCTTGCAGAAGACATCATTAGGGGATATGCTGGCCTCTAAAGAGAGGAAGCTTTAATGCCTGAGGAAACACCTGTGTATATGTAACTTTTGTTTAAGCTCATTTCACTAGCTCTCTGATAAGTTGCTTCAGGTTAAAGCAACTCTTATCAGCTTTCTAGACTGGTGCAATATATCTAGATGTGAAGTGAACCTGTTGGAAATATGCGCTTCAGAAAAAAAAACTGTACAGCTGTTCTCATTTTGTAAATGGCAATTACAGTTGCAGTGTTTTGGCTACCTGTCCAACAAGATACTAACAGTAACCCAGCAGGTGACTGACTTCAAACCACAGTTTAAGAGTGGAAAAGCCTACAGTAATCTTTCCATTGCAAAAAAGTAATGGAAGCACTCCTGTTTTTTCTTATATCTTGGATAAACCTCGAGGTATGCCACAACTTCCATGAAAAGCGAAGCGAAACAGACAGTCGAGACCCTCCTCCCCTGCCTTAATGAGGCAAGACCTAAGTGTGGTATCACAAGTGACATCTCACAACTCAGTTATACAAGGCATTTCTTCCTTCTCTGAATTCTACTGTCTTTGAAGAACTCAAAGACTATTCTAAAGCTGTTGTAAGAAATGCTCACTACAGGAAGCAGACTTCTAGTAGAGGCCTGTAATATTCTAGTCCCACATAACATTTACAGTTCTCTTTAGATACCCATTGCTTTGTTTTGGATCCTTGAGTCAGTACCTGCACTAAGAGGAAAAAAAGAAAAAAAACAAGCAACCCACACCAGAGAAGGACCAGGGACCAGCAAGCAAAACCAAGGTAAACCACCGTTCTGCATTGCCTGAGAATTGCTGTAAGTGTACATGGAACCACCAGAGATCACTGAAGAAAGAAGATTAAGTCACCTTATGACTCAGATGAGCAAAGTCTCTTCTCACCAACTAAAAAATAACCTTACAAGAAAATATGGGATAATGAGGTGAACATTAATTTACAGAAGTTTGGAAGAAATCTGTTAATCCATAAATATCAATAGACCAAATACCTACTCATATAATAACTTATTACAAGGCACTAAGAAATAAAGTAAATTTTAAAAGTGCCTGAAGAAATCTTCTGAAGTAACCTCCAAGTGAATACTTGAGAGGGAAGACTGAAAGTCTACTCTGAATTCTACCCTTTAGTTCAAAGTCACTGTTGTTTATTTGGACTTTTCTTTCTTTTGAACACACAATATCTGAAATCTAATCTATATACAACACAAAAAGGTTTCAATTTTTCCATAATTTCACGAAAGATTTAAAAGACTAACTACAAGAAATGAACTAAATTGAGACTAAATCACGGATAAAACTTCCACTTCATAGAATAAGAAATAAAGGAAGTCTCCTCTTGTGAAAAAAACAGGAACATTTAAAAAAACCCATGCAACTGTTTTCTAGGTACTGCTATAGCCTCTTCCATATTCTTGCTTGGGGGAGGGTGGGGGTGAGAGAATTATACACTGCAACACTACTAAAAGCAACCAGTTCTCTAAAACTCAGCATAACTCTTTACCTTTTTGGTGGAAGTCTACCTCCAGGTGCAATTCAGATGCTTTTAGCAATGTAAGACCAACACCATTCTCAGTATCTTGAAGCTGTTTTACGTACACCGATTCATTCAGCTACACGTCTGCCATCAGCTAACATAGAAGGGACAACGGAAACTTAAGAGCTAAGACAAATGTAAAAAGAGAAAAATCTGAGATCAACTTCTTTATGCATAAGCTAGTGTTAGACTGAATATTTTTTAGTCTTTCAAAAAGCATTCACTGACCCTAAGAAAGAATCAGACTGACTTGCAACTCAGCTGCAAACCAGAAACCACGCTAAGAAGAGCAGAGCCTAAAACATGTATCCATCAACTCATGCTAGTCAGGTATTAAAATTTATTCTACAAGGCTGGTATGTGGTGTTTACGTACAATTCAGAAAACAGATCACAAAGCTAATTATGGATGCCTGACCATGGGCCAGAGTAAACTGACCCTATAATGGAGGCCACAAACCTGGCTCAAGGCCATCAGAGGACAGTGGTACAGAACAGTATAGTTGTACTTCAGAACTCAATCTTTCTTAGCGCTTCCAAAGCAGGATTCAGGAGTCCTGTGTAAAGATTTTAGGCATCCTACTTTATTTGCCAGGAAAAAGAGAGGCGCGGGTGGGAAATCTTAGTAAGAAATACTTCAGTTAAGTAAGCATCATAAAGGCCCAAGCAAACAGGAAAAAAAAACCAAACACAAACCAAACCGGACCAGTTAGGAATAATCACCTACCCACTGAACAAATTCAGTCTGAAGTTTCTGTCATGGGGAGTAGTAGCTAAATGACAGTACCTAACAGTAGAAAAAAAAAAAAGTATACACACTTTCCGTCACAAAAAGCTGTACCCAACTGCTAAAAGAAATCAAGAGATTGTGTTATTTCACAGATTGATAATATTAACTTAAAACAAGTCTTCTGAATGCATTTATTAATGATAACTGGGAATCCCACAGCTAAGGGAGTTTAAATGATTCATTTACTAATAGAGAGACCAGGATTTGTACACACTGTGAAGGTAAACAAATACATCTGTCAAGCATCTTCCTTCCTCCTGAACCTCAACTAGCATAATTAATCAAAATCAGATGATTGCTCTAGATAAGAAATGTGCCATTTGTCTGGTAGATTTAAGTGGAAGGGGAAGAAGCAAACTACACGTAAACATTTCTCCCTCTTTTAGAAAAGATGATCTGATATCCTCAAACTCAAAAATAGCTGACAACACAAACATAACAGCTAGAATTCAGCATTTTATAAATGCTGAATTGTATAAGGCACAGTTGAAATTCTGTCATGTTGCAAGAAAAGTACATATAGAAGAGTTACGCATATTGAAAAAAAAATCAGCCGTTTACTGAACCAGTTTTTAAGATGAGCATTATTGCCATTACGCAAAAGTGAAACTTTCATTTTCATTTTCTGGATCAAATATGCCTAGTTCACATGCAAGTAAAAAAAAAAAAAGTGCTTTATCAGCTTTCTCAAAGCTTTAAGTAAAAGCATTTAAATGTTTACAGTTAAATAATGGTAAGATTTTGGAAATAGTTAAGTAATGTTACACAGCCATCATTTCTAAGCACGCAGATGAATTACGTTAGCTGGGCAATTCAGAATTTATGCTTCAGTTTGGCCTGAATATTAAACTGAAAACCTTCTTTTCCAATGAACTTAGTAAAAACCATTTCATCAGGTACTGAAATATGGTTCTTGGATGCCAAAATGGAAATTATTAAAAAAAAACTTTGAAGGAAAAAATTTAATTTTTGAAACTGAATTTATGGTTAGTTTTGTCCACAGAATTAAATCCTGCAAGACCCGTTTCCCAAACTGCCCTTTGCTTTTTAAAAATAATGCTGTCCTTGATGACAATTGAGATAAAGCACCAATGCCAGCTACAGTATTTTAACAGAAACAAGATTTGTTGTGCTCCTCACAGGGAAACGCAGGCACATTTCCAATAAGCGACCACAAGGGCATGAAGGCTTCAAATTTTTATTTCCCTGCTCAGGAATAACTGCATTCTAGTACTGTCCCTTTGGCATACCCCCATAACTCTACTCCACTACCATCCCTTTGGCGAAGCCCCCATTTCTTTCCGACAGGTAGTACTGGAGCAGAAGGGGGAAAGGCAGAAGGACTCCAGCTCACTTCCACGCACGATGGCTTTCAGACTGTTTGTTACCCATTCTCCCCTATCCTTGCAAGATGCGCCGGCAATAGCCGCTGTGGGTATAGTTCACTGCCAGGTCATAGAATCATAGAATCATAGAATCATAGGGTTGGAAGGGACCTCGAAAGATCATCTAGTCCAACCCCCCTGCCAGAGCAGGGTCACCTAGAGCACATCACCCAGGAACGCGTCCAGGCGGGTTTTGAATGTCTCCAGTNGGAAGACTCCCAGCTCTGCGGAAGGACCTGTGCAAGGAAAACACTCGGCAAGGTGCCGGCTATCACCGCTGCCTGTCCCCCCGCCGCCTTTACAGCCGAAGTGCAATATCCCTGGTCGCTCCAGGCCCCTCCGCTCCTCCCGTTCACCGGATCGGGGCTGGACAACTGAGCGCCGAGAGGTAAAGGAGAAGCTCCCGGCGGAGAGGGAGAGCAGTGCCAACCGTGCCCACCAACTGCGCTGAAGGCCCGGGACTCGCCTGCGCCGCTCTCCCCGTGCCCCAGGAGTTCGAGTTTCCAGGGCCCCGCCGCTGCCGCTGGGCGGG
>VXBO01009024.1:426944-513003 GCA_013400135.1 Rhinoptilus africanus
TGGACTTCATACCCGTTAAAACGTAAACAAGCAGGGCGGAGAAGGCGCTGTTTCGGTAGGCGTTGCGGTGGGGTCACGTTGCAGGGTGCTGATTCACTGGCCGAAACGGCAAAGCCCCGATTTCCTGCTGTAAAATACAGACGTTTCTGCGTTCCGCCCCTCTTCGTGCCGTTTGAAACGCACCCTCCCTCAGAACTTGCCCAGAAGCCCCCAACTTTTCTCCCGCGGCGTGACCCTGCTCTCCGTGGGCAGCCGCGGCCTCCCCGTCCCGCGGCTGAAGCCCCGGCGTGCCGCCCGCCAGCCCCCCGGCTCGCTGCTACGGCTCCCGTGGCCACCGGCGAGCCCCCCGCCTTTCCCGGGATTCCCTCTGCAGGGACAGCCGTCCTGCCCCGCCTGCTGCTGACCTCTCCCGCTGCCTGCCCGCGGCCACCCACCTCCCCTTCCGGGCCACCTCCGAATCCCTCACCCCTGTCCTCTGGCATATTTTAAGAATTATTTGCATAGGTTAATATTGCATTGGTTTTAAATTGTGTGCTTTTTTCTTTTTTTTTTTCCTTTTCTACTTAATCATTCGTACTGTCTCATGTCATCTCTGAGTTCTCTGGAACTGGAGTTTGTCCTGTGCTTGTACATGACTAGTGGTGCTTCTGTTAAGCTGGTTTTACTCTGGAAAAAGTTACTAATTACCCAACCTGTATTTAACATGTGCAAATATTGTAAAATGAATAAAATGTACCGAGCTTTCCACACCGGATTTGCAGTGTAAGGTCTGTTAAAGGCTTGCACGTACACTTACCTTTATTTACGTGCATAGTTCCATGTAAGTCAATAGGAGTACACCCAGGACATCAAAGTAAGAGTGAATACAAGTCATTCCGTGGTGTGATACTTCATCTGAAATGACAGAATAGCCAATTGCAACAAACAGGGAGAGGAAGTGGAAAATGAGGGATAACAGCGATGAGATTATACTGGAATTTTGGTATGTTGTGTACAAACCATGGCAGCTCCTTCTCTGCTTGTCGAAGCCCGTAGCTAGGTGAGTTACTTAGGCTCCAGCACCGCAAACATGTACCTGTTGCTTAATGCATGTAAGTAGTGCAAGAAAATATTACATATAACTGTTTGCAGGGTAAAGTCTTGGCCACTTTCTGATGTTTGAGATTTGGTACCAAGAAACGGAATTAGAGAACTGAAGTTCATAAAATGAGGGGGAAAAAAGGGACAGCAAGAGCAGAGATGAATGGGAGAAAGAAAACGAAGAGGGGAACAGACAGGCTAGCATATAGAATAGCGCAATAGGATAGGTGAACGCATTTTGCCTGGAAAAGGATCAGGAAACCATTTTACCAACTCAAACGTGCAACCACCAATAAAGCAAAAATCAGCAACAAGAAATGCAAAGCAATGCAGTAATGTATTACTTTCTAAACATCCAGAGCGATCCAGCAAATCAGCAAAAATATGCTGAAGCCTCTCGGCTAATGCTGGAGAACCGGAGGGGAATGGAGCCCAGGTGTTTTAAAATTCTGCCCTGGGAGATTGAGCGGACAGTGTGGTGGTCAGATGGTTTCTCCTTGAAGCTGATGAGGGACAAAATAAACCTCCGGCTAGCCGCCCTCCTGAGAGCTCTGCAGCAGAGAGCCTGCAGCCAAGTAGGTGCTTTTCATCAGAAGCATTCAAACCAGTCGATTAACAAAATGCAGAAAGCACAGGGAGGAAAGAATCTTTTCTGCGCAAGCTATACACAAAAACTGACAGTGGTTTGTTTTGATATGTAGGGAAGATATGTTTGTTTGCTTGCTTGCTTATTATTATAGAACAGGATGTTAAAGATGTATTAAGGAAAAGTAGGGGCTGCCCAAACCCTTTAACAAAGAGGAAATACCTCATGCACGCTGCATTTGGTGAAGCATACAAGATTTATGAAAACAAACAAGCCTGCCTTTCCAAAAAGCTTTCTGGATAAAATCTAGGATTGAAACATTTGGGGTATTTAATTCATCTGCTGGCAGAAAAGTACAAAGTATTATATCAGAATACAAAAATACTAGCCTCCAAGCAAAGCATCTGGTACGTTCTAAGGACGCACAACATGCTGTCAAATGTGGAAGGGGGAAAATCGTATCAGCTTGAAGTGAGGTGAGCGGACAGGACCGTGCTTTTTCTCAGTGGAAGGGAATGGAGAAAGGATATGACATGGACAACCTTATCTTAATTTAGTGTATCCTCATAATCTGTGCTTGTATGGACTGCTGGCCTCAATATAGTTTTGGTATTTACATATGCAACACTGCTGTCTCATGTGAAAGGGTATTGTAAAATCCAGTGCCTTGGGCCAGAATTTAATGTGTTTATGGTCTTTTCTTTAAACTTACATTGGAGGAGCATGCAATATGATGGGTACATGTTTTCCATCTCTCTCATCCCAGATCTCAGTCTCTCTTAGAAATTTTTATCCAAAATTTCAACCATCATCTTCAACATAAAATTGGCAAAGCCAAACATTTTTTTTCTATAGATAAGCTTATATTTCCTGCAGCCTCTGCCATCATCTGGTCTCCAGTCCACCATTTTTAGGGGAAAGAGAGGCATCCTCAACCTTTCCCCTTTTGACACACACATTTTTGTCCCTGACCTTTCTTTCATCTTGTTCTGAAGAGCACCCTTTGTTTGGGGATTCACAACACTCCTACATTTTCCAGCTCAACTGTCTTGCCAATTTTTTTTTTTTTTTATGGAGAGTTTATTTTCAGCACCCCTGATTTTACTGATCTGTCTTACAGTGTTGCCCCACAGATGGCTGTATTTGCACAAAAAGCGTAGCAGAAGATTGATGTGGCAGCAGGAACAAGTGTCATAGAGAAGGAAGAGAGCTGTCTAGATCAATTTTGCTAGTGGAAAAAACGTAAAATGGAAACGCATTTTGACTTGCAACTAAAGAAGGAAGGATAAAAGCCTTTGATGAACTAAAATATCTGCAATATCTGTTGATAGCAAAACAAGCCTATAGACAGGGCACGCAAAAATTGGTAATACTAATAAATATCAGCATGTAACTCATAAATATCTTATTATATATCAGCATAGCTAAGATACAAACCACACGGGACAGGAATAGGTGTTGAATTCTGTCAGGTTTCTGTTTACCCTTTGTGAAAGATTATTTGCCATGCACAGATTTTCATCCATTTTATTGAGCACAGTACATTAAAAAATACATACTCTGGAAGAAATCCAGATTAGGATTTTCTCAAAAGGTATCATTAACCTGAAGATAAAATGACAGGATATTTAAATACGAGGGTACCATGACGACAAGCCTAGAGTAATGGATTAGTGTCAGATAGAGCTGTATCTAATGCAGATGCAACCTCACTGATACAAGTTACAAAGTGGCAAGACACCAGTAAACAATGTGCAGGCTGAGAACTTTTCAAACTATGGACTTGTCATAAAACATTAAAGATGAAGGCTTCCATAGCCATTTCAAACACCTCAGATATCTTAGAGTTACGTCATCTCATCTAATCAGTTTCTGTAGTAGTCAACAAAGAAAAAGCAAAGGTAGAAAATTTAAGATATCTGGAACTGCAGGCCCTAGAACATGCCTACTGCAACAAAGAAAATCTGTTTAAATCAGTTAAATACATTTATTTCCAACCCCAAAGAGAGAAAACAGAAATAGTTAGAGAAATCTGTGTGCCTGAGTCCAAAAAGTTGCTCCTAAAGACGTATTAGATGTCACTCAACTTGTAAGGCTCCAAAAGTCTACAGGAGACTTGTTTATGAGCTTAACATTTCTTGAATATCTAAAACTCCATTCCAGGATGTAATATTTAAGATCTGGAGACTATTCTGGAAGTCGGGTGCCTAAAGGTGAGGAGCTGCAAGATACACATGGGATATCTGTGTATTTTCTTGGAGTTAGCCCTTTTTAAAGGTCAGTTGCTATCACTGTCTGTATCTTTAGGTAGCTTCAATTTGTTAGAGAAAGAAATGAAAATCAAGTAAGAGGTATACTGTGAAAAGCAGCAGACTGTCATTTCTATTGTACAACACTGTTTCCATTCTAGTCCCCTGGGTTTTCCTCCTCTGTTACTCAGAACAGCCTGAAACTTCTGTTTTTCTGGGTTGAGAAGTTACGTACTTAGTCTCTGCTCAAAGGTGAAAATGTTTCTGGAAAGCTTGAGCAAGAATGTTTTTGTTGTTTTAAGTGTGAGAACAGTGGGGTAAGGGGAAAAGTTGCATAAAGGTAAAAGTGCTTGAGGGTTTTCCAAATAACTTTTTCATCAACATCACTAGATATGGAAAGATTGAAGTCCTGCAGGGCCTAACCCTGCTCAGGAAAAGCCTATACTTTTTCTAAAGTTGGTCTCAAAGGAGTCAGAGGGTCCTTCGAGCAGCATGTATGGTCCATCTGTGGCAGAGCTAGAGAACATTTAGAGTTACTCTTCCCTGAGGAGCTAATACCTGGTCAGATTTAGCTGTCCTTTGAGTCACAAACAGTGCCTCCCTATTTTCATGGTGATACACTGACTGCACCCCAAAGTCCTAGTCCACCAGTTGGCCCATTACTGCGTAATCCTTCCTGGAGTGGCTCATCTGCAGCTTACCTACAGGTTCCTTCACAAATAAACTTGGATGGGGGAGGCTGGTGAGGGAGGTGCTTGGTGCCCATGGGGGTCCCACCTCCGTGAGCAGAACGGCCATAGTCTGCTACTGACAGTACAGGACCTCCAAAAGTGCCAGGAGGCCTTGTCTCTCTGCATGTCCGTATGCCACAGTTAAGTATCATCAGTTACTCACAGGCATTTAAAGGAATGTGCCACCGGTGTGACAGTGAGGGGCCAAAGGGAGCCTCTGTCACCGTGTCCATGGGGAGTGCAGAAGGGGGGGGTTTCTCTGCAGGAACACCTCGTAATGTCTGGTGAGATGCCTCAGGTCAGCTGCAAGGAGGCCAGTGGACGTGAAGGCAGCATGTGTTTGGCCCCAGGGTGACAACTGCCGTCCTGGAGAGGTGAGGAGGAGATTCTAGGCAGGCATGACACCACACAACCCATTGTCACGTACTGTCACCTCCAGTCGTGCCAGGCGCTGGATGTCCAGCATGTGCTCTCCTGTGGCCACAAAACCACCTCGTCAGTGAGGAGAGGCCAGGGCTCCCCGCGGCAGCAGGCAGGGCCCGGCAGGCAGGGCCTGTCCCGCCACCCCAGCCCCGAGCCAGGCACCTGGGGGGCCCTGGGGCAGCCCCAGCCCCTCACCCTGGGGACAGGCCGAGGCCGGGCCGGGACGTGAGCCCAGGTGGGGCCCATGGCTGGGCAGGGCAGGGCCGAGGGAGCTGGAGACGGTCCCTGCTGCAGGGGCTGAAATAAGGTCCCCGGGCAGGGAGAGTCAGAGCTCTGGCTGCCCTCAGGGCCCCAGCATGTCCTTCTGCGGAGACTCCACCATCCCTGACTTCAAGAAGAGCTCACACAAAGGAGGGGTCTGGTGGGAGCATTGGTGTGTGCAGTCACGTCGGTGGTGGAAAAGGACAGAAGTGGGGGTCAGTGAGGAGTGGTTGCCTTTAGCCCCCTCTTAGAGGGCACGAGATTCCTGATGCAATGGCTAAGTCTGTGAGAGCCAACTGACACAGGACCTCTGCACAGGGAGAGCTTTCCAGATCTGCGTCGTCCTTGCTGGGCTCACCAGGGCAGATGGGCCATTTGTGGGGGAGAGTCACCTGCTCTGCATGGGGAGCTGCGCACACAGCTCTACCCGGTTGTCTGGCTTGCAATAAAACATCCTGCAGCCCCAGCCACTGCCCGAGGGTGGAGGACATGAGCAGGGCACTTTGAGGCAGCCTGGTCCTCCCCAGCATCAGCGGGTCAGTTGTCCATGCCATGTACTCCTCTACGCCTCCCCTACGCACTGAGCTGCTGCCAGGGCGGCAGTTTCGCCATGAGCATGGCACTTGTGACCATGCCCGCCTTCCTGCCAACGTCTCTGGCAAGTTTGCTGTTTACTGTGATTAATCTCAGTGTGACCCTCATGAAGCAGTAATTGTGGCCTTCACCTCTTCCCCAGAAGTCTCCTCTGTTGCCTCTCCTTTCTCAGGCTGGCCAGGAGCAGGCCACCCATTCCAGCTCCGGAGTGAGGTGGGAACCTCTCGCTTCCTTGCATGAAGCTGACTCAAGACACAAATTAGTAACAGCAATTTTCCATGCTCAGGTACATCCAAGTCTAATAATCTTCACAATAGTTCCCAAGAATTCAAGCCCTTTTTCGTGCAGTCATTACACAGGGAGAGAGCGGTGACTGTGGTGTGGAGAGATTACCCAGGACAAGTACATAGTTAAATCTTTGCCAGAGAGCTCTAAATAGTTTTGATTCATGGTAGGCAGCATACCAGGAAGTGCCTAGTTTGTCCATGATGCAACGTGACTGGAAGATAACTGGTGGTCTCAAATGTCCCTTCCACATGCAAGGGAAATATGTGAAGCAGCCAAAGGTTTTCAGTCTAGTCACCACTCGGACCAGGCTACAGAGAAAGAGAAATATCAATGAAGACCATTAACGTAATGCTCCAAACCTTTCATAGGGACCTTCTGTCTACCAAACTTCTTTATCCTCCAGACTAAGCTGGTGCTCACAGAAATGTGCATTGTCTAGGGCTGAGTCTCAGCTCCTGACACCTCTCCCAGTTACCTGGGTAGTTAGCTTTGGAGAACTGCTCCAAGTAATGCTCCTGTGATGCAATCTGCAAAGCCAAGCCCATGCATCTGTACGCAAGGTTGCAGTGCTGGCCCTGATTGTACAGGTATCTTCAGGAGACATGCTCCAGTGGGGACCTGAAGGAAATCCCAGCAGAGGAGTGGCAACAGAGCTATCTCCAGCAGTATTACCATCAGCCTCAGATCCATCCCCAATGGGAATCTTTTCTCCTAGGTGTACAAGAAAGGACTCTAAACTGGCAGATGAGCTATGAAGTCTTTGGGCTGGGACTTCAAGGGCAGCTTCTGCAAGATCCAGGCCTGGAGAGAGAGGAAGGGAGCAAGTCCCACAATCTGCTTTCTTCTAGGTCCATAGGAGTCAGCCTGCACTCTGAGAGGGTTTGTGAGGGGTGAGAAGGCCACAGGAGCACTGTGGGAGTCCTCTCTTCTTTTACTTTGCTTAAAGACCAACCTACTTTATGGGTAAAAGGGCATTTTAAATAGCTTTTTTTCAAACTATTAATATTTGGTTTGGAATTTGAAGCACTTCTATCTACTTTCTAGCTCCTCTCTGCATTCTAGAAGCCTTTGACAGCTCAGTTTCTTGTCTGCACAGGGATGAAAGAGCCACCTTTACTCAATGAAAGAACACGTGTTCTGGATCCATGGAAGGCAAGATGTGAATCACACTGGGTTCATTGAGAAGGTCTAGTTTTTTGCTGTCCTTTATCCATTTAACTACATAGTTGGCAGAACATTCCTGGGAATATCTCAGATTGTCTACAGACCATGGTATCTGGGAGAGAATCAGCTAGCTGTGTGTGGTTGAGAATGGGCAGTAGGTCTTTATCCATAGCAGCTTCCATGTTAACAACCTTCTGAATCAGCTATGGGATAATACTCTGAACCAGATCTTGCAGAGTCTTTTCCAGTTCAGTCTCTTTATCATGCTCAAAACCATAGGACTAGAACATATATTATGTAGTTTGTACACAGGGGAATTTATGTGCACTTGCATTGATGGCAAGGTGAGGAAAATGCTGTGATACGTTTTCTTCTCCCTGCTGTCCAACAAGGTCCCCAGGAGCTGGCCCTCTATCCGGCTTCACCTCTGCCATTCTGCCATACAGCTCTTGGGTGGTGGGCCCAATTTGCCTGTCCTTCCTGAAAACAACCAAACCCAAACATGAATTTATTTAAAACATATTTAACATATAGTTTAGCCACAGTTGTTAATTCCTAGAACCAGGTGTCTTGAGTTAGCCTCTTACTTTCTTTCATGCCAGAATTTTCCTACTATCCCAAAGTAATCAAGGCAGGAATCAGTGGATTTGGCTTCTCTGAGGATTGTGTCTGCCTCAAGTTCTGCAGAAGGTACTGTGTATGTTGGTGTTGCTTCCTTTTTTTTTTTCTTGGCTTGTCTTCACAGGGTTTCTTTCCCCTTGATTCCTTTCTATTTTTGCATTAGATCAGCTAAACACACGACACCTAAGACTTCGCTCACTCTGCCCCCGCCTCCACCCTCTGCACTCAATTCTGGCCAAGATATACGGACAGAGATTTCCTCTCACCCAATGGTAATGAGTCACAAAGTCTGGATGATTAGAAGGAAGGGTTAGGGTTTCACCTGCCTTTTGGGAGATCATTTTCTCCTTCAGATACCATTCCTAATCCTATACTTACTGCAGATGCAGTCTACCACAAGGTCTGCAGAACTGAGTCCTCACTGGAGACTGCAGTGCTACTCATTGCTTTCTGGAAGGTGTTTCTGTACCACATTTGTCCCTAAAGGGTTAGAACTGACACTTCACACTGAAACTTGTTCAATGCTTTTTCTGTTTCAAATTTCTATAAAGTTTAACCACCGAGATAGTCCAGGTTTCTATTTGAAGCAACAAAGGGCAGCCATACTGCTCGGTAGGCAGTCTCTCTGACATTGTTGTGGGGTTTATCTATAATGCAAGGTATGTAGATGCATTTGGGCTAGCTCTACAAGGGTTAATCCGGCTCTGCAACTGCAGAGCACAGAGCCCAGGGAAGAAAAAACAGCTCACCAGCCTTCCAGGCTAAGTGCTCTGTACTGTTGCACCATTAATGCTGGCAGTAACTGACTCAGTTGAGACATTGAGATCCTACTCTTGCCATTGCTGCTTCAGTAAGGAATGCTGACTTAGAACAAGGCAAAGATTATGAGATTTGGTATAAAATTATTCCCTGGAACAGTAACTGGCAGCGCATGTCTCTGCTCATGCGGAGGTCTTTCTGCAATGCCAGGAGTGTGTCTTTTAAGCTTTAGGTCACCTCAGTTCACCACCTATTTATCTGTCAGATCTGGGCCAGGCAATATAGAATCTGATATTATTGGTGACTGGAATTCATTGTTACACCCAGATACTTAGCTGACATTCACAAAAGGCTGGATGAGTTTATGATCAATAAGAAATTCACATAACTACAGAAATGAAGAAGACAATAAGCAAATGATACAATCTATTAACTGCTGATCAGGAAAGAGTTTGCACCTCCATGCGTGCATTCAGTCTTCATAGTAGAGCAGTTCCTCTGAAGCCTCTGATATTGCCCACTGCTAAAGACAAGGCTCAGTGGAGTAATTACCTTAGTCATAATGACAGATACTCCAATACCATCAATTTAAATCCTTTTCATAGGGCTGAATTACAGCTTGACAGCAGAGATCTCATGATACACTCCTGCTTCTGACTCCCCACCTGCCTCGTGACAACTCTCTTGCTTGGTTACCTGAAAAAAACAACATCACTGCCTAAGAGGAAGATAAAATGACAATAAACTTGTTTTTAATGAAATCTTTGGATTCTTTGCCCTTTCCAATTTGCTTTCTGTATTTTTTGTTCTTCTTTTTTGCAGGATTTTGCATTTATTTGGACTCAATCTTTTCATTGCTTGCAACTTCCCATTGCTCTGGTTGCTGCTAAAAGTTAGAATCCAGTGTCACCATTAACATTTTACTAGGTTGCAATTTACACCAGTGAAACGCCTCTCCACCCCAAAAGTGAGTTTAAGGTAGTTGTCAAAGGTATGGAGGGGTGCTTGCTTATTTTAGTTTTGTTGACAAAAATGGAAAAAAATTTCCAGCTCACTAATTGTGTTCCTATCATCAGGTAATAGGAATGCATGAAGACTGATTTTTTTAAATTTTTTTTTTACTACTGTGGTAAGGCAAAACACTTGGAGACTGAGCACCTGCAATTAGGGTATGAGGTGTGTACCATACTGTTCTGAAGGCTTTAGATACTTCAACAGTTTATATTCTGACACTGAAGTCATAGGTTAATGTAAACATTTTATCATATATCTGAGGCATGCCATTTTCCCATGACATACTGTAGCCTCATATCAACTACTTGTCTATGAAGAATCTGTATGAATCACCTTCTGGCTGCGTCTGTCTTTTTTCTTTCAGTGTAGAGAAAGCAGAGATTATGATCTTAAATTGGTGCTTACCATTTGAACAGTTAGGGTTAGGTAAGCTGAATTCTGCCCTCAGATTAGTCAAGTAACAGAAAAGATATCAAATGTTCCTTTCTTCCTCTACAGCATTACTAAAAATCTAGATGGTGATTCTTGGAGATTTGGTACAATAAATGCTTGCACTTAAAAGCAAAGTGCTATAATTAGTCAGTGATGATAGCTTACATAGTTTAATTTGCAAATAAACTCTTATCCAATTTCTAAGACCCTTAAACCAATTTTTCCACAGCTGGAGGATCCTGTCAGCCAGATCACAACAGGCAGCCAGAGAGAAGCAGTAAGGGCTCTTTGCAAGGATTTTATTTTATTTTATTTTTTTTTTCTGTGCAAAGATGTGAGCTAGCTGGTTGGTAGCTTTTATTCCTCTTTATTGGGCATAAAACCTTGATTTAGTGCTTGTGCAGTACCAGAGATGTGTAAGAGACTCTACAGCCAAGTAAAAGGCATTGAGAGGGCCCCATGTGGGATTAAAGCATGTCAGGACTAATGGAGGATTAGAATGAGTAGAAGGAAAAAGTACAAGATCAGAGGTCTTCACACCATACTGAACTAATTTTTATCCTTTTCAGAATCCCTTTTTCCTGGAGGGTCCAGGCTGAGCTATAACACTAACTAAGGGAGGTACAGCTCCCCAAAAGACCATTTGTGTCACCTTCTTGGGGAGAGGGAAGAGGCTGGCATATGTGGGGTGCAGCTGGCATGGGCATTGGCGCTGCTGTGTAGCTGTTGAGGGGCTCGAAGCCAGCCTCGGAGAGAAGTGCTAGGGCTGTTCAGCAGCAAATAAACTGTCAGCAAGAGGTTTTCCATGATTCCCTTCAGTTATAGCTGAGGCTTCAAGCGAGTGAATGATATAAAAACAGGAGACAGAAGGCTACTCAGGAGCATCTGCTCTTGAGCCTCATCACTTTTCTCAGTCCAAGCCCACGTTCCCCACACAGAAGCCAGAAAAGCATAATTATAAACATATTGCTAAAAACAAGAATCACCCTCAACACAGATAGGTTAGGAAGACCCCAGAGAGGACAGTGTTAACATCCTCATAACGCTATGCCTATGACGGCCTGCTTTCTTTTTGTCTTACTGCTAAGCAAAATGCAGGATGCATAAATAGAAACACTGAATATAGACTGCAGGAGATTATTTTAGCACAGTATGAAGACATGATGCCAGTAAACCTGTAATTTGAATATATATTTTTGTTGCAAGATCTAGTGTTCTCTTTTACACATAGACACACATACGTAACAAGAGCAATGAGGCTGTCAGTTCTGGCCGTCTCAGTAGTATTGCAGAATTCTAGAGAAGATGACAAAATGCTGTGTTCAGTTGAGAAATCAATTTAAGCAAAATGCTTAAAGAAAATAGATTGTTATCTATAGAAAAGGGGAAATGAAGGGCAAGTGGAACTTCACTAAAGTATACCCTGTTTTGGAGAAAACAGAAGTTCTAAGCCACAAATGGAGTTGAGCTTAAACAAGTTGAGCAATTAAACTTGTTGAGCTAGTCTACTTGCAAGAAGAATAATCCTTTATATCTAAATACTATATTTCCTGAAACTGAAGTTGACAATAGCAGAATATAAGGTACTTTTATACCAACTGTCAAAGAAATATTCACAATAATTAATGTACGGAATGCGGTAGCAGGGCAACAAGAAAACCATATGTAATGTTTTAACAGGAGTTGGGCAAATCTTTGGGCATACAAACTGCCTAGTGCTCCTGTTGCTAAAGAGAAGCACCTAGATGTACCTTCTGGGTATTTCCCATTTCAAACTTCCTTCATCCCTATTGTCCAAGGATCTCTTCACATTGAAATGTATTAATAGGCACTTTTTTTGATCACTAAATGAAACTGATCATTTGGTATATATCTAATCCTTGTGATATTCTCTAGAGCCAGGTAAAATGACAGTTAGTTTGAAAATATCTGTGTAGAAAGAAGACTCACTCTTTCCTTTCTTTCATATGCACAAATAGGCTTGGAGGAGAGTGTTGATGGCATTTACTTTCCTTTGGGAAATATGGGGAGCTGGCTTGGCCACGGTTTGCCAGAGCACAGCCCTGCCACGCACCCCCAGTTCTCTGCAGCTTGGTCACTTCCCCAACTCTTATATCCCTTCCAATGTAATGAAATTATTTTCCCTTGGTGATTTTCAGATTTTTCCTGTCCCTTATTGTTTTTCAAATGAATAATCATACTAACATCTTATCCAAAAGGCCAAGACTTCAGTACAGCTTTGTAAATACTACGTGCTGCAAACTTTCATTTGCCTGTTGTTTGTGCCTGCCTTTAGATTTTTAATAGAAAAATTCAGAAAAAAAGCATAACTTAACCCATATAATACCCTACTAAATATCCTTCCTGGCTTGACTAAAGATAGAGTATCTGTCAGTGCAAAGAGCAAGAGTGAGACCAATTCTTTTCAATCTGTCTAGAAATATCCAACTGTGATCTATGGAGAGCTGCCTGGTGGTCCCTACAGACTGGTCTGATCACATGTTGCCGGCTCCTCATCTTTTCCAGCTGCTAGCTTCTAATAAAAGCAGGGGGGAAATGGTATTCCACAGAAATAATGAATACGGCTGCCCCAGGGGTATTATGTGAATAAGTACTGGAGAAAAGATGATCTCCACAACCCTGAAAGCAGGGGAGACAAACTTTGCAAGACAGTCTCTTTGTTGACTTGTGATCTACCATATGGAAAAGTTGGACATTTGAGTTGTCTTTTAGGTCCTACTTCAATTAACCTCTTCGGGGCCATTCTTTACCCTCATCTTTCTCCTTGCAATGTAACACACTGTTATAAAACACTTTTCCTGTAAATCTAGATCCCTGGAAACTACGTGTAGGATAAGATCCTTAGCTCCTGACTCAGGGCCATTTCTCTGCCGATGCAGGACTTTTTAATAGTCCTACTCTTAATCTAATTACCTCTCCAGTCTAGTTTAAAATTTTCTCAGTCAATGCAGAATTCAAACAACACTGTAGGCTGTATGAATAAGCCAGGCCAAATGGGAATTTTCTCTGACTAAAGGTCAGGTTTAGCCTCTAAAGAACAGCCTGTGTAGTAATGAGTGTTTCATTCCCTTGAAAATTGCAATTGTATGGAAATGTCACAAGAATACATGTCTCTTTATTTAAAGAACTGGGATTTTTTTTGTCTGCGTTGCTTAAAACCACATGACTGAGGTATTTTACAATGCAGCTGTTACAGATGACTCCGACATAACCTCCTTTACAATTAAAGGGAGGCATGGAAAGTTAACAGATCTTCGGATAAGAGAAGATTCACTTATAGCTGTGCTTAGGCTTGTCACTTAGTTTTTTCAGAAGAAGACGTACCCTGGCACCCGTGGGACTGCACTGCAGGCTGGAGAGTGGAGGGGCTCAGCCTGGCTCCACACACAGACCACCAAGGGGCTGCCTGGGGCTCAGCTTCCTGACACCCCCCTCACCACTGAGTACTGAAGTTGAGGAGAGCCCCTTTCATGCCACAGCCCTTTCACTGTACTCAGTCAGTGCCCCACACCAAATTCAAGGTACCAAACTCATTTAATGAAATTCTCTCTGTATCTGTCTTCCTCTCCTGTTCTGTGCCTTCCTCTCTAGAACAAATCCTTACCCTGGCATGTCCTTGGGTCTCAAGGGATTTATTTTAGCTAAAATAAAACAGAGAAAAGAGACTCAAGTGGCTACTACTGATGAGCAAATAGCTTTTATTCCAAAAGAAAACATGATGCGAAAAAGTACCCTTCAGACAGAGGATTGCAGAGGCATATCAGTGGATGTTCACACTCAGCATGGCACTTAGTGCTACCCTTTCGACAATTATCACCTCCTGGCATAACCCAGGGCTGCTGAGCTGATAGAGAGCTGGCTCTCCCACCGCGGAGGGTGCCAGAGAGGTTAAACGTACCGCTGAAGAGACAACAGTCTTTCTGAGATGCTGCTGGAGCAGAGCTGTGGCCAGCCTCAGCCTTCTCTCAGGCAGCTCCACAGCACTGCTCTTCCCTCTCACCCCAGCACCCTTCTCTCCCCAGAGCACAAGCCTCACTTCTCATTAGTTCTGAGCCGCAGGTGCTTATGATGCCAGCCAAAATGCTTGCTAACAGCATGAGCAGGTCCTATGAAACAGTGGTAGCCGCAGTCAAGGACACATAGGGTACCCTACTGCAGTTATACCTTCTCCTTGTAAATGAGTAAGTAGAGAGAGGGAACTTCTTGGAAAGGAAATGAAAGAAGCAAGGTGGATGGCCAGGCAGAGATGCTGCAGGTAGGGACAGGCAGCATATTATATCCTAGGAAAACGTCATTGATACTGCTGGGAGGGAACATGCTTCTGGTGTGTTTCTCTCTTCCTCCCAAACGTGGTTGTGTGGTTGTAGCAGGAGTCGGTGAACAGCTCTGCTTGTTGTGTCACTATTCATTACTTCAGCCCACCGCAGACTCAGGGTAGAATTACCTAAACAATCGATATTCACATTTTTAAATACTCTTTTAATTCCACAGCCATAAATACAGGAGATTTTACAGTTTTGAAAATGAAAGAGAACCGTACAATAACTTGGAGACCCACATAATAGCTTTTTACAGGAGGTTATAGACAATTTTCTGAATACAGTTAAGCTGTAATGAATGTAAAAAACTCACAGCAGCACATAAAAAAGGGAGGAGGAAGACAAAAAAACCCCCTATTTACTTTTAAAGGCCTGTTGGCAGCTAACATAAAATCAACATTTAGGTTTTGAAAACCAGTATATTTTACCAGGCAAAATCTAATGAGGCTGATTTTTAAACAACTTAGCACAATTACACTGATTGCAAGAGCAATTTGGGTAATTACATGGGGAAATGACCATAATTAGCCAGAAATGAGCAAGAACCTTGCAAATGTTCCCATATACAAGATTTTCTTCATCTTTCTATGAGATGTTCAGTGCTTACTACAAGTTCCTTTCTTTAAGCCAACAAAAGGTGTGGTTAAATCAAACAGTCTGTCATATGTTCATAAACGATGTGTCATAATGCAGATACCCAAAACCCCCAAACTTTGTGGACAGTTTGGAATTGTTACAGATGACCACTGGGATTTTGGGGGGAAGACTGCGCGTCTGTTGTTACAGTAGCAGTGCCCAGTGAAACATGGAGTGGCATTTCAGTATGCAAATGTGGAGGGGGAGGAATCGTGCATTTTGCATTGAAGTTCTGCCTGGCGTCAAGTCAAAAAGTTAATTTCAGTGCGGTAAGAAGAACAAAGAACAATTTTAGGAAGGGTTTGATATTTTATTCATATTTAGATTAGGTCCAGAGAGATGATGAGAATGTTAATTGGTCTCTCTGAAGAGACAGACGTTCTCACTGAGAAGAAAAATCATCTCAAGCAATTGGGTCTTTTTTCTTCGTTATTCTTTTTTCTCTTTTTATCCCCTCTATGCGAAGCCGAAGAGAAGCTGAAGAAAGTCAGGCCAAAGGGCAAGAAAATGAGCACAGGAATAGAAGAGGCTTCAACTGATGCAGGGAATTGTGGACAGCAGGGACAATAGTCAAAGCAAGTCCTATCTTTCTGGGTAGAAATGAGTTGGCTAGGACCTTTCATTGTTGTTTATAATCTATTATTATTGTTGCTATCATTATAGATCTCTAAAGAGAGAGGAAAGTAGCTGATGAAAATTTATGGCAACTTTAGAGATAGAACAGTGAGTCTGTAGAAACTTTCCTTATTAAAAAGCCACTTTGGATGGTTGTAAGAATCTTCTCTGTTTAAACAACAGGTCCTCATGATAAAGGCTTCACAGCAGAATGCTGAAAATAACAGTCCAAAGTGACTATCACTATAAAACTCAACATACTGCCAGCAGAGTTGTGTTTTTGGCAAAACTCACCATGCTGTTGATTGACACAGTGAACTTCCTCTGTAAAACTCATCCATGGCCCAGCTGGACAAGGGTGGTAAAATAAATACATCAAAGTAGATTAGCTTTAAAGCTCTAACCAAGTGGCGGTAAAACCAGGGGGGACTCTGCTGAAGCCCTGTTGTTCAGCTCTGATAGCCTGTCTCTTAGATTAATATAATTTTTCCAATGTTCAGTGTTATTTCAGTTGGCTACAGTACTCTTGTTTCCTGGTGGTGTTCCATCTGTGTTAACATTTTATATCTGTCTTTTGACTGCTTTTTCCACTGAGGTTTCCTGCTTCCTTAGTGTTGCTACTAAACATGACACGGGAGATTGGTAGATGTTTTTGGCTGCTGTTGACTTTGCTAGGACCTGATGCCCAGCTCTGTTCCACCAAGTCTGGCTTGACCTAGCCCTGGAGGCCTGAGGAAGAAGAGTAGCCACATCATAACCTAATGTGAAATACATCCTTTTGTTATGATATCAGAGGGCAAACCAACTCCACATGAGTAGGGTGAGTAGTAAGAGTAACTGCTGTTGTAGCTTCTCATCTTGAGGTAAAAGAAATTATGGACAAGGACTGAAAGTGACACCATTTAGCAAGCCTTTCTCCCAGGCAGGGGACTCACTGCTCTCCCTGCACACTGCCAAATTGTTGGAGAATGGCTGCAGTCAAAGCAGAGCAGTTTGCAGGGGGCCGAGGAGAAAGACATCTCTGCTCAGCCTGCCCTATGCAGTGAGGGATAGAGGCCATCTGGCCTAACACGCCTCCACCAGGAGGCAAGCCCTTATTCATCTGGGGCTGTGGGGTGATTGCATATCTTTGGGGAGCTTTTTCTGCTCTTCAGCTCTCTTGCCCAATAAATTCCTCTTCTGTCGAGTCCATCTGTTTGATTTTCCTACGAAGATGTGACATGCTGGGCATTTGGGTAGGAAGAGGATGGTTTTCCTCAGAGGCTGGCTGGAGGCTTGAGCTGATGTTTCCTTGACGACCCCTGATGGCAGATGGGTAACATGATGCTAGTCTCCTAGCTGGAAACATTTCTGGAAAGAATTATATGTGGTGGGAGACTGGACTTGATGGCCTCACAAGCTCAAACCAGTCATGTACCGTTGTCCTGTCCTCTCTTCTCCTTTTCTGCCCTGTCCTGCTTCTTATGTTGTAACTAACACTATAGTTTCTGAAGAGGCAGAAAATGCAGCATTGTTGCTAATGAGGTAGCAGTAAATGCCTTTGTGAAGGTCTTGGGTTGTGATGATCCACCAACCAGCATAAATTTGGGTTACATTGGGTTCTAGCTTCTGCTGTTACAGGATTGATTTCAACTAAATTTTTCCACCTGGGTAGGATATGATACCTGATGAGAGGTGTCTGTCTATGCATACTACTTAAATATATAGTAACTTGGAGTATAACATTCTGATTTAAGTAAAAAATGTTAATTTAATGGAAAATGCTTAATTTGCCATTTCAGGGAGTGAGTGGATTCGAGCTTCAGCTGGCCCATGACTGTGTAACTCCATCAAAGAGCTACTATGGTACATACCAATGAAGGGACTGACTTCAGGGCTATGATTACTTTTGACCCATATTATCTATCCTTACTTTGCAAATGAAGTGAGTCTGCTCATAAAGTAAACATCCAGCATGCTCCATGAAAGACTCAGGAAGCAACAATGCCTGCCTGAAACGTGCTCCCATGTAGCTCACTTTCATATGTAGGTGTCAGTAGCTCTTTTATGGGCTGCTTGGGATACATCAGATGTATATTATATCCTCTTTTGTTAAAGTGACACTAAGTCTGTCCCAGCTGTTTAAAAATCAGCCCCTGCATCATCTGTTGTGATCATTTTCACCATTTGCTTTGGCAAACTTTCATAACCTGGAGAGGTTCAACTGCAGTTAGCTTCAGTAGTGTAAAATTAATTACTTTTGTATATTCCTGTGCTGTAAGCACTGGGTGCAGCTACTATGCTGTAATATTAGATTAAACTGAGTACATTATTAGCTTTATCAATGATTCATTACAATCTTAATGCCAACCGAAAGGACACAGAGTACCCATTTACCGGTGTGCCTCTAGCAAACACTGCAACACACACAGGTGGTTTTTTTGGAAATGCCTTTATCAAGGAATATAAAGTAGTAGAAATTTCCTGAGTCGAGTACATGTGTTTCAAGTAGATAATATCAGAAATAGGAAAAAAACCCCTGTGTTTAACTTCAGACTAGAGGTAAGCTGCTCAAGATGGGACTCAGCCGTATGTTCCAGGCAGCCAGGATTAATACAAAATCTGTGTGAGAGCAGACAACTGCAGACTGAGAGCTAGACCATTTGTGGCACCGATTGACAACTGTGCTCATGGCAGCCTGTGCGAAGGCTAGAGCAACTGAATGCAGCTGTGAAATAAGGTTGAATGAAAAAATGAGACTCACAAAGACTCTCAGAGGCAAATGGCATGTGAGTGATTGCCTCCTCTCAGCCATCCCCTTCTTGTCTTCTCCCCACATTTTGGAAAGATTCATCGGTCCATCAGTTTCCTCCACTGAAAAGTCATTCCTCGTTCACTCACCCCTTCACAGCAGGCCCTGAAGGAAGGGTGGGCACTTTGAGTGCTATTAATATGTAGAAAAATGCTAACTGATAACAGAATGAAGACAACAGGGGAATTTTTCTCTTCATTTCCCTTTTGGGTCAGGGTGAAACCGGGTATTTCAAAGAGCAGACTTTAGCCAGTACAGATGCAATATACAATTTCAAGGCTTCCCAGTCTTCTTGAAAGTAGAGGCCTGTGATATGCACGCTTGTCAACAACTGTATATTCATCCTTGTTGGCTTGGATCGGATCTTACTACATCCCAGTTTGTCATTGGTATAACCACTGATTTCAGTTGAATTAGTCTTTATTTACACTGGTGAGTATGAAGAAAAGCAGGTTTGCTAAGTACAGCAGATCACACGAAACCAGTCTTTTTCTTCAAGGGAGGCATTAGTCACCACAGCAGGCGCTCTGATTTGTTAGTTGTACACAGCACAATCAGGCTTTCGAGAAAGCAAGAGAGTGTTTACTTGTGTTTCCTGGGACGTCCAGCGCTCTTGTAAACCCTTGTGTTGGTTTTGGTAAGGTTGGTTAAAATAGCTCATTGTCCACTTCACAAATGAATCAATGAAACTCCAGAAACAAACTACACTGGAGATTAGAAGCAAGGGTTGCTGTGTGCAAGACTGACAGGGAAATACATGAGTCCCAAGAATAGCCCACAGCTGTTTACAGGGCATCTCTACTCGGACCTGAAGGATGGGAGTAGTGCCATGTGCCTCAATACACATGTATGATAAATGTTACTTACTAGGAGCCATTTGAATGCGCCTGGTAGAGCTCAAAGTCCCTCTAAGAAAATAAGTGGTTACTAATGATAACAATTACATTACTGGGGCCTTTGGAGACCTGCTGGGCTCCTCTGACCCAGGACCAGGAGATTCAGTAAACCATGAGTAAGAAAATTAAACTTCCTCTGATTAGGTTTCATTTCACTGTAGATGAATCTGTATTTCTACTGTAAAACATTTAGGGTTTAATGATTCAAGAAGAACTGAAAACTGCCAGGTACCACTTTGCCATTTGCAGATGAGAGTAAACAACATTATATAAATGAGAAATCTAAATCATCAGAGTTAGATATTTAGCCCAAATGAACAGAATCACTGAGTGGGTGAGGTGGGAAGGGACCTCTGGAGGTCATCTGGTCCAAACCTCCTGCTCAAGCAGGGCCACTTAGAGCTGGTTACCCAGGACTTGAATGCCTCCAGGGGTGGAGACTCTGCAACCTCCCTGGGCAACCTGCGCCGGTGCTTGGTCAGCCTCACAGTGAAAAGGTGGTTTTTTTATGTTAAAACTCATACATTAAGTCTCAATTTTCAGGCAATGCACACTCAAATCATTTAGGAAAATAAAAAATCAGATTTTGTTCTGCCTCCTTCAAAACTGAGTAAGCAAAATGGACAATTTCTACAGAAGACAAGTAAACAGAAGAAATTTAAAAATCATTTCCCATTGAAATGCTTCTTCAAAACATTTTCAGTCAAAGCTAATTAGAAAGCTAATTTCCTAGAAGCTTTCAGAAAATTTGCTCATTCCTTTCACATACATTTTTGCAATATCACTGCACTTCACCTTATGCATGGAGCATCTCCCTGAAGAAATTTCAAAGGCCTTGTCTTTGATATGCCTCTCGCAGCTTGTTGATGCTACAATGCCAGCAGGACAACCAGCCATTGCATGTTAGCTGGGCTACAAGGCAGCTAGGGAAAGGCAGTGCTTCATTACATAGTGAAGACATATATATATATATATATAAAAATAAATTCTGCAGATACTCTATGCATATACATATATATTTAAAATGCTGAGTATTTAAATCACTACATATGTAATGTGTATATATATAAATTCATATAAATTTGTGCCTGTGTGTGCGCATATATATATATACACACACACAACCACATGCATTTAAGCTTATTTTATTTCTCTTTCCTCCTCTTCCTTCTATGCTAGTCTTCTTATATTGTAAGCTTGCTGGATCAGATACTGTGCCTGTATTGGTGCATCTTGCTTTAAGGGGGAAATGAGGATATTCCTGTAATATAAATACTGATTTATAACCAAAAATCTGCGTTCAAAGAACACTAAGGCTGCAAAGTCAAGCAGCNTCCTCTGACCCAGGACCAGGAGATTCAGTAAACCATGAGTAAGAAAATTAAACTTCCTCTGATTAGGTTTCATTTCACTGTAGATGAATCTGTATTTCTACTGTAAAACATTTAGGGTTTAATGATTCAAGAAGAACTGAAAACTGCCAGGTACCACTTTGCCATTTGCAGATGAGAGTAAACAACATTATATAAATGAGAAATCTAAATCATCAGAGTTAGATATTTAGCCCAAATGAACAGAATCACTGAGTGGGTGAGGTGGAAAGGGACCTCTGGAGGTCATCTGGTCCAAACCTCCTGCTCAAGCAGGGCCACTTAGAGCTGGTTACCCAGGACTTGAATGCCTCCAGGGGTGGAGACTCTGCAACCTCCCTGGGCAACCTGCGCCGGTGCTTGGTCAGCCTTACAGTGAAAAGGTGGTTTTTTTATGTTAAAACTCATACATTAAGTCTCAATTTTCAGGCAATGCACACTCAAATCATTTAGGAAAATAAAAAATCAGATTTTGTTCTGCCTCCTTCAAAACTGAGTAAGCAAAATGGACAATTTCTACAGAAGACAAGTAAACAGAAGAAATTTAAAAATCATTTCCCATTGAAATGCTTCTTCAAAACATTTTCAGTCAAAGCTAATTAGAAAGCTAATTTCCTAGAAGCTTTCAGAAAATTTGCTCATTCCTTTCACATACATTTTTGCAATATCACTGCACTTCACCTTATGCATGGAGCATCTCCCTGAAGAAATTTCAAAGGCCTTGTCTTTGATATGCCTCTCGCAGCTTGTTGATGCTACAATGCCAGCAGGACAACCAGCCATTGCATGTTAGCTGGGCTACAAGGCAGCTAGGGAAAGGCAGTGCTTCATTACATAGTGAAGACATATATATATATATATATAAAAATAAATTCTGCAGATACTCTATGCATATACATATATATTTAAAATGCTGAGTATTTAAAGCACTACATATGTAATGTGTATATATATAAATTCATATAAATTTGTGCCTGTGTGTGCGCATATATATATATACACACACACAACCACATGCATTTAAGCTTATTTTATTTCTCTTTCCTCCTCTTCCTTCTATGCTAGTCTTCTTATATTGTAAGCTTGCTGGATCAGATACTGTGCCTGTATTGGTGCATCTTGCTTTAAGGGGGAAATGAGGATATTCCTGTAATATAAATACTGATTTATAACCAAAAATCTGCGTTCAAAGAACACTAAGGCTGCAAAGTCAAGCAGCCAAAGACAGGAAATACTTCGATTAGGAAGTTCTGTGCCACTTTAATTCAGTCTCTTTTGCATACTTCTAATTACCTGATCATATATTCTGCTTTTCCTTTTTCATTGCCTCATTCAGGGTGTGAAATATGCAGTAGTAACTTATTGAGCAATGAGGCAAGATTGGTTTTCCCCTGACTGTTCCACATGTGAATTTACGTCCTGTACACTGCATGCTGTTCAAACCCCACTGCCGAGAAGAAATTGTTGTTTCCTCATTTCTTTATTGTCATTGGTGCTCATCTCTATTGCCTTGGAGTGCCTCATGAGTTTCTGTTCAGAACATCCTCTCTTTGGTGGGAGCAATGTCCATCGCTGATGGCAAACTGAGCTAGATTAAGGTAAGGTAGGTTTGATTTGGTAAAATTGAGATAGATGAAGGTGAAAAATTAAAAAACTTGGAGGACACAGTTTGAGATATGGCTAATTTTTCACAGTGTCCATCACCAAATAATACTTAAAATTTCAAAGTTCAGCTCTCAAAGACTTCAGTTTGGTGCTCAGCCCTTCTGAAAAATAAGCCAAATGAACACCAAGACAGACTTTAAACCCCCGAACACAGGCCCAAGCGCTGAGCATGGGAACCCAGGTGTGTGCCACAGAGTTATGTTCAAGACACCCAAGAAGTAGAAGAAGGCTCTCTGAGCTCTCTCCATCCTGTGGTGTGTGTCCCCATATGTCCTTTGCTGAGAAACCTTGATTCTGTGCTGCTCTGGCTCAGCACATGCCACGGCATCCTCAAATGGAGTTTTGGAATGAATTAAATATGAAAATGAATAATGCACCTTGTGCAGTGCTCCTGGGGAGACCTAGTTTGAGATCACATTTAATTTCATGTTCTTAAATACTACATTGTCACTGCACTATAGAATGCTAAAGCGAAAATGCCAGACTACATCCTGGGAATGGTGGTGGAGGTTTTGGCATCCAGGCAGGGAGAATCAGAGCTGCCGGCCCTTGGGAAGGTAGTAAGGGACGGCTTGCGGAAGGTAGAAGTGAGCTGTGGGACGGCTGAGCTGTCTGCATACTTCATGAAAGTCATTCCCCTTGACACCATTCCTGGTGTTCAGGCCAGACTTATCATCATAAGGTTTCAAAGTCAGTCTTGGGTGTATTTCTGTGGGGCCGCCATTTCCCATAAAGATTCTCCAGCTTTTTACATCCTCTGACATACTCGCATCTGTTTGCACTCACTTTGGGCTTGGAAACATTTCCCAAGAGAAGGAGCAAGTCGGGTGAATTTTTCTAAAAGAAGAGGTGGATTTCTTGAACACAATTTGTTAGCATTGCAGAGAAAGCGTGGTTTGTAAGAAATTTGTCTCCTTTCAAGCCTTTAGGCTGATTTATTTTTTTTTTTCACAGGCTATTTGGCTCTGCTGTCTGCTCTCTGAGAGCTGTTCCCGGCTCAGCTGGCACAGCCAGGCTTCGTGCGTGACTTCAAGAGCCTCTGCATTACTTGTGACCTTTGAATTCATGCCCATGCACAGAGCAGTCCCCAAGCTGCTGTGTGCTGCCTCAGCTCAGCCCTTTAAGACTACCTGAGGTGCAGCACCAGCTGAAGAAGATCATGGAGGCTGGTTTTGGAAACTACCCACAACCACCCCAGAAGTTTTTCCTCCTTGCAATTCATAGAAGAGAAGTGAGCTCTGTCTGGATGGTGCCCCATGCCTGCACATTTCTGGTACCCTTCTGTCCCATATGACGGTACGTGCGAAGAGAGGGAGATGTAGGCTTTGGTGTCACAGGGCTTGTCTCTTCTCACCTCTTTTGGATCACCTGTGGGCTGTGGAGCTGGCACCACAGCCAAATGTTCACTAGGTGACGGGAAGGCAGAAGGCTGGAAGTGCAGAAGATCACTGGGGAAGGAGCGTTCAGGGTGACAGTGTGAGTGACTAGAGATGTGAGGGACAGAGAGGCTTGGGTGTGCGGCAGAGAGGAGATGAGGGAGGACAGTCCTTGGTGTGGGACAGGCGGTGAAGGACATCAAGTGGGTGTTCGCTGTATCCAATGTAGGACAGTGGCAACTGAGAATTTCAAGAGGGGTAGGAGGGGAGGCCAGTATGACAGCCTGGCTGCAGGAGCAACAACATATACAGCCTTCTTCCCTTATGTAGCTTAATGCTGAAGGCTGGGGAACGAGACTGACAGGACATTCAGAGGCTTTTTGGGGACACATGAAAACCTCAGGCACATTTCAGAGGGGCTCCGACAAGTGGGTGCTTGGTGAGAGCCCAGCTGCCATGCACACGGAGGGGCTGAGCAGCCAGGTCACCGTGTGATGTGTGGTGTCACAGGGCTGAGGTGCAAGGGGAAGGAGAGTATATCCCCTCTCCATACTGGGAATTAAATGCAGCGCTTGTGGCAGCTTGATAATCCCAGGAGCACCTTCTAGCCCTTTCTCCAGCTCAGGCAATTGTATCGCTACCCAACACCTCCTCTGGGTTCATTAGGTTCATACAGAGAAGAAAGCAGCCCTACTGAGCCGAGAAGCAGGATGGACCTCTACATATGCCTTTTCCATGCCTTTTGCTAAAGCAGAGGTGTGTTGGAGGGAGGCATACAGTTTTCCAGTGTACATAGAACAGAACAGAATGGAACTGACCTGACTCAGTTGGAAGGGACCTACAATGATCATCTAGTCCAACAGCCTGACCAAATCAGGGCTGGCCAAAAGTTAAAGCATGTTGTTAAGGGCACTGTCCAAATGCCTCTTAAACACTGACAGCCCTGGGGCATCGACCACCTCTCTAGGAAGCCTGTCCCAGTGTTTGACCATCCTCTCAGTAAAGTAATGCTTCCTAATGTCCAGTGTAAACCTTCCCTGGCACAGCTTTGAATCATTCCCACATGTCCTGTCACTGGATCCCAAGGAGAAGAGAGCAGCACCTCCTTCTCCATGTTCTCTCCTCAGGAAGCTGTAGAGAGCAATGAGGTCACCCCTCAGCCTCCTTTTCTCCAAACTAGACAAGCCCGATGTCCTTAGCCACTCCTCATGGGACATTCCTTCCAGCCTTTTCTCCAGCTTTGTTGCCCTCCTCTGGAGGCATTCAAGGACCTTCACGTCCTCCTTCAACGGTGGGGCCCAGAACTGTACACAGTGCTCAAGGTGAGGCCACACCAACACTGAATACAGTGGGTCTTCACCTTTCTGATGCCCACATGCTGGATCTCATGATCAGGGTCTGCACTAGGCCTAGCTCTCATACTAACCGTCACAAAATTCCTGTTGGTTTTAAGAAGAGCAGGAATGGATCAAGGAATCTGTGAAATTTAATTTTGAGTAAGAAGGACTTATGCAATTTACCACCAGTTAGAAATAATTCAACTAAACATGAAAATTAAAACATTCAAAAAAACAATAGGAGGGAAGCAGCTGACTTTTTTCTGTACTTGCATAGATGCAGGGAACTTTCTTTCATTTTTCTATGGATCAGAGAAAAGAAACCCTCATAGTAGAGTTACCTAACTCCACAGCCACTGCAGTAAATCACTGCACAATTTTTTTTCTGCTGTGTCTGGTAAGGAACTGGAAATCTGTTACTCGGGCTTCAGAGACAAGCATGGAGCATGACATTCAGCCTCCTGCTTCTCCAGTTTGTGTGCGTTAAATCAGTGGTGTGGACCACTGTGAATTGATTGCTGTCGCCTTTTATGTACTTTGGCTGGCTACAGCGGCTCGAGACATTTTTAAATATCCCAACAACTCCAGTATTGTTTGCTGACACTTTCTAAATGCTCTGCTCGGCATTTGGTTGTCTTGATCACATCGAAGTCCTGTTTCACTTGGAGGCAGCCAGAGGCTTTGGTTAAGGGCCTGTACAGGTGCTGCGGAAATAATCCAGGGCAATTCTAAAAGCTGTAATGTTTATTTTTCTGTACACACGGGCTGCTTATCACAACCACCTGGAAAATTCCACACGTGCAGTCGCCCCAGAATGGGACTTTGTGACACTGCAAGACAAATGTTTTTTTCATCTGATTCACTGGCAATGAGTCTCCAGTAGGTGAAAGCATGTTTGGTTTAGAGTAGGAAGGCAGAAAGACAAGAGAGAACTTTAAATTAAAATGGAAGCTTTGTTGGCATTAAAATTAACCTGAATTTCTGCTGCTGGTGGCCAGAAACCTGCTTCCTTGTCATGACCCCAGCTCCCACCATCAACTTGCGCTTGTCTGGAGTTATGTTGTGTGCAGGTTACAGCTGCGTGCCTTTGTGCCAGGGTTGTGTGTCAGTGCAACCCAATATACCGACCACTGGCATAGAAACACCCCCTCACGCGTGCAAAGCACTTGCTTTCTCCGCTGCTGACTCCTCAGCTCAGCCAAGGTGGTGGCAGCGGAGACCCACGGTCCTCAGGGGCGATGGGGAGGAGGAGGGGGTTGGGACGGGAAAGGCAGAGCTCACAGAGAGTGCCCGGGGCAGGGCGTACCTCTGGATGGGCACAGTACCCAAAGGGCCCAAGGGTGTGCCAGGCGGAGCTGCCAGGGGCTGCCCGCTCCAACTCTTTCACAATAACGTTACCTTGAACCCAAGGCAATAAATGAGGCTGAGACTGGGGTGAAGTGCCCTGTTCTGTGCCATCATGTGGGGCCTCTGTCTCCGAAGCAGCATAAGAAATTATGAGCCAGGAAAGCAAGAGCTCTTCCCTGTGCCTTGCTTTCTCCTGAGGTACAGGTGATGTGCTCTTCACCCCTAGTGCATCACCTCTTGGTTCTGCTGAGAGGTGCTTTGGGATGGCTGAAAGGGCACTGTAAAACCTGTCCTGCCCTTCACCTACTCACTTCGCTGGAGCAGTGCAGCACTCAGTGCCTTTCCCTTCCTCCTCCACCTCAGCCTCCAGCTTTTTCTTGTGCAAACATGTGTAGGGTTGAAAACGAGAGTAACTGAGTGACAGGAGCCAAATGGCCATTGCTGGGTGACCGGGAGCATGTATGCTGCAGCAACTGATGTTGATAAGGACTGGGGAAGCTGTGGCCTGTGTATTTGCCCTTGTAATCCTGCAAGTGGTGTATGTGTGGGGATTTCCTCTCCCCACTATGTCCCTAGTCACAGTGTTAAAGAATTAATCTCTTTAAGGGCACGTCCCACTGCCACTCAGAGATAGTTCAGCTAGACAGATGGCCAGGCTGAAAATCACTGTACCAGGGAATGCCATGCAACACATTAATGCAACGAAATCACAGGTGTCTCTGGAAGTTATCACAAAACCATTCGGATGTTGTAAGAGGGTGACTTTCCTGCAGATGCTCCAAGCCCTCCCATAGTGACCGGTGAGCTCATAGTAAAGTTTCCTGCACCAGCACGCAGATTTGACTTTTGCTCTGCAGTGTAAACCTCTTCACTCTGACTTGGCTCTGCTGCCTCCTTTAATGTATTAACACAACTGGTTTAGCAGTCTCCTCCCCATGACCTATCACATCACTGTTATCTTCCTTATTAATCATATCTGACATTCAATTGGCATGTTTTGACAAGCTTATCAGTGAGATTTGTGTTCTCGTTTGACCTCAGCCTGTCGGGGAGAGGAGGACAGGGAGTCCTTGAACAAGCCTCAGCTCTAATGATAAATATTGAACAGAAGAGTCATCTTTCTTTGCGACCTCTTGCCACGTTCTGCAACAAAGGATGGGGGAGACCATCATTAGCCTGAGTGCCTGCATCTAGTGCCACAGGACCCCCTGCCTTCCCGGGGTTCAGCAGGCTTTGCCGGAACACTCACAGTTCTACACCAAGTAGTACTTAAATTGTCTGTTTTAATGCAAGGAATGACATGCCTGTTCTTTCCCAGCTCTCTCTCCATCCTGACGGTAGGGTTTAGAAACGTTCCCCCAGTCAGCACCTGCCATCACTTTATGAACTCCAGAGTAGGAGCTCCTCTGAGCTCTCCTCCCATCATTCCTCTCAAGTCTCTCCAGCAAACGTACAAGAGCGGGCTGCTACCTTAGGTTTCCAAAAGGATTCACAACAACACTGGATTTTTTCTTTTGGTTTCAAAAAATGGCAAAATGTGAAAGATTTAAAGATTAATGGAGACTAATCTGCTATGAGACTAAGAGACTGCCCATCCTCATATTGACACCTCCTAGACTGGGAATACCTCAGGGCAGAGGATCCCTCTCTCTTTTGTGCTTTCTAAAGCAAGGCAGGCTTTTGTGGTGCTAGATATCTGCTGAGGGAAAGCAGGACACCTGGTCTCAAAGCATTGAGCCAGGTAAGGCTTCCACAAATGCTTTACAATTCCAAAAAAAAGAATACTGAGCAAGGTTTTCAGGATGTATCCCATTAACTGTGATTCTCGTAGCACATATGGATCCTGAGACAATTTGAACCAAAATCATGTCAGGGAGGTGCCTCCTGCTTGTGTTCCTGGTGGGGCAATAGTCTTAATGTCTGTAGCTCCCATGATTGCAACTTGCTGCACAGGAAGCAATTATGGATGAGGGCTGAACTACCCAGCTTCATGGCTACCTTCCTGGGTCTCCTTAGGCATCTGTGAACAACTGGATGGGTGGAATGTGCTAACGAACATATTCTCCTGCACCCAGATTGTCTTACCGCTTACATCAGTCACGGCCAATCAGGTGAATCAGACAGAGGTCTAAAGTGGGATTGTCTCCAAGCAGCAAATGCTGAGGTGGATCTGTACCTCACCTCTGCACAGAAGAACCTGGGGAGGAAGGGCTGGGATATAAGGAGTTACCTTGCAAGGAAAGCTCATGGAAAGCTGAGGCTGTCTCCTTTGTTTTCTTAAATCACCATAAGACACTAGAGAAGATGCAAGACCAGGCAAAATTGTCCCTGGAAGGGGGAATCCAGCTGAACTAGCTGCAATGTGGTGTAGCCTACAAACCTAGCCCATGCACGTGAGCCTGTTTTTGGTGTGGGGCACACTGTACCGGCTATACAGCTCTCACATGGGGTGTCTGTACCAAGCAAGTTATCCCTTACTTACTGCTAGGCTGTCCTGGAAGAGGTTCCCATTAATTTTTTTTCCCTCCCTCTGATGACACATTTTCTAAACCACAAAGCTGCTTTGATCTGGACAACATCAAGAGTCATGCTGTGCTGTGGGTTTTCCCTTTAAAACTCTTGGCAATTATGCACACTGGCAGCTATGCCTTCCCTGGGGGCCACTGCTCAGAGGTCCTCCAAATGGGCCGGCTGCTTTCGTACAGTTCTGGACCTTTTTTCTTCCCGTGACCTTCATCCACAGAGGTCTTGCTTGTCCTTGAGTCTTGGCTGCCTTGGGCGGCTGCAGCTGGTAGCACACTTCAGTCCAAATCTTCCATGTATATAAGAACTTGACCGGATGTGAGCTTCACACTGCTGACTCCTTCCTCACGTTCCTCCTCTGCAGCCAGGCCGGCACACAGAGCTTTTGCAACATCGTGCTCCTGTTTCGTGACCCACATGGATCAGAGACAATTGGACAGACCGAGCCATGATTCACTGAAAAGTCGCCTCTGACTTAGGGTTTAGGGCAGAAGAAAGGCTAGTTTCATCTTGCGTGCAATGTTCCAGCATAGCACTACCATGTGTGTCAAAGAAGTAACACTTGGAGGTCTGCATATTTTCATGGAGACTTGGCTTCAGCTGACCTGGCTTTGGTCACGTTGCTGACTGAAGGGCTGCTGCTTAGGGGTTTTGATTGCAGTATTTGGAGCAGATGGCGTATGAGACATTGTGTGTTAGCTTCCTGCCTGTTCCTGCCTGCAGATGGATGTGGTTCTGGAATATCATTTTGGTGATGACCATGAAGCACCAGACTCATGAAGCACCAAACCATTGTGCCTGGCAGCCTGTCTGGGAAGGCTGTCCCTGCTGTCCAGCAAGGACTTTGGAGTGGTTTAAAAATGCAGAAATAACCTGTTCCAGGCTGCCCATGGGACAGCATTGCAGGAGCCAAAACAGGTTTCAGGTAGAGAAAACACAGCTTTTCCTGGTTTTGTGCTTGACCTCACTGGAAAGGAGGGAAAGTTTTCAGCTGCCAGGTGCTTTGCAGAAGTGTAATTGGTGGTTTCCATCCATTTTCCAATGGGCTGTCATCCATGCAAAAGCCATCACCAGCCACCTCCACAACCAGGCTACGTGACAGCCACCCTGGGACTCCTGCGCAGGGTGCGGTGTGCTTCATCGCCTCTTCTGGGGACACGCCTGGGCCCTCTGTGCTTATCAGAGGGCTTCGTGCCAGGGAGCAGCTCCCTACTTGGGCTGGTAGTCAAGAAACTTGCCTAACTCCTTACTTTTATCATAGGCCATCAAGTGTCAAAGGACACCACAGCAAAGACTTCAGCTCACTCTGAGAGCATGCAGATGCTTCAGGTGCTGTTATCCTGCAGGACTGCCCACCTGTGTCTCTCCACTCATCACTTGCTCTTCGCTACAGCACTGTGTAAAGCCAAAGGGAGCAAGTCTTCTTTCTCCCAGCCATCGAGTGCCTGCGCACACTCCAAGACATGCTTCCCCCTTCCCATTTTTCTGATTTCTAAAGGGCTCCAGTTTCTCCAAGCTCAGTTGCTGAGAGAGACGGCTGAGGGGTGACCTTATTAATGCCTATAAATACTTAAAGAGGGGTGTCAGGAGGATGGGGCCAGGCTCTTTTCAGTGGTGTCCAGTGACAGGACAAGAGGTAATGGGCACAAATTTAAGCACAGGAAGTTCCACCTAAACATGAGGAGGAACTTCTTTACCTTGAGGGTGGCAGAGCACTGGCACAGGCTGCCCAGGGAGGTGGTGGAGTCTCCGTCTCTGGAGACATTCAAAACCCGCCTGGACGCGTTCCTGTGTAACCTGCTCTAAGGTGGCCCTGCTCTGGCAGGGGATTGGACTAGATGATCTCCAGAGGTCCCTTCCAATCCTATGATTCTATGATTCCCCAGCTCCTCCTCCCCTGCCTTTCTCTCCCAGCAAAGGGGCTGTGCTCCCCAACACTGTGAGCTATGCAAAGTGCTTGTCTCCCATCAGTTGTACCAGATATTACCCTCACTTCTGCCCAGCTCCTCTGCCAGTAATAGGGCTGTAAATAATGCATGAGCTGATGCTAGCTGATGATCAAATATGCGCAGCTGTGAGTTATTATGTGGTACTGTGCTTTAAGGTTGGTGAAAAGAGCCACTTTACAGCTACTTAGGATTTCTGTATTCTCTTCCCAGGAACTTTCATCTGAATGTGCTCACAAGATAACATCTTAATTAGTCACAGTCCTTTATTCCAGTTTTTGCTTTGCTCGACTTTGTTGGTTAAACAGCTGAGGACTCCCTGGACCAGGGTCACAGCAAAGCCAGTGGGAGGTGGGAGATAATGGCCATGGAGATTTTTCACCGCAGGAGGGCAAGCAGAAAGGCTTCAGGTAAAAGGGGAGGATTGTTCCCCTCTCTTTGTCTCTCCCCTGTCTCAGAAGTGCCCTGAATAATACAGCCTAAACCAGCCCCATCTTGAATCCTATGGACACCTCCCTCCTTTGACTGCAGAATGGAGGATGGTCACCCCAGGCAGGATGTCAGCACTGGGGAAACAAAGCAGCTATTTACCTCTCCTGAACATTTTGGCCGGGCCTTATTTTCAAGTTTTCATATTATGTGAAATGATGGGCCGATCAGGCACAACACAAAGCAAACTGTCTCCAAAGTTATCAAAATTGCCACTTTTGGACGCTTTTGTGTTCAGCTATTACAAGTACGCCTTTCTAAATCTTTCCCTGTCTTTGTTGCCGTCGCTGCTTGGTCTCTGGGACACATCAAAAGCCTTGTCACGCTCTTTTTAACTCCTGTGCAAAAGGCACCTGTGCCTCTCGCCGCCGCACGCTGATCTGTCTCCGGCACACTTGACACACAACGGCGAGATGCTTTTTTTGCTGTTTCTGAGCTTGTGCGTCACGAACCAACTCAGGAGTGTGCGTGCTCTTTTCACAGCCTGGGGAGGGGTGCAGGCAGTGTGGTGAGGCCAAAAACCTCAATGAGCTCCGGTCAGGGAGGCTTTGCTTTGCAAATCCTCTCACCAGGGATGACTCAACCCCAAGGCAGGCAAGTGCTTAAGTGGAGGGGAACCGTCATGAAATTTCCAACCTTCCCAGGTTGGAAACTGCAGGCAGCCAGAGTGAGTGTCGGACGATCAAAAACAGTGGAGATGCCAAGTTCCCAGGCTGTTTTAAGATTATAAAGAATGTTTTCACAGAATCACACAGAATCACAGAATCACAGGGTTGGAAGGGCCCTCTGGAGATCATCTNGGGGAGGATGACCTCCCTCCACCTGCTGGCCACACTCTTCTTGATGCACCCCAGGATGCCATTGGCCTTCTTGGCCACAAGGGCACATTGCTGGCTCATGGCCATCCTGTTGTCCACCAGGACTCCCAGGTCCCTTTCCCCAGAGCTGCTCTCCAGACCCCAACCTGGTTATAAAGGTTATAAATAAGGTATTTTGGGAACAGAGGAGGCTGAAAAGCCCATCCTTCTTCTGTCTGGTTCCTGTTCTGCCCAGAATTGGGATGGCTGGCAAAGCAGAGGTCCTTGCCTGAGGGCACTGCTTCTCGGGTTGGAGCAGAGGGGGAGGCTGGGGCTGGCCATGGGGCCGGGAACCAGGCTCCGAACCGTGGTGTGGAGCTTGGGCACAGCCCTTGTCTCACTCACGGCCCATCACAGTGTGCCCATGCCTGGGTGAAGGCGTGGTGGGTGATGGTGTCAGGAGGCTATTGTAATGCGCAAAATTAAGCTGAGGTGGTTCAGCACTTACTTCAGTTTTTGGGGGTATGCCACTTTGCAGTTTCTAACAATTTTTCATCTCATCTTCTTGTGCATGGAACGTGATTTCTGTTCCCCACTAGGTTGCTGCTTTGTTCCTAGCGATAACTCCAGGATGTTGTTCTCTCCAGCGACATAACTAAATGCAGTGTTTTCTTTTAAGTTAGCCTTCCTTTGGGTGGACTGAGTTGCTGGTACTCACATTATGCTGTTCCTTGATGGAGCATCTCGTGCAGGCTAACACAGGCACCGGCTGGGGGCCCAGAAGGGACAGTCTCCCCGACGGAGAGCAGGGGGGAAGCAGCCCAGCAGTGCTTCCCTCCCCAAACAAGGGCACTGTCTTTTCCCAGTGTGAGGGCAGGGCTGGGCAGAAGGGACCTGCATGTCTCACATAATGGCCCTGACAAGGGGTAGAGGTTTCTTGTCCTGGCCATCTGCACCCAGGCTGCCTCTCATCGCTTTGGAGGGCACTGCCTGGGGAAAAAAAAAGCACCAAAATGAAGACCAATAAAAGAAAAACAGTTGGAAAGATTATGACTTGTCAGTGCCCAGAGCCCAGGCAGGCGCAGAGCACGCCAGTGAGCAGGGCTCTGACAGGCCCTGGGGGAGGTAAAATGAGAAGCCCCGCAGCCTGGGGAGCCTGGAAATGCCCCTGTGGCTCAGAGCCGGGCACACGCCGCAGGAGAGAGATTTCAGAAAGACGTGAGAACTACAGGGAGTGCTGCTGGATGTTCGTTTGGCCTATTTTCTTCTGCGTCCCTTAGGGGACACCCTGTTATGCCATCTCAGCAGTAAGAGGCATTACCTGGATCCTATTTATCTTTGGTCATTAAAGAGCTCTTTTTAACTTTGCTGAGAAAAACAGTGGTCTATCCAGCGCCCTGGAGATACATTGCACTTAGTGACATACTTCTTCTGGCCGATGGATTGTCAAAGGGGTTTAAAATCATTAAATACCCAGCATTCCCACAGCTTTCCTGGGTGATGTGCACCAGATTATTGAATTGTGAATATTTGGAAATCCTGGCGGGGATGCTTTCTAGGTTTCCTCCGCTCCGCAGTGCTGCGGTAAGCGTTCCCAGCTGCACCCGTGGACACGGTCACAACCTTCTCCTCTTCACTGACATATGGAATGAATAGCTAACAGTTTTATTGACATTTCTATACAGGGTGCAACTGTCATAACAAAAAGATACGCAGGCATTCAATTTAGCTGCAAATTTACCTCTGTCATACGGACCCTAGACCTGCAACTATGAAATGTGCTGCCATAACAAATACCAGATTTTTCCAGCATGAATACTAAGAACTTCAAGTATTCCCATGGACTTCTCTGTCATCCTTTTCAGATCTTTCTTTTCTATCATAGCACATTTTCAATCTAAAGTGATACAACCAATCAGTAGTAAAGCACTTGGATGGCTTCTACATCAACACTCAGGAAAACGCTGTCAAAACTGGGGAATAAGGGAGGGGAGCAGGAAGAGGCATCATTTAACGATGTCTATTAATGCTTGCAACGTCAGAAGATGAAGCAACTTCATCTACATCTGGAAGAGAAAAGGAAATAGTTGTAGCTCCATTTTCAAATTCTAAAGCTTATGAAGTGACAAATGGTGTTTATCCTATCTGGAAAAAATGTTATTCTTAATTGTAATACTGTCACTGCTGCCAGCTCTCACAGCTTCAGTGTGTGGCTCATGACAAATGGTGTCTTTTCAAGCCCTGCTTTGATTATATAGGAATCTCAACAATGCTTTTTCTTTAAACCTGACAGTATATCTCAGAACAAAACATGAAGGTTGAAACAGTGGAAGACAGAGAATTCACTATATATTGACTTTAAAAAAATCTCATGATTTTTAAGGAAATGTAATAATTTCTTGTTAGTTTTTAGTTTTCCAAGTTAGTAATACCATAATCCAGATCACGAAGGCACAATATATACACGTACACATACATACATGTCAATTCATATGTCACGGCAGTGTCTCTGTACAGAGAATATCCTTTCGTTTTGCATTTGTCATATTTATACATGCAAGCCTTGTATTTTTACATACCTATTGGACCCTTCCATGTATAGAAGGTGCAGGAATATGTGATTATACTTCTGTTTGTTCACCTGGTCACATTTCCTGGATTAGTCTGGGAAGATGGATGCCATAATACCCTGAAGAGTATTCATACCATAAGATCATGAGGAGGAACTTTCTGGGAGACATCTATTAATGTGGTTAAAAAAGCCAAAAAGAGACTGAAAAAAGCGGGTTTTATATATCATCAGACACTAGATTTTCACATCAAGATACAAAACAACTAGAAAATATATGGTAAAACATAGGATACAGAGAAACTAGAAAATATACACAGAAAAATATATTTTAGCATATATGTTTTCACTGGACATCAGAGAGAATTAAAAAGGAACTGCCCATCTCATAGTTTCCTGGAAGTGCTGGTCACTCATTCGTGTGTGGAGCAGCTTTTTTTAGGTACTGAGCCACCAAAGCCCTGGCTGTCACTGTGCATCACTTCTCAGAAACAAGGGGACGATGCATGGGCAGGAGAGGACCGTCCCCCGGACAGCTACAGCCAGCTTTGCCCTGTCACAGTTGGCTTGAGGGAACGCTGTTGGAGGATGCAGGAATGTCTGACTGTGGGGTTTTGACTTGAAATAGACCTCAGTCCAGTCTGAATAAACATTTTAATGCTTAGCCACAGAAAGACGTTGTCAAGACGATGGTTTCACACGCTGGAATTAGAATATTTCTTGTAAATATTAGCCTAACTTCGTTCCTTTGAATGTGGAGGAGTCTCACCACAGGGGAACGCAGGGTTTATGGTGGCGCTGGCGATTTTCCTGTGACAAAGAGAAAGCGCAGAAAAGGCAACAAACCCAGGAAGATAGAGCCAGGCAGAGAGGAGGTGAGCTATGGGAGCAACCGGGGGAGTGGGACAAACTCCTTCTCTCACCTGAGCCCCCTGCTAGCTGCTCCTTCAGAGGAGTGATGGGTATCCGCAGGTGCTGAGGTTTGTCCATGGACACCTTTGCAAGACTGTAACCCATGGGATCATAGAATCATAGAATCATAGAATCATAGGGTTGGAAGGGACCTCGAAAGATCATCCAGTCCAACCCCCCTGCCAGAGCAGGGTCACCAAGAGCACATCACCCAGGAACGCGTCCAGGCGGGTTTTGAATGTCTCCAGTGAAGGAGACTCCACAACCTCTCTGGGCAGCCTGTTCCAGTGCTCTGTCACTCTCACAGTAAAAAAATTCTTCCTGATATTCCTCTTGAATCTCCTATGCTCCAATTTGCATCCATTACTCCTTGTCCTACCACTGGTCATCACTGAAAAAAATGCTTTTGCATTTGCTTTTGACCGGCTGGCTGCTTTTTGCCCTTTGTTTTCTCCCTGTAGCTGGGGGTGTCCTGTCATTGGTGGGAGGTAGAGGGTGCATCCTTGGACCCCCCCAAGATAAACAGCTCTGTTACTGCAGCTCCAAGCTGAGGCTTTGGATGCTTCCTCACCTTGGAAGGACACTGCTGAGATGGAGCTCATTTCCACTTATAAAGAGCTTCGAGATCCTTGTTTGCACCATGACATGGAAACAGGACACCTTATAGCTAACGGTGCCCTGAACGGAAAATTCAGAAGCAGCCTGGCCGGAGGAAGCTTTTGGAGTGACTGTGAAGGGGTCCCTCAAACACACTGCCCAGTGCTCAGCATCAGGCAGCACATGAGTGAGCACTCGGCTGCTCACCCTCCATGCACTGGAGACTGCTAGGGCAGGTATTCGTTTGGGCTGTCCCTCACCTTCTTGGGTCAAAAGGAGACAAATTATCAAGCTGACAGATGAAATAAACTGCCTGGTCTCAGCCAGCTCACTGCGACAGAAGGACATTCGAGAGCAGTCTCACCATCAGCTCAGCACGTTGAAGGGACAGCATCCTCCACCAGAAATGAGCAGCAGGAACCATTAATTGGTTTAAGGATGGCAGGAATACCACATCCTTTCTAGAAACAACCACAGGATAGGTAGAGGCTGGGGCAGCTAGTTCCCCTCTGAGATTTCAAGCAAAGGCTTGGTGGTGGCTGTGTTTACTAGGCAGCTGCTTACTATGAACTAGACAACACCAGTTTTGCAAAGACCATACAGCTCCTGTCAAAGTGTGAGGGTGCTGGGACGCTGCTCATGTGTGGGATTCAGACCAACACCCTTTGTGGCACTGCCAGTCCCTCAGTGTGCACAAAAAATGCCACGCATCCCCCTGTCAAGCCAACTAGCTCTTGATAGTCGCCTTTCCTACCCATGTTGGCAAGTGTGGGAGGTGTAGAAGGGCAAACGGCAAAACTACTCAGAAAGGGCATGAAAGGAAGGCTGTACAAAGCAGCAACATAAGGGCAAGGCATGGCCCTACTGCCAGAGGCACTGTGCTCCCAACCCCTGCCCAAGAAGAGTAGCTCCTTTTCTCCACACATTCAGGATAACATAGTGGAAGAAGCGGAGGCCATGGTCCCATAATGTCTCTGGGTACAGATTTGTCCCTGCTCAGCCCTGGGCCTTTGTTCTGGAGTGATGCCTTCCCGTGTACAGATACGTGGGTCTGCAGCATGTGGAAAAAAGGCAGGTCTAAGGACAGAATAGGTGTAAGAGCTTGGGATGTACCTCAGGTTGCCAGCAGAGCACATCCGTATCTGGAGCAGTTCATAGAAATCCCTTCAGATTTACACCAGAATAGGAAAGAAGAAGCTCCTGAGAAGTTCATGTTCCCAGAAGAGCTATGTACTTTAGTACAAAGCACACCCACCCTTTTCTCTGGCCTCTTTGTTTAGGATGACTCACACAGATTTCTCTTTGCAGTTGCCTTCAATCACTCCAGTGAGTCTGCTGTGATTCAGCCGTTCTCATTTTGAACTCTCACATAGCATTCAGTCAATCCCAGCTTACCAGGGGTGGAAACTAATGAAAACAACATGATACAATTTCCAGAGATGCTCGATACACTTGATACTCAGCCATCTTTCTTTGCTGAATTGTCATGCAGCTTCTCTGGAGGAACATAATTAACACTTGGTGGGACAACAGGCATGGGGATGTTTGCCACCATCTCCAGTGAATAGTTCGCATTCCAACCAAGTGGTTTTTACCACGTGTTATGACGAAAATATGACATATTGCACGGACATAGAAATAGTTCGGAACATTATTTCTCCGGGGCAGATGGCATAGGGCTGTCACTATTGGTTGAGAGAGTCATGACTTCCTGCTAAAAAGAGGATGTCCTGTCTGAAACAAGAAGATGCAAAATTAGGAAAGGTAAAAGGTTCAGCATCTCCAAAGATGCTCAGTATGTGAAGCAGATGTGGCAGAAACTCTGCTTAGACCTGGAAAGTTGAGAGAGAGTCATGTCTGGGACCTCAAGTCCAAGCTTGAAAGGAGGAACAGATATGGAGTCCTGAGAAGAACAGCTGACAGGGAGAACCAGGGAAATGCGTCTACAAATCATCCTGGCTTTTTGCAGTAAACAGCATAAAGAGATACTTCAGCTGGGCAACAAGCTGCTTTAAATGGGAAGAGATGAAGGGAAAAGAAAAAAAACACCAGATTTTGTTGATTAGAAAGTTCCACTGCGTTTACCAAAGGGCTGAAGAAAGCATGGGATGAGGAAAGATGTGTTTAGGGGAAAGCTGCCAACTGAGCTGTGATGTTATTGTAAAAAACCTATTTTGGGGCTTGCGCAAGTATTGGGAAGCAGTTTTTAAAAATTCCAGGGAAAAGGGAAACCAAAACAGCAAGCTCTAGTGAAATCTCTTTTCTGTCTGCTTTTGTGAGCAGTAAGAAGTCAAGTTACCAACAAAGATTATTTGTGTTCAAGATTCAGCATGGTACCTTTCATTTCCAGTGAGAGAATTTCCACTGCACATCTGTGAACCATCTAAGTCCTACAGCAATAACAGGAAAGATGAATGATGACATTCACCAGTAAAACAAAACAAGGCAAAACAATCCAAAGACGACCAAAAAAATCCTGTTTGGAAGGAAATTCAAAACAAAGGGGGTTTCCCCCACCTTTTTTTAATATACTGTGAAGAGCATAAAGGGTACGCATATAATTTCTTGTCATTTGGGACAATACTGCAAACCACTTAATGGCAAAAGATACTCAAAGCAAGTTGGCCAGAAGACTAGAGAAAATGCCTGGCTCTAATGGAAATGCCTCAGACCTGTTGCTGATCCCAGGGCCTCTGCTTCTTCTCAAGGAAAAGCTCCAACACTACTGCACACCCACGGGTGGGATCAGTCCTTGGCTCGAGAATGACAGAGCAAAAACTTGACTTCCCGCAGAACAGAGGACGTTCCTTAGCCATCTGCAGAGTCTCCTGGGCACAGGGTGTGATGAGATCACAGGAACAATCCTGGTCCCTGTGACAACAAGTTCCTCTGGGGGACTACCTACATCATCAACAAAGCCTTTGGCTGCCTGGAAACAACTGCTTTTCTTTTTAGCGAGTTACTCCATCACTGCCAGGAGACCAGATTTCGCACCCACAGCTGTTCTTTGAAAAAAAATTCACAAAAAAGTCTTGGTCATGCCCCCGCCATCTCCTCTCTAATGTGAACAACTCTGGCTTTCCAGTCTTTCCTCATAAGGAAGCTGATCCCCACGGCCCTTTTGGTTGCCCTTCTCCAATCACCTGTATCCTTCTTCAGACGCAGAAACCAGAACCGCACATGCTGCTCCAGATGTGGGTGCACCAAGCTGGAGCAGGAAAATGGTGCTCTCTGTCTTCTCCTCAGTAGCCTCACTGAGGACAGACACCATTTTCCTGGCTGCCACGGCACACAGATGGGGTTTTAAGGGAACTGTCAATGGTGACTCTAAGAGTTTTTTCTTGAGTGGCAGCTGCCAGTTGTGAGTTCAGCACCATGTAAACGCGGTTCAGATTATTCTACCCAAGACATCATAGAACAGAATCATAGGATGTGTTGGGTTGGAAGGGACCTTTAAAGGTCATCTAGTCCAACCCCCTGCAGTGAGCAGGGACATCTTCAACTAGATCAGGTTGCTCAGAGCCTCATCAAGCCTGGCCTTGAATGTCTCCAGGGATGGGGCCTCCACCACCTCTCTGGGCAACCTGTGCCAGTGTCTCACCACCCTCACTGTAAAGAACTTCTTCNTCAAGTACATCGTCTTACCTTTTTGTACACTGAAGCTCATGTGCCATGTTTCTGCCCCCTTGCTTGGTTTTGCTAAGTCCTCCTGAAGTTTTTCACCAACAGTTCAGCATTTCAGCAGACAAATGAGCTTCCTATTGACTACAAATCTGGGCATGCCATGACACACATCTTTACTCCAGGCTGCTGGAAAAGATGTTGAATAAGTCCAGACCCAGAACTGATTCCTAGGCATTCTGTTGCTGCTTTTTCTCCATCCTAAAATGTCACTGTTGAGCCCTAACCTTTCCTTTCCACCTTCAAATCACAAAAGAACCTTTTCTACAGTCCATGGTCACTTAGTATCTTCATAGTCTTTGTTGAGAAACTGTCAAAAGCTTTCTGAAAATCCAAATATATTATTTCCAATTTAGATACCTACTTGTTACCACCTCCATGGGCTTCCAGCACACCATTGAGGCAGGATTGTCTCTTAAAGAATTTGTGTTGACTGCTCCCCCTGACATCACATTTCCCCACATGTGCAGTGGTCCTATGCCTCTGCTGTCATAGGAGGGCTGGAATTCAGACTCACCAGTCTGTTGTTCCCCAAGACCCCTCTAAGTAGGAGCTACACTGGCAACTCTGCCCTCCTCCGTCGTAGAGGACATTTGCAATGACAGCTTACACACCTTGGCCAGCAGGTCTGCAGCTTCATACACAAACTATCATGTAAATGGTGTCTGGTCCTGCTGCTTTACAGACCTCCAGCGTATCCATTTGGTCTGGTATGTCTGTGAATTCAGTTGAGATTGCTCTAGCTCTTTTGAGGAATTGCTATCAAGAGTATGTTGGGTTTGGGGCATTCCCTTACGTCTGCAGCAGGAAAGAGTGGTACATAAAACTCACAGAGCATTTGTACTGTTTCCTCGTCTTCCCCAAGTGCCCTTTTACATATTTGTCATTAAACTAGTAGGCTTCCTGCCTTTGCTGTATAAAGAACTATTTACTATGAGCCTTTGCAAGACTCCACTCACGTTCTGTTTTAGCCCTTTGAATGTCTGGTATATGGTTGAGCTGCCATATTTTATGGGCTTTCCTGTTCTCCTAATTTGTGTGAGCTTCTCATTTTGTAAACATTAACTTCTTGCCTGCGATAGCATCCTTAATGTTGCTATTGAGCCGTGAAATGGCCTTTTTGGACCACATCATTGTTTTCTTTTCAAATTGTGGCATAACTTTTACCTGGGATTTTAATTTAGTGGTTTTTTAACAGCATCTAGGCTATTGGTTCCCTTCTTGCTTTTTGGACTGCTCTTTTTAAGGTTTTATTTATTTATTTTTAATTTTTTTTTTCTTTAAATCTCATTTTGATATACCTCTCTTGAAACTGAATATCCATGCGTTGAATATGCTTGGGTTGTTCTCTCCCATTGCAACGCTGACATAACTATACTGTGATTATTATCACAGAACTGCTCTCCCATTAACATCTGAAGTAGGTTCTTTGTGCTATCCCACACCAAATCCAGAATAGCATCTTTTGGGAGGTTCAATGGCTATTTTCTTTAAAGAAATAATAATTTATTGCATCTCTGCATTTCATGTTGATGAGGCATTGATCTAAATGTGGGTAACTGAAATTCCTTTCTCCTATAACCTGTCCTAAATGTATAGCTTCTTCAGTCTCACGTAGCAGGAAGGCACTTCTTAAGACCCACTCATTAACCCACCCCTGCTCAAAGGAGGGTCAGCCACAGCAGATTGCTAAGGGACATATTCAGTTGGGTTTTGAGTATCTCCAAGGATGGAGGCTTCACAACCTGTCTGGCAAACTGTTCCCGTGTTGGACCACCTACACAGTAAGACATTTTTGTCTTATGTTTAAATGGAATTTCCTGTATTTCAGTTTTCACCCATTGTCTCTTGTCCTTTCACTGAACATCACTGAGAAGAGTCTGGCTCCGTCTTCTTTTCTTTGGCTTGCTCAGAAAGCATTCAGGGAAGAGAAAGGGTTAGCAATGTGCTAATTGAATCACAGAACCATAGAATAATTTGGGTTGGAAGGGACCTTTAAAGGTCATCTAGTCCAGCCTCCCCTGCAATGAGCAGGGTCATCTTCAACTAGATCAGGTTGCTCAGAGCCCCGTCCAACCTGACCTTGAATATTTCCAGGGATGAGGCATCTACCACCTCTCTGGACGACCTGTTCCAGTGTTTCACTACCCCCATCGTAAAAAAACTTTTCCTTGTATCTAGTCTAAATCTTCCCTCTTTTAGTTAAAATCATTACCCCTTGTCTTATTGCAACAGCCCTTACTAAAATGTCTGTCCCCATCTTTCTTATAAGCCCCCTTTAAGTAATTACAGTGACGGAGCTCTCGGAGAACTCCGCACAGCCTGGTCAGGTTTTTAATTCAGACAGTCCCTTTCCTTGTAAGGATCCAGGTGAAGATCCCCTCTGTTTAGTACTCACTGGACTGCGTTTGGAGTACTGGGTCCAGTGAGGGGCTCCTAGTAAAAGAAAGATATTGACAAATTGGAGAGTCCAGTGGAGGGTCACCAAGATGGTCATAGTGCTGCAGCACGTGGTGCCGGAGGAGGGACGGAGAGGACAGGGTTTGCTTAACCCTGGTGAAGAGAAGGCTGAGGGAGCATTTTACTGTTGCTTACCTCTACCTAACAGGGAGTTCCAGCCAAGACTGAGTTACATGCTTCTTGGAAGAGCATAGCAAAAGCACAGTAGACATTGTTACAAGTTGCAAGAGAAATTCCATCTGGACATAAGGAAAAAAAATTCACTGGAGAACTTAACCAGCGGGACAGATTGCCCAGAAAGGTGGCAGAATCTCCATACTTGGAGATACTTAAAACCTGACTGAACTAGGCCCTGAGAAAGAAGAAGTAGCTCTGAAATTAGTCATGCTTCGAGCAGTAATTCTTCTTCCACCTCTAGCTTTTGGCATACCTTTCCCTGAAACCTCACCTATAACTTAGGCAAGGTAATTACCTTCTCTGTGCATATGCATTTGCGAATGCCAGGCTTCGTTACCACTCGGTGCAGAGAGCACAATTAATGATGTAGCTCTCTGTTAACAGAACAAGTTTGGCATCTCGTAGTGCCTCACGGTGCTGGGAAACATACAGCTCAGTGCCCTCCAGGGCAGCGACAGCAAGTCCAAGAGGAGTAACTCTTCCACTGCAAGGCAAGATGGAAAAGGCTCCAGAACAAACATGAAGACATTGCTCCTTTGCAGGCAAACTAATCCCCGCTTTTCCATCCTTTCATGTAATCCGCCCACCACAGAAAGTTGCTAACTAGGACTTGGAAAGTAAAATGTGCATTAAATGAATGGGTTTGGCAGAGGGAACATCTGTTTGTGAGTAACTTCTTGTTCTCTACATATGATAATGGTTATGGATTAGTGCACAGAATACTGAACTTGTTTACAGCTCCTAGGAACTGTATGTTTTGAATCATTAATAAGGAGTGTTTTTAAGTGCAGAATTTCTCATCAATATGAGCGTTGCTGTTTTTCCCCTCTCTAAATAGGTGCAATTGAGTTTGCAAATTAAATATCAGAGAGATTCACTTCATGCCGCTCTTTCAGCTGCCGCAGAGATCAACATTTTTATTATCACAGTCTGTAGATATTCATGAGAGTTACCAGGCGAAAATAGATCCATTTTCACATGATCTCTAAAAGATATTCCTGGTTTAATCTGACATGACACCAAAGGAAGTAGGAAATATTTACTGGGAGGGGCTGGGTCTGCTTGTTTAAAATAATCCTGGGAAAAAAGAACCTAAATTGAAATTATTCCTAGCTCAGAATATATATATTTACACTTCTTTCTCAGCAGGGTAGTCTGTTCTAAGAGAGATGGGCTAACCAGAAGACGAATGAAGAGGACTCTACATCTAATGCTCTGCCTTAAAAAGTTTTCCATGACCTAATTCTCACTTTGCTCAGCTCAGGTGTTTCCTTCTCTCCTTGCTTTTCACTGTACTCTTTAGGCAGCCCGTTCCACTGTGGGGATATTGCCTTTTAAAGCAATAAAAATAACTTTTTGGTAGAAGTACATATGTGTAAATCCCAGCTAATCATTCCACTGACTTAAGCTCTGGCTAGTGTTAAGTGCAGATTTGTAGAGCTGTGCGTTTGCAGAGCTCCCTACACACAGCACATGGCATTTGCTTATTTCTCCCTGTCATCTTCATGCGAAATTGCCCCTGCCTTGGTGCTTATTTTCTCTAGGTTGCAACGGGAGCCCCCCGAATGCCGCCACTTCTGTGTGCGACCGGGAAGTCTGCATTCCAGCTCCCTGTCTGAAGCCCGTCAGAGCTGGGAGCGGGAATAGTCCGTGACATATTCCAGTAGGAATGCCTTTTTAAAAGAGTTTTTTTGGCAACGCTCCAAGCACAGCAAGTGCGGGACGGGGATCCAATTTCACCTCTAATGCAAGAAATATTCATGTGAAAACTTCTCTTCCACAGCAGAGATTGCAATGTCAGTTAAAAGTTGTAATTAGTTTTTCTGGTGTTATCTGATTTTGATAAGCGTACGCATGCACCACACCCACACATAACCACACTCAGGCCCTCTCATAGCTAAACTAACTTGAAGGGAATCGCTAGTGTGTGTTTTTTTCATCTGTGCCAGAAATGATACTCAAAATTACTTGGGGATGGCTGGACAAGTTTATCAGACAAGACAAGACAAGACAAGAAGAAAAAAATAATTAAAAACAGTAGAAAATTAACATGGCTGTATTTTAGATTCCTTTTTTACTGCTCTATCCAGTGCAGAATTTGAAGGAGAAGACTCTAGCTGTGATGTGCCGTGGTCTGTGAAGACTTGAGCCCAGGACCACTGCCCAGGGGGATGACCTCTCCAAGACAACCTTTAAGCCAGCTTCCCGTGAGACAACATTTTTCACAAAACAACTACCCCATCTCTACTCACCAGTTCGCAAGAAAGACGTACCAAAAATAAGGCTAGGAAATAATATTCACCTCTACTAGCTACTAATAATCAGCAGGTCAGCAGAGATGTTTGCTCCATGTTATCCTGCAATGTTTCACACCTCCTACACCCGCTAATCCCCCTCAGTCCTCAAGTGCTCCCTACCTGTCACCATCTCCCCCAAGCATAACACCCTCTGTGGTCCATGGGTGTCATTACTTTTGTCTATTAAAATTATTTTATTCAAAGTAAACAGATCTCAAAGCAATCATTTCCAAGCAGTACCATGAAAATTTGCAGCTTCTGCCTTAGACCTATCAAAGACACTTGGTTGCCCAAAGATTTATGTATAGTTTTGAGTGTGTGGTTTCATGAAAAATTAGATACACAATCCTTTCCTTTTCTATATCCTTAGACCTTCAGAGCTACTACAATGCTAAGTAACATCAGGGGCTGGAAGTAGCCACTTCCCATCGTTACAGAAAGGCTTAGGTTCCCTTCTGGAATGAAATCACTCAAACAAGGAAGATTTTGCTTCATAACAAGGGCAGAGCGGCTCCTTTGCTATCTGGTGGTTTGTGTGATGTGAAAGACATGCAGACACAGCAGAGAAAAAAAGATAGCAACGAAGTGCAGACAAACATAGAAGTCTTCATAGCAGGGAAAATCCCCTCACCCTACCACAGACGTTTGGCTGAAAGATAATGTCTTTGTTCCCAGCTCCAAGATGCTGTCACTCCCATTTGGTTTTTTTCTGCTGGAAAAGAAACAGACTTTTGCACATGCTTTGTAAACGAAAGGGGCTGCATTAAAAAACCCTGTTTATTGTTATTTTTTCCTCTTAACAGAAACTGCCTGCAGGGTCCCTCCTTTCAACCAACAGCTTGTCAGCCAGCAGCAATAGTCCACTGAAGGAGTCTGATGTGTTGTCTTCATCCTTATTAGCCATTATTGATCCAAACGAAGGAGAAGCAAGTTGTACTGGGTGGATGCTGGAGCATCTGAGCAGAGGCTGTCTATATTGGAACTGATCAGATATTTGAGCTCTGATAAGTTTGCAGGTCCAAGACACTGTCAAAGGGTCCCCATATAGGATACAGCCCGAGAGGACCTCTTAAAAAGATTAAATGTGCCTTCTCCTCTAGGGAGATTTGCACAGTAAGATGAATCACACACTTAAAAACATTCCAACCTATCTTCCAAAAACAAGACCACATATCCAAATATTATAATCCAGTCATGAATATTATAAAAAGCTCAAGAAGATTTCCAACCAAAATCTCGAGAAGAAGAATCCCTCCAGCTGAGCCTCAAATTGTTATATATCTATCTACCTGCAGGTACAAAATGTAAAAGACCATGATAGGGTTGTTTTGCAAATGAGAAATTCTGAAACTTCAAAAGTTAAACACCTTGAATAAGACCATCTTCTCCAATGCTGAACACTGGATAGTCTAGAAACTCAAATATCTCAAACTCTGCCTTGCTCCTCACTGTATCACATCGATTTGTTCCCTGGTGAAGACCCCGGGGTTACAGAGGCATGAAACGGGGCCACAGGAGAGAATAACTGTGTCTAACAGCAGCCCCTGGTGACAACTACCCTGGTGGCACAGCTGACTGTTAAAATGTACGGTGCCATGGCAGTTGGGTACCTCCCCCTGTCCCCTGGCTCCGAGCTGTAAGAAATTCTTGTTATTTAACTGTGGTTATGAGATTTCTTATGCCCATTGCCACAGGCTTATCAGAAATACTGCTCTTATCACCATGAGGCAAAACTATTTATTACGGCTAATAGCTTAATAACTAACACCCCCTGCCAAATTGTACATAAGGACATCATGCACAACGTCTCTCGAAACTTGATGATTTATTAAAAGTGAAAGAAGAAACGAAAACACTGGGGTGACAGAAAGCAAAGGAAACCCCTTTGACTTAGTCACCCCTCCGAATGCATCGGGCAGCACATTTTCTGTCGCCAGCCATGGCAGGCAGATCTGGAGCAGGCTTCTCTTGCGACCGGGCACTGTACGCCGAGAGCATAAACACGAGATAAGAACCGCTCCTAAACCAGGCAGCGGCGTCACTGCGTGCTGCCGGCGTCTTTCCCTTTCAGTAGGCAGCGGAGAGCCGAGGGACAGGGGATGGGAGCCCGCTGGTGAGCTGGGCAGCGTGGCCAGGACGGGGCCGCGTCGAACTCGTGAAGACAAAAGGCTTTCCTCTACATGAAGAGCATTTTAAAAGCTCCCTCTCATGGCCTGAGAGTTCACGGGCTCGGTAAACAGGCTTTGCTAACGCTATTTAAAAACTTTCCCTGCCTGATTTGAGCACAGTGGCCCTGAAAAGCGATGTTTTTCTCTGGAGTTACATCCTGGCTTTGGATGTGGTGAAGCTTTTTCTGAGCAAACGTTTGTCAGGGGTCTGGCAGGGCCATCCGCCCCCTCGGCACCGTGGGAGGTGCGGGTTGGGCTGCTGGGGTGGGCTGCAGGGCCAGCGCAAAGGGCTCGGCAGGAGCCAGAGAACCGGGGAGGGGAGTGGGATTGGGGGGCAAAGCAAGGATCTGGGATCTGTGCTTGAGCAGAACCAGAATCAAGACAGCAAACATGTTGTAACAGAAGGTTTCCTGGGATTCTCAGGGTGGCTGTGGGAAGCCAAGTGCTCTTTAGGTTCCTCGGGAACTCCAAAATGTGCCTGTGATGGCAAAGAGCAGCTTTAAGCCTCCTTGGGACTCACCCAAGTTACACGCTACAAGTTATGATGGTCAATTTTTGACCATCAAATCCATTCATCGTAACTTTCCCTGTATTCACCAAGCAATTGGGAACTGGATAAAAAGTATTCATAACATTCAAGACAGCACAGTATAACACCGATAGCTAACACACAGCACGGCAGCATGGATTTTGCTGTTCCAGATGCTCTCCCCAAATGCCCTGTGTCACCTGCAGCATAAAAATAACTTCCAGTACGACTTTGCCCACATCTGGATGGCTGGGGATAAGTATTACTCTATTGCAGTAGCGCCCAGGGGCCAGAATCGTGCTGTGGTAGGCACTGGTCAGCCAGGCAGAGGCAGTGCCCGCTCAGAAGAGCTCACGACTGCAATGGGAGATTAAAATGGAAAGCTAAAATATCAAGTTTTCAGCTGTCTGTATTCAACTGAAGGAGAGGCAATGAGAATCACAGCAGCCAGTTTTTCCCCCATGTTCCCTGCCTCAGACTTGGCCAACAGGACACTACCATGCAGATGGGAGCACTTTCCAGTTGTAACTAACCATCTCTGGCAAAGGGGATGGTGAAGAAGCAGCCAACAAAGATTTGATGTGATATTAAGGACAGATTCACGTCTCTTTGCACTGTTTGAACGACACAAGGAGGATAACACCACAGTCTTTATCACTGAAAGCATTCTAATCTTGCTCACGAAATCTGCCCCAAAACTGTAGTTACCACTGCCCCTCTTGCCACACGCGAAAGTGCCACAGTCACAAGACGCCTGATGACCACATGAGCTGAAAGCCTGAAGTCTCATTCTTGCTTTTTTTTTCTGTGGGAAGTCCCTGCTCAGATCAAATGCATCATTACTGCATGAGACACAAAAGCAAAGCTCTATCATTTATGACTATAATCTGTCTTGGGACATATTTCACATTTCAGAGGTGTTAATCCCAAAATACTGGCCAGCTTCTTTGTCTTCACAATTTCCTTCTATTTCAGAAGTACAGAGTTGCAATCTGAATGAGGTTTCTCTTTACTTTTTGTTCTGAAGTTGCTGTGTGGTCCTGCACTAAAGGGGCCACGTAGACCTGGTCAGAAATTTTTAACTAAACTATTTTTCCTGAAAAAACGCGCTTTGCACTTTTCAGAGCTACTTTTCCTGATAAAGTATATGAGTATATGCTGTGCCAGGGAAAGAGGAGGGAGGCCAGCCTGGAGATCAGGGCACTCTTCTTGGATGGAAGAGCTCCAGGTTCGCATTCAATTGCTATTTGATTACACAAATCACTAATCTTTTCTCATGTCCTTCTAGAGAAAGGAAAACCAAACCAGACAAAACCTGGAGGGGCCTTGGTGTTCACCTACGAAAAGAATTTGAAAATTCTAAAATCTCAACCGTTTTCATGGGATGGCACGAAAAGCATTTCACATGCACTTTGACCAGTAGGTTTCATATTGGAAGAAATAGTTTTTAGTGGAGCTGAACTTCCCCTCAGCAGCCCTCCCCCTTAGAATTGGGGTCATTTAGTTTGGAAGAGGCCTTGAGAAGTCATCTTGTCCCTCCTCCCACACAAAGTTAGTCCAGGAAGATTAGATGGTTCAAGATATTGTCCAGTCGAGTTTTGAATGTCTCGTGGGATGGAAACGACACATCTCCTCTGGGCAGCCTGTTCTAGTGCTGAACTACCCTCATGGTGAAAATTATCTTCCAAACATCTGAATGGATTTCCCTTGCTGCAGTTTGTGCCCATTGCCTTCCATCCTATCAGCGTGCACCACACAGGAGAGCCTGACTCCCGCTACTGAGTTCTGAAAAGCAAAAATATCTCCCCTTGGCCTTCTCATCATGGGACTGGATAAACCCAGCTCTGACTGCCTCTCTTCAAAGACCGTGTGCTCCTGCCCCCTCACCACCCTGGTGACCCTCTGCTGGTCTTGTTCCAGTTTGTCAATGAATTTCTTGAACTGGGGAACCCCAGAGAGGACACCGTACTCCAGCTGGGGTTTCACAAGTGTGGAATAAAAGAGAAGAATGACCTCTCTTGGCCTGCTGGCTATACCCTTGCTCATACAGCCCAAAGCACGGTTGGTCTTTGCCACAGTGACATATTGCTGCCATATGTTCAGAACACCCAGATCCCTTTCCGAAAAGCTGCTTTCCAGACAGCTGACCATACTGAACTGTTGCACAAGGTTATTCCATCCCATGTGAAGGACTTGGCATTTGCCTTTGCTGATTGTCATGAGGCTCCTGTCAGTCTCATTGTCAGGGTCCCTCTATGCCCTCCAGCGTATCAACCACATCCCTGCAATTTTGTATCATCCACAGGTTCCAGTTGTTAATAAATGCATTAAACAGTGTTGGCCCCAGTATCGGTTCCAGAGGGACGTTACTAGTAGTACCCTGCCACCAGATGGATTTGTACTGCTGATCCCAACCTTCTGAGTCAGGCAGTCTGGCCAATTTTCCACCCACTTTATTGCCACTGGCAATGTATCTCACCTTCTTAGAGAGGCATACTGGAGATTTTTGGGTGTTTGTAAGATGTTTTGAGAGATGCAGCTCCTGTGTAAAAAAACCCACAGTAACTTTGTACAGAGATAGATCTGTAATATTTTCCAAGTGCTTGACTTTGCAAATTAACTCAGTTTTTGTTTATACAATTTTATTTATATTTATACCAAGTGGGAAGTGTTGATTTGGCGCTCAAAACCTTTTAAATGTTGGGTGGTTTTAGTGGTTTGGTTTTTGGTTTTTTCCTGGTGGATCCTTTGAAATCCCATGGTTAAAAGCTGCTGCAGGAATAACTGTGAGTGGTTGTTCCTAATGAATCTCACTAACTGCAACTGCAGTGACCCGTACTCTTAATGTACTAATTTTCCAGAAGACTCCTACCTGCTGTAATGGATTATGTGTTTTTTCAGGTTTCTCTCCCTTTGCCTGTGGAGTTCCATGCCTGTTCCTCTCCGTGCCACCTGTGGTTGAGGAGGACAGCCCACCCAGCTGCAGCAGGCACTACCCTCCCCTCTGCACTGGCAATGGCAGAAGCAGCAAATCTGACTTCGGACCACCCCAATCTTTCCTTCTGTTCCTTCCCCTCTCACACTAGGGCCAGGCCATCCTTGCGACAGCAAAAATTAGTTTCATTTACAGTGCTGAGAAACTTTGAACTCGATTTGAACAGATGATGAATTTACTTCACAGCCGTGATTCATTCCTAACACTGAATGGGACGGCAGGGGGGATGGAAAAAATTGTACTGGAAGAGGGAAGGCTTTTTGCAAAGAAACTGAAAAAAAACTTATTGAGAAAGCTCAGGGGATCTTTACTGTGCCAAAAGGGCAGGCAGGGCTTTTGGTGACACTGTTAGTTGTTGTCTTCCAAGGATAAAACATCCTCTTCTGAAGAAAAGGCTTTAGTGCTAGAGGACTAGCTGTAGGCATTTGGGGCAGGTTTGGGTGGTGGAAAGCTCTGTCTGTGACAGCAGACACACAGAAAGAAGCTCACTTGCCAAATGGGTCAAACACAGTGGAGTCAATGCACCTCGGCAGCTATCATTGCCCATCAGGATTGAGTCTCACTGTCAAAAGAGCTATCCCAGAGCTCTAGGCTCATAGCAGGCGCTGGATTTGGGATGGCCATGCATACTGAAATTTCTGTTTTGTTTCTGGTTAGGTTACGAGAAGAGCTTAGCCACAGCTTTCCAACAACCAAAATTAGGGAACTATTCAAGGTCTTAGGAGGCAGGAAAAGGAAATAGCACACAAGTTCACAGAAAAGCTATTTTGAGGAAAAAAGTTTGCATCTTCCCACACAGCGACTGCAACTGCTGAAGCTACTCAGTAGCCGGCTAAGTTGCTGTGGGTATCTGGATGAAGATACGCGTTATCTGAGGAAGGGAAGTTTGAGCAAAAATAGCAGGAAGTGGAGTCTAGAGAGACTGATGCTTTTTTGTTGATCAATTGGAAAGCATGGATACATGGCGACAGCAAGAGAACAAACCCCCCTGGACAGATGTTAAGGCATTACTGGAATGCACTCAAAGATGTGGCTAGTAATAAAGGCCCATGCAGAATGAAAGCTTTGTAAAATTTGCCTTTGCTGTAAGTTCACATGGGTGTATCTTAGGGTGGAAAATAGTTTCTTGCTTTTGTCATTGAGTTTACAACGCACATTGTGACTGAGAGACCAGAGAAAGCCATGGCTTACTGTGTTCTTCCTCTGCGAGGACTATCCTCATAGCAAGCCATGTACCTGATGGCTGGATATTATGAGCGATGGTAATTACCTAATGCTAATGCAATTTTTTGGGTGATATTTAAAAAATATGAATTAAAAATGAATGGCATGCTTTAGAAGAAATCCCAAAGTTGATTGCACATTAATGCCATAGCCAGGAAACAGACTGAAGTAACTTTTGGGGTGGAAAATTATAATTGTCCGCCCAGCATAATGATGTATACACATGCTTGTCAGAGAATGAGGAATACTAACTTCAACTCAAATGGTCTGTGTTTTTCATTCTGTTTAGCAGGAAAAGTGGCAGCTCTGGTCAGGAACACTGCTATCTGCAGAAAATGTCTTGCTGACTCCTGCAGACTACGGCTCAACCTCCTGTGATGCAATGATCCGAGGGCTGGAGCACCTCTCCTATGAAGACAGGCTGAGAGGGTTGATGTTCAGCCTGGAGAAGAGAAGGCTCCAGGGAGACCTTATTACATCTTTTCAGTACCTAAAGGGGGCCTACAGCAAAGACGGGGAGTGTAATGATCCCTTGATCAGGGAGTGTAATGACAGGATAAGGGGTAATGGCTTCGAACTGCAAGAGGGGAGATTTAGATTAGATATTAGGAATAAACTCTTGACTGTGAGGGTGGTGAGACACTGGAACAGGTTGGCCAGGGAAGCTGTGGATGCCCCATCCCTGGAAGTGTTCAAGGTCAGGCTGGATGGGGCTTTGAGGGAGGTTTCCCTGCCCATGGCACGGGAGTTGGAATGAGATGATCTTTAAGGTCCCTTCCAACCCAAGCCATTCCATGATTCTATCAATTGGTATCTCTCAAAAAAAAATTTACTTCCTGCTGCACTTCTTGAAGATATAAACCACCCATTATCAATACCAAGCCTTGCCCCCAGCAGTCTCAGCTCTAGGGTCAAACATGGATACTCTTTGTAAAATGGTGGATCGTGTTATACTGGTAGAAGGAGGTTGCTTCGGGACAAGAACTAGAAGACTATGGAGAAGCATGAAGTCAGTGCTTAAGGCCAGGTACAGCTTTAACTTAAACAAGTATTTAAATCCAGAGTAACTCCATCACAACTGAATCTATTTACTTCATATTTGCCTAATTTTAATTTGATGGAATTGTCTCCTGATTCTCCATGCTATGCTTTCTTTTTCCTTGCTTCTTTTTTTGGTATCCTCTCTCAGCACCCAGCAGCTAGGCAGACTATAAGCATCTTTTTAGCTATTTTTCTTAAAATTGCTTAGGAAAGGATTAAGTCCACTTGGCTGTAAAACCATGTCTTCCATAATGTAAGCTTTTCTTGGTGTTGTGAAGAGCTGAATGGACCTAAACTGAAAGAGCTTTCGGAAAGCCTCAGCCTGCTCACCAATTCAGTTCAACCAAAGGATCAACTCTTATCATCTAGACTCGCAAAAGCAGGCAAGCATCTCACCGTCAAGCTGGTTCATTAAAAAAACCCAACAAAATAACAACCCAGCTTTGGCAGAAGAAAAGGGGTGCGTCTTCAACACTGACAGTGCAGCAGGGTGATGAGGGGACACAGCAGCTAAAATCTGCCTGAGCTGGTGATTTCTAGTGACAAAGAAATTTATTTGTTTACAAATTGTAACAACTCCTTAAAGAGTATTTGGCAATAGAAAACCCTTAATCTTGTCTTTAGAAGAGGAATCTACATTTTTCACCGGGTTTTAAAGATGCTTATAGTCTGCCAGCAACAGCATTTAAGCAATGTAACTCATCCATCTCTTCCCCATTCCCAGAGTAACTGTCAATCAGTCTTTCCACCCTTTTGTGTTTCTATCATAAATTATTAACCAGACAGTTCCCTTCGCAGAACTGCTAAGACAAAAACCACTGGATAAGTTACTTGTCCTAAGTTAGCTGCCCCGCTGAGGCACAGCAACATCTCTGATGAACTGATGAGCTGCCCATGTCCAAAAATACTTTCCTGGGCTGTGAATGGTTGGAGAATTGCCTGCAATTCACGCAACTGGAAAGAAACAGTTTTGTTTATTAGACATCTTTGTCAGTCTCTCCCGGATATCTCTATGACAATGAAGATGGGCAATTCCATAGCCAAAAGCTGGAGTAACAGCATTGCTTCAGTGGAGTTACTCTGGATTTACAGTGGGAGACTGGAATCTGCAAAACTAATAAGGGGTCAATAAGTCCTCTTCTCACCTTTTTTTCCCCCAAGAAAGACAATGAAGCTAATAAAAATTATACTGGACTGAAAGTAAAGTGTCGTGGCTGTTGCATAGTTAACGCTGCAGTGTTCTCATAAAGAACAGGGAGTTTCCACCTGGGAAATTCCCTCAAACTCTATGTTTATCCTCATGAAAGATGAGCAAGCAGCCAAGTAAGGGAATGCAAAGGATACAACTGCTCTAAAGATGGACATTTGACTGCAGAGGGAGAAAGACTTTTCTAGAATCAGGATTACTGTATTTTTAAATTTAACAATGTAAGTGAGAGATCTCTTGGTGGCCAATGTGGTCAAGGCAGGCTAAGACATAAACACCCAATGAGAGAGGTTCACACCTGATCTTTCCCCAGCCCAGTGCAATAAAATCTGTGGTAAAGGACATTTTATAAAGCACAAAACAACAGCAAATAGAAACAACAAAGCTTACACAGGAGTTCTAAGACTTCCTAACTTTAACCTCTTGTAGCCCTCAGAATGCTCTTTACTCCGGCTGTTTCCACACTAGATAGCTGTCTCTGGTGTTAGCTGTGTTGCACCAAGAGCCCCACCAAAATCAAGGTGACATTTCTAGGCAGGTTTTCGCAATGCAGCAGCCCAAACACCGGCATTTTGTCCCCCCAGGCCACCAGTGTGCACAGTGACGGTGAAAGCAATGAGGTTTGGAGCCAAAATAAACGCTTATAAAGTACTACCTGCAATCAGGACCTTGAGTTCCTTTTACTCTTTCCCCCTCCTCTCAGTGGATTCTTGATTTCTTTTAATTATTTTTTTTTCCCCTTGATGTTTCCTGAACTTTTTCCTTCTGCATACCAGGAGACTTGCTGGGCCACCAGCCCCTCTCTGCTCTGACGACAAACTGCCTGCCTCCCCTGTGGCTGTGAAGAGTTTTGGCATTAACCTCTACTGCACAGGATCAGGTGCTGGCAAGGGCCGGACGAAAGCTGAGTAAGACCTTTAAGATATCATTCTGTGAGAGTGCCTGGACTGGCAGCCCAGGGAGCAGAACAGGTAAGACTTGGAATTGCTACGGAAAAGAAAGAAGCCCCCTTGTAAAAACTCATCTTCATCCTGTGAAAGTCAGAGCAACTGTGGGATGGGAGCAAAGTAGCTCCACAGCTAGTCCAAGACACGGCTGGAGAGCACTCCTCCAGCTTCCTGCACACAAACATGCACTGTCTGGCCTGACTTCTGAGACGGGGTGCTGGATTTAGGACCTGGCCATCAAGTGCTGTCGTCAAACGATGTGCTAAGAATGGAGAAATGTCACTGAAGACCTTCCAAAGCTCTGATTCCATAGCTCATACATCTCCTTACTGCCAAACTTGTTTCCAGAATGAAAACTGATCCCCTGCTCAACAGGGAAATGTGAGAGCCCCTACATCCACCAGAAAGAAGAAAGGGAAGTGCTTTGGTCACAATCCTTCCTACTCTGCCTACACTGAACCTCAGCCAGAGGCACTGACCCTGGGAACGGGTTTCTTAAAAACTTTAGGAAACGGCAGACACCTGGTTCAGCTTTTGTATTTTCGTCTTCTTCCATTTCAGTTATGCCTAGCTGAAAACAGGCAGGTCTTCTCTTCCATACTTGGCCATGATTCGGGACCTAAATCGTCTCTGGACACCAACTGCTCTTGCCCACAGCCACAGAAATCAATGGGACTTCACATACTGGTGCAGGAGGCTCAGCTGGAGAGTGATGATGTACAATCAGAGCTTTTGTCTGCAATTCATGCGTGCCCAAGAGTGCTGAAGAAATAATAGGAAACAACAAGATTAATAATTGATATATCAAGGAATATATATATTCTCTTATCGTGAGATTATGCTTAGAATATATTGGGTAAAATGAATACAATTACTTTGAGTAAAAAAGCCTACAGTCTATCAGTACCGATATTTATTTTTGAACTCTTTTTATGCATATTAACGACAACATCTCTCAAAGATTGGTACGTTATACTGATTTTACTGGTGGGTAAGCAGAGGTTAAGTAAGTTTTTTAAGGCCACACAGCATGTAAGTGCTTGGATTTGTAACTCCCAAATCTGCCTTCTGCTCGGTCCAGAAGGCCATGCTGACTCACTGTGGAATGCATATTTCCAGCAAAACTCCTAAGGGACAAGAGGAATCAAAAGGAACAAAAGGTACAGATAAAGTAAGCATTAATTCTAAAAATTAAATGGTTTCTGCTATTCACAAAACATGAGCCAACTCCTGTTTAAGTTGTCGCACCTCACCAGTGCATCAGCCAGAAACAGAAGCACTAGAGTAACACGAGGGAGATTGTTCTGACAGTGTTTTTAACAAAACTGAAAGTCAGATACAACAGCCTTATGTCATGAGATTTCCAGCACAAAGAAAATCTAATAAGTGTCTGAGATTTCAAATGAAGCTTATGGAGATTTATCCCAAGGTGGCTTTAAAGTTCACAGAAGCCAGAACTGTTCCCTTCCGTGCAGATCCTGGCACCCACAAGACTGTAAGAAACCACCAGTGACACTGTTATTCCAGCTTCTGGAAGACTATTTCTATGCTACTGCTCTATATTATACGTCTGCTCCTCAGTGTTGGACCTATCTGTAGGTACTGGAACATTTTAAAAAAACAAGTTTTAAGCAAATTAAGAATTTAAATATTAATTTACTCCTCTTAAAGATGAAATATTTTTGGAAAACTAAGAAAATTAAATGGAATTGACCCTGTGATTTCAAAGGCCTTTTTTCAGACATTAACCAAGATGAGTGTGAAAGGAAGTGACGATTACATGACAATAATGTAATCAAACCATCTGGAATCTGGCTCTGGAGTGGGAATAAAGAATTCATTTCCATTCCATTACGAATCTCCATTAAAAGTTCATTTCCTTTTATAGGTGAACAGATGGGAGATGCCCAACCTGACACATCTCCCTGAATAATCAGATGGGACTTGCAAAGGCCCTAATGCACGGAGCAGTTCGAGCTGCAAAGGGCCTGCTCCACGTACCCTCTTCCGACTGCTCTTCATTTATGTTTACACAATTCATGCCAGGGCATAAATCCCAACCTATTGCTGGCAGATACAAATTTAAACATCTACAACAATCGTTTTTGTGCACGGAAAGAGAGGTGGAGACTGAGATTCAAGTGACAAAGAAAGTACCAACAACCCCCCCTCCCTGAAAGCAGAGACTAAAGAACCGCATGGCCGTATTTGAACTTGGCTTTGGTTAAAGTCAAGCAGCTGAAAGAGCTCCTGTTCCAATACCCACATGTAAAAAATAGATGGGGAAATCACATATTCTGATACTTAATTTAGAACCTGACATTCTAAACTTACTCTGCGGGTAGTTAAGTCAGAACCAGGCACTACTCCTGCTATGCATTATCATTTCAGACACAGCCTTCCGCGTCCCAGTATACAGAAACACCTTAAGGGACGATACAAATAAAATTCACAATAAAAATCTTACCAGTTTTAGTCAATATGAAAAACTCCAATCCTGCTTATGTTTCCTGTTACAAAACTGGGAATGTTTTGCTCATTTTGGGAGCTCTGGTAAAATGACGCTTAGATATCTATAACTGGAAGCATGAAAATGCAAAGATTTTCCCCAAACTGTTCTTTTTGCCAGAGGCATGTCTGCATCTGCCCAGTTTTTACTTAGAAACATCTGCAGTTTCTAAGGAAGTAAGAAGACTTTGGAAAGGCCTTTGACACCGTCCCCCACAGCATTCTCCTGGACAAGCTGGAAAATCATGGCACAGACAAGTGTACCCTTCACTGGGTAAAAAACTGTTTGGCTGGCTGTGCCCAGAGAGTTGTGATTAATGGGGTGAAATCTTCTTGGTGGCTGGTCACCAGTGGTGTCCCTCAGGGCTCAGTTTTGGGGCCAGTTTTGTTTAATATCTTTATCAATGATCTGGATGAGGGGATTGAGGGCACCCTCAGTAAGGGTCTGGAGACCAAGTCATACGAGGAGAGGCTGAGGGAACTGGGCATGTTTAGTTTGGAGAAGAGGAGGCTGAGGGAGACCTCATTGCCCTCTACAACCACCTGAAAGGAGGCTGTAGAGAGGTGGGTGTTGGCCTCTTCTCCCAAGTGAATAATGACAGGACCAGAGGAAATGGTCTGAAGTTGCGTCAGGGGAGGCTTAGATTAGATATTAAGAAGAATTACTTTACTGAAAGAGTGGTCAGGCACTGGAACAGCCTGCCCAGGGAGGTGGTTAAGTCACCATCCCTAGAGGATCTAAGAAACATGTAGATTTGGCACTTCAGGGCATGCTCTAGTGGCAGAGATTGTAGGGGTTTTTTTTGTGTATGATTGGACTCGATGATCTCAAAGGTCCTTTCCAACCATGAAGATTCTGTAAATTGCTAATCTCTCTCTGAGTCTTACTCCTTACTCTTTTTGATCCATTACTTTCAGCATTCTTCCTTCATGTGCCAAAAAGTCACATGCTCAGATCCTAATGCTTGCTTGCCTACAAAAAATACTCGAAAATGGGGGAAGTTACCTGCATAAAATATTTTTTACTAAGAAAACAAGCTCTCTGTTGTGCACCAGTGGCTCTCATACAGTTTGTGGCTTCCAAACTGCTTGCTAACTGTCGAGGCAGAGATAAGAGATTACACAGCACTGTCTCCACTTCCTCTCCCCCCGGCCGCCACTGCCACAGATGCGCATCCTCATCTCCTCTGCGAAGAGTCGGCACAGCTGTAAAAGCCGAGGCATGTTCATAAACCACAGTAGGTGTGCAGCTGGTCCTACCAGCTCACTGACATTTGGCGGTAACTAGGAACCACCCTGGTCTCATCGCTTTGGCCTCAATGAACTAACTCTGCCCTATGTCAAAAGTCTTGCAAGAGAAGGGGAGTATCTCCAGTGGTGTATGGCCACCGGTGTATGTTTCAGCATCCTCTATATGCCCAGCACAAGCCTATGACGGAGCCATAGCCAAAAGAAGGGTGGTAAACCTGGGGCAGCCTGCATGCTGTTCTTGTGATCTTGCTACTGTAGACTTCAGGAGTCCAGAGGCAGCAATACCCTGTTCCATGGAGCAGAGACTGGTCTCCATCCAATGCCACTATCCAGAGAGTCTCACAAGCGGTGCACAGATCCCTCATATCCACCGACCTAAACCACGCTCTGTTTGTTCACAGGTCAGATTCTGGACGTTTTCTACTGAAAGCTAAAGCAATCTACACATGACTTAGTTTGACTTAATGAAGGTACCAAAGGAATCAACTACAGCGTTAGAGAAAGGAAGTAAAACTGAAAACACGGCTTATACAACAAGTTAACTTCTTGTATCTTTATTACAGGAAAGCGTAAATTAAAAAGATGACTGCTTCTGCTAGCAGTGAAGTGGTGAATTGGAGACAACTGACAACTCTCTCTTCAAAATGTGGTATCTTCCATCCCATAAAGAGCTTTCAGCATAGATTAGGCTAGGCAAATAAAGAACAATGGCTCATGTAAGATGAGGGATAGTGTGCTGTAAGCAATGAAGATGGAAAAATGGAAAGAAGTTACAGGGAAGAAATATGTTTTATGAAGAGGATCCTTGGAGCATAAGAAATGGGGTAAATCTCAAGCCTAGGTGAAGTGTGACAGAGGCATGGAGCAGGCGGGCAGAGTTAGGAAGAATGCAGTGGGAGCAAGAGTAAATTCCTGGTAGGGCTACCTGGCACAGCTCCCCGATTCAGGTCCTTGGTGTCAGAGGCGTGCTAGCACTACTGCCAGGGCAGGGAAGCACATTGGGAATAAAGTAGCAGGTGCCTGGGTGTGGGCAGGAGGTGAAGTCTGTGGCCTTGTACCCTCACTTTAGTTAAGGTTTAAAAAATGACGTGCAGTTAGATTGCTCTCTTGGCTTAAAAATACATACAAAGTATTCCTAATTGCTCTCTTGGAGCATAGCTTGTTGTCTGGAGGAAGACAAGAGCTTTCAAAACTGTACACCTTTGAATTTCAGAGCATACGTAAAGGCCAAGGGTTTCTACAAAGTTATCATCCTCCTGGCAGAGTGACTCCAAATGCCCAGTATGAAATTCCCAGGGTCCTGGAAAGCCTGGAAATGCAGGGCATAGACACCTCTCCAGCTTTATTGCCAGAATGTCTTCTAATCCTCAAAGTGTTTGTTCCATCTGCAGAGGCTTTCTGGAGGACCAGGTAAAGCCAAGGCCAACAGTTCCCCTAAACGTTGTTACATTTCACACGAAAAATGGACAAAACCACCAAGTTCTTAACTAAACAAACTGTACCATACTAGCAAAAGAGTTGCTCACTTTGCAAAGCAGACAGTGTAACTCTAAAAACCAAAGTGAACAGACTAATATTTTGAAACTGAAGAATTCAGTTCTTACCAAAATAATGCTGCTCAGCAGGCAAAGCACACCTTTGCAAGGTAGGTAACGTGGTCTACACTTCCCAAACTGCACAGAGACCAAGAAAATATGTCAGTAAGTCAGTGCAATGAACCAAAACAGAACTGGCGGTATATTAAATACCAATCTGATGACAAATGACAAAACCCAGAATTCCTTAACCGAGACTTATTTCAAACTGATCTCCCTGGAGGCCTTGCTGCTATTTCTAAACCTCCTTTTGGCACAGGAGTGCACAGATTAAGGACACACACGCTCCTTATCTGTGCACATTTGCAGGCTGCAATTCTAGTAAACATTAGATAATAAAAAAAAGTTCCTTGAACTTTGAAATAAAGCTTTGACTTCTATTATAATTAAGATTTTTGAAAACAGCCTTCAGTTCAACCCTGATGTTAACCACTGGTGTTCATCGACTGACACAAGGATTCAAACCAATACCATAAATGGGAAAAACACCAGTTCTGTAAGGAACAGGTCTGGCAGGACTGAGCAGTCCACACACCAGCTGCCATGGCTCTCCGTGGGGTACTCCACGATTCTTTATGTCCACTACAGAAACCGTGCTTGCCAGCTTAAACCTATGGATGTCTACATACTTCATTTTCTGTCTGAAAATATCTGTACCAAAACAAACCAAGCCAGATGTTCAGCCTGCAATAAGACAACAATATAAGGATGAGCATATGGCATTTTAATTCTTACACCCCAGCAGAAATCCACTACCTTTATTAACTAGTTCTTTGTCAATATGCACACTTCATTAAGCCAGCACAACCTTTAAACATTACTACCTTCACACCACTGCAAGGTTATGTCAGCTTTTCTACTAGAAAACTTACCTACCAGAGATTAAGTTATCAGAAAAATTCCTCATACTAAGGAATTCATATTCTACAGCTAAAACCAAATGTACTATGATTTCCTTCTTGCTTTGCATTAAGAGAATGTTATCTGTTTTTTTTTCTTTGGCAACGGAAAATGAGATATCATTGCATATACTTGATCCTTCATCTGGGTTCCTGTCCTCTTATATTTAGATAAACTTAATTTAATACACCAGAAGTATTTAATGTTTTACAAAGAGCTCCTGTTCACCTTTGGTAAAACTTCTCTTGCTAGCCTGTGTGCAGAAGGATTCCTGTATAAGAGAAACCAGTTCAGCTTCGACATGAGCAGCTGTTAATGTAGGCACACATTCAAACATGCAGTTGTCTGAAATAGCAGCGCTCTAGACGTTGAAAGTCAAGAAGGTCCAGCTCAGGTTGCAGGCCACCCCTGCGAGATGGTGTCATCACAAGCCAGTGAAATCCTTCTCCTGCTAGGAGGCTTTTACTGGTCACTCCTTGCACTTTTTACAAGCATCAGGATCGGCCTTTGAGCAGTGATTCATGAAGGTATCACACTGCTCTGCCGCCCCGGCTGCTGCCTCAGCTCACTGCAATCATTGCCCTTCTATTTTCTGCAAACCATACATAACACACAACTACTTCTGTTCCAAATGTCTCCTCATTTTTCCTTACTCAGGAGGTAGCTTAAAATCACAAGCAGAAAGAATGTGTCACTTGAAGCCACGGCTGTGACTTGTTCACACTTTGACTTCAAAAGAAATTCTGATTTGTTGCTTTTTAGTTATGGCAATTTCCAGTAGATTTCCAATTCCCTTGGCAGTAATGAAGAACAATAGTTTTGTCTCCTCATAGTCATTAGGAAATATGGGTTGCTTAATGCTTAGTTACAACAGTGATTTACAAACTATAAATGCCTACAGCAGAGACACATTTTTCAGGGCTCTGCACACAGACTGCTTCAGCTGCAACATCAGAGCGTGAGCTCTGCTTTGCTTAAGAGCACAGCCTACACCAGAGCACCATCAGTCGGAGACATCTAGTTTTCATCTCAGGTATCTCTGGCAGCGTGACCCTGGGAACACTTCACTTCCTGGCACTAAATAGCAAAAAACCTACCAATTAGTTGTATTTGTTTCCTAATACCGTATATTTTAAAAGTGTTCCTCCTCTGAAGCATTTGTAAGAGCAGTAAAAAAGATGCCAGGCAACACAAAATTCAGATGAAGTACTTAAATATGTTGAAGATAACAGGTGCATCATACTGCGCTGCAAGTGCAGGAACAGAATTCCCTCTACTGTCATCAGAAAACAATTTCATAATATTAATAGAGATTCAAGATTCATGACTGAACAGTATTTCAGCATTTACAGATCTTACAGAGAACCGCAGGTCATGAAATTGTGCAAATGAGGTTTGAACTCTTGCAGAAAACCCCAACACCAGGGATGAGAAACGTAGTAACAACTGGCAACAACAAATTCTGTAACATCTTGGATCACTTAGGAAATTTTCCAAAGTGCAGCCCAAGGAACCAATCTACAAGGATTAATGTTGAAATGCAAGAAAAGAACACTGAAGGAAGGAAAAGCATTCTGGCCTAATTCTCCCATCTTTTAACACTTATTTTAACTATCAATTCAAATATGAATCAAGTGACAATTTAACAAAGAGCCGGCTTCAGAAACAGGAATGACTTCAGAAACAACTGGCTTCATAAATAAGGTAACTTGTGTGTCAGCCAAGGAAGAAATCAGTTCTGTTAAAAGTCAGCTTCAGGTAACATTTAAATATACACTAGACTTTTCAAAATTCGGAATATGACAACAGCCAATATTAACCTTTTTTTTTTTTTTTAATTTGCGGGAGAGTTTTAATTTGCAATTTGCACTTTCTAGTACTACTTTAAAGTGATGCTATGGAACTTCTGAATAAAGTACATAATTTGCATTTCTCTAAGGCATTATGACCAAACATATTTTGATTAGAAAAAGAGCTACCTAGTTAACTAGCCCATCTACAATACACTGGCGAGTTGATTATTTTTACTTACTTAAGACATTAAAACCAGCCAGAGATATTAGTTGACTCATGCTAAAAGCAAACTCCAGATCAGCTGCAGATCCAGAAACCGCCTAGATCTTCTGTGGCATTACTTTAAAGTGAAACCATGTTCTTTCTCTCACAGGAGCTTTTCTTGATGATACACCTCACAGTGCCAGATCACGTCCAGTAATGAAATACCTGTTGTGCCAACAACACCTACCCGTGACAGTCACACAATGGATCATCCCCTTCTACAAAGCAAACTACCAATATGAGTGAAAACAGAAGCCCTTAAGGGAAAAAGATACGGTACATGAACAAGTCAGTATGACCTAAGGTAGGTGTGATCTTGCCGTGGAATAAATGTGAGCACAGGCACAGCCCACTGCAGAGCAGCCTCTGTGTGCCCATGTTACGCTCCGGTTTACCTTGCACTGTCTTGTCCGCCAAGTCATTTTATGGCACGGGAGAAAATCATGTCATCCTTCCATGATTGCTTTCTCCCTCAATTCCTTATTCTGGTTTAGCTCATTAGTCTGAGAGCAGAATGAGATAACAACCTGTCTTGGATTTGAAGAGCATCTCGCAAAATGGAGTCCCTGGATCAAGGTATCTAGACATCACTGCCATAATAAATAAAAGAAACTTTATTGACTTACAGATAATCTAAACTGATCTATGTCATTATGCTGAAACAGTGAAACTCCCTATGACAACAGCTTCAAAAGGAAGTAGGCTAAAGTCCTCTTTCTGTTCCTGTAAGACAGATTGTATTCCTTGAAATCTGCTGTACAGGAGGTAAAATCATTCTTCAGAATCAACCTTTGAAAAGGAAGCCGTTAATGTTTACAGATATATTGAAAGACACGGCTGTCCTTTTTCAGTAACAGAGGTATATACAGAACAAACTCGCCTTTTCATCAGACATTTATCACATCCTTATTTCAAAGAGTAACAGTCATTACACAGTGAAGTTCAAACAGCGGGTTTCAAAAGTGACACAGGTTAATTTGCAGTGCACACACGATTTTTCAAACCTTTTCAATGCACAGTTCTGAAACTGCTTATGCATACAGCATAAGCAAAGTACAGCAAAGTACACCAGTGCAGGAAAGACTACTTAAGGCTCAAGCTTGGTCGTCTTGGTTATATTTTGTGCTCCCTCACAGGTAATCTTAAATCTCGAGGGGCTTCTAGATCAACAGCTGAAATGCTTTCAATACCTGAAATCTTAGATAAGAGAGAGATAGACAAACAGCAACTTCGATTCACTGACAATACTGAAAATAAAACGGGCAAATCTAAAGAAACCGTGCTCTGAAACCTCATTTATACCAACAGTCTGGGTTCCATTTCTCAGGGGGGGAACCTCCCCACTTCTGAAATGCTCAATAGCAACGCACAACAAACAAACTCAGTAAGATGGGGCAGTATCATTACCGCTGCACTAATGCAATAACAAACCAAAACATATTTACTACACATATTTATTTGTAGCATTCACCCATTCTGAGAATACAATTACAAATTATGCAGACAATACATACTGAAGGACAACATCATTACTTAAAATACAGAGTATTATTATCAGAAATGTATTTATTTAGAGAAGTAAATGTAATTTAGCTATACTATGAGTCTATATTTCTCTGTTCATGAACAGATGTACAATAATTGAAATATTCAGAAGAGGAGTATGCTCTGTTTTTTTGTTTTAGTTTTCTTAAGAGGCTTTCTTTTCTGTGGCATTGTGGATGCCAGAAAAGTAGCATTTCATTAACTTCTAACTTAAGAAATGAGATCAAAATTATTCAGATGCAATTTAAAAGAGGACCCAGCTCAGTGAAGCCCATGTCACGCATCAAAACAAAGACAACCACCCTCCTTACTCAAACCCACAAACAAGAAAGAAAAATATACACAATAGCAGAAGAGTATGTAGTTACTTCTATCAATACTTACTGTAATTTATAATTTTATAAATGCTTGATGTTATTTAGCAACAATTTAGGAGTGGCTAAGTAAAAAAGAGATGCACTAGGTTTGCAGAATTAATTTCGTTTGGGATTTTCAAGGCAATGGCAACCAAGGGCCTCAGATGTCTAATCAGCATGGAAGGAGAGAATTTACTTTCTTTGAAAACTTCCAACTTATTATGTAGTACCTTTCTGGCCTTCGTAAGAGATTATTTTAACTGATTCATATCCCTAGGTTACTTACAAACGAAGGACTTCACAGCTAAGTACCGAATGGGTTGAGATTTCATTTCATACAATATTCCTAAATATTAACATTTTAACTATTTTTATTCTGCATACTCAGGAAATAATTCATAAGCCTGCAAGTGCTGTCTGAAAACAACTGAAATGGAAAACAATTCTATAAAGGAATTCTATTCAATCAAGTCCTTCCCACAAACATGAAAACAATACAATTATATGGTTCAGTCTGGTCCTTGTGGGAGGAAGGAAAAGTTACCCTTCATGACATAATTCATAACGACAACGGCCTTACAGAACTGTTACATACAGAGCAGAACACCTACATCACTTTTTAACCATCCTTACAAAAAAAGGTTTGCTTAGTAACATTTTGACAAAAAGGCAAAATTTTCAGCCTAAGGCTGAAACAAATTTACTTCCAACGCACAACAAACAGCTTTGTTCTACAGAATTTACTTCAGGCAGGTATTAACAACACCAAATTCATCTGTGGAAGAAACATGGCATTAACCTAATAAATAAAGGAGTGATCTATACATCAAAGATATTGTCAAACTTGAACTATTTCCCATTCTTTTTATGAACTAGTAGACATGAAACTATGGGGAGGTACTAAAAGAACCATGAAGTTGCAGCTTATTAGCGTCTATATATCAGAATGCATTATTATATCATTCAGATTTCTTGAGAAGGACTGTTAAAATAATGTTTTTCTTTCAACTGAAGCACACACCAAAATGCAACAATAGATTTACCTCTCTTCATAGGGAAAATAAATCCAGTTTGGTTCTGTACTAGGGTATTTTTTCATGCCTAGGAATTTAATATTCATTATGAAAGGCGTTTTCTAATCATAGTATGTTATCAACAGAGAGGATTATCTCACATCTTGCTGGCAAGTCAAGATAAGTCAGAGGTAGCTTAGGAATGCTTTAGAATTTAGTGTTTTACTTGAAATTAATTAATGCCTCTTTCAAAGGGGTTAATAATTAAGTACAAAAGGCAAACAGTATATACAGCTGCCACTGCCTGCACCAAGAGAATAATTCCAAGAAGCTCAAAATAAAATTAGAACAGGGGAAAGCACAGTGCACTTCTTCGCATTTGCTTCAGTGCACCAGTTCAGGCTGGTTTTCTACAAAAGGAAGGACCCCGCTAACATAGTACGCGATTCCAAGCGACAGAAGAGCAATGACAATGATGAGGAGCAGCACCCTCCAGAAGCCCAGGTCTTCCACAAACTCTTGCCATGTCGTGCGGAAACTGGAAAGAACTCCTTCACCTTGCTGTAGGTTTGGATTAAGGAGGGAATGGCTTTCCATCGCACTATGAAGGATTAAAGTTAAAAATACATCAGAGCAAAAGAATGCACCTTTAATTATGACAGTAATCCTACTAAGAGCCACTGAAACATTCTAAATTAAAAACTAAACCCACCTGCAGATTTATAGCATTGCCTCTGCTAAATCAAGACAAAGCACATCAGGAAAAGACTCCTAACTCTAAACTTAAGTTAGTTGAAAGGGTATTTTATTAACCTGTGTAGAGAGAATATTTGTATCTGTACAACTGCACTTTTTTTGCAGGCTTGCCACCTATTAGCCTTCAAAAGTCAGTCCCCATAATTCCTACTAAACATGGCTTAGTAAAATTAGATGAAACATAAGCTGAAACCTCAAGGGGCACAGCTCTTCTAAATAAAACAAAAATTATTATTTAAAAATAAACTCTGATAAACAAAATGGAAACTTTAACCGGTATAATTTAGATTCTGAACTTTGTAATACTTTTACTACTCTCCTGTGTGTCTTTGTTACAGAGACCTCTTCTCTAGCATAAGAATATCACAGAAAACAATAAATTTGGATAACAAGAAGTTCAGAAACTTTCTGATCTTCAAGACAAGTTGGCATTGCTGTGTTGTTTGCCATATGGTGTTCAGCAGCTGCTTTGATGTTTTAACATTCCACTACCAATCCATCATGCCCCCTTAAATTGTCAGACTATAAATTAGGGACTGGAACTCTCACTTTTAAACGAGAAACAAATATAAAGTTAGAATGATGCAGTCATCTTGATGATGAATTGTCCTTAGAAAAAATGTAAGTTGTTTCAAATACTGCATGGCTCCTTCTATCATGCTCCCAATTTTTCTGTTCTCATAATTGGTTTATAACAGAAAACCTTCTCTGTTGCTGTATGAAAAACCTCACAAAGAATAGGAAAACTTTTGCATTACTTCATTTCACTTATGTAAAATTTTAGCCATCTGCACAGTCCTACTACTTCTCGTTTGAGTGAAATTACAGACACAGGTGTTTACAGGATCAGGCTCTGACAAGCACGAACCAACCTTGTGCACAGTGATGTCAACAGCAGAAGGAAAGCAGAGAAAAACCAATTTCTTTCCTCCCTTCTAATTGCTTCCAGTTACCATATTCCTAGTTCTCTCTTATAGAAATTAAAAAAGAAAGCATTTCAGGGAAAAGTCATTTCCAAGACAAAACTAATTGTAGAAATGCTATTGTTCTTGGTGAAAATAATAAATTGACAAATGATTGTTATCAGAAAAAGGTCTCATTTATGAATCTCTCTTCTACGACTACACCACAGAAAACCTTCACACCATTCATGTGGTACATGAATGTGGTACATGAAGTACAGCCACTGAAGAATAATTAGCCTAAACTCCCATAGCTTGCTCAAGTATTGCAGTGTCACATGCATAAGATTTAAGAAATTGCCTATTAAACAACTTGTCTTTTTTGTTTTTTAAATATTTACCTTACTGTAAAGCTATTTTTGCTTGCCCATAGCTGCAGGATTTAGTCATCTTCCTTGCTTATTATGATTTCCCAAGCAAAACAAAGGGTTTAATAAAAGACAGCCATTGGTGCAAGACAGAACTACTTACTCATTAAGTACTAACTAGTTAATACATAACCACAGAGATTAAATAAAGGTGCAATGCAATTTAAGTTCTCATTAAAAGGAAAAGGGTACACAGAAAGCACTTTTGCTATTTATCAGTCTGGAGAAGCAAAGGCTCTGTGAAGGCCTTATATGAGCCTTCCAGTACCTAAAGGGGGCCTACAGGAAGGGTGGGGAGGGGCTCTTGATCAGGGAGTGGAGCAGTAGGATGAGGGGTAACGGTTTCAAACTGAAAGAGGGGAGATTTAGATCGGATATGAGGAAGAAATTCTTTACTCTGAGGGTGGTGAGACACTGAGACAGGTTGCCCAGAGAAGCTGTGGATGCCCCATCCCTGGAAGTGTTCAAGGCCAGGCTGGATGGGGCTCTGAGCAGCCTGGTCTGGTGGGAGGTGTCCCTGCCCAGGGCAGGGGGGCTGGAATGAGATGATCTTTAAGGTCCCTTCCAACCCAAATCATTCTATGATTCTGTGATTCTATGTTACAACCCAGTTAAAATCAATGTTATCCAATGTTTTTTCTTATTACGAATTACAGCTGCTTAAGAAATGGCAATGCGGCAATGCATCCTACAGAAGGGGTTGTGCCACACAGCCCAGACAGATGTGCTCTTCTGTTTCCAGCACGGGGATGTTCACACGTGGTGGTGTTTGTGGGTGCCGTCACAGGTCATGCTGGGCTGTGCAGATGGACAGATCGACTGCACTGAAAGACGGACAGAGCGAGCACAGGGCTGCTCCTCATGGAGAGGAGGGCAAACGAGACAATAAATCCGAGTTGGGAACCTAGCTTTGGCCTCTCCTTCCAGAGCAGCAGCAACTGCATATAATAAGGAGCAGAAAACATAAGTCAGAGACTGTTTGTAGAAAGAGCAATCATTATTTCTCCATAGGTTCATACATAATGTAAGAGAGTTGGGGGGGGCGGCACAGAGAGGACAGAAGACATTCATCTAAGTGTCTCTGAAATGTGAAAATAATACTAAGAGGGAGGAGTGAAACTGCAGAAGTCTGAAAAGCCAACTGTTACGAAGACATTATTTATTTACAAAGCAAACAGCATACAAGCTCACTTGCTTTTGCTGCTGTAGGCATCTGTTATTTGTTATTTTAAAAATAATGTATTTCAGACATTTTAAACACATTCACAAACAAGCCGGGTAATGCACTGTTTATGTCTCTGCGCCTCTCCCCAAGGAGAGTTGCTGACTTCCTTGCCAAAGCAAACAATATAACATTTATGAAGGTCAAATAACAGAAAGGAAGCTATGTTCATTAAAGGGACACTATCAAATCAAAAAGCAGAATTTAAATGGGGCTGAGTTGTTGGTCCATAAGTTTAAACAAAACCAACACGAACGCATTTCTATGTGACAAGGAACTTCCAATAAAATTTAGTTAACTCAGAAAGGTAATATGCACTGATTCTAATAATTTACACATGTCATTTGGAGAATAATATTAAATTTTCTAGTTCAGGGCTTAAAACAGTCTCTCTGATGAGCCTCTCTTAATGTATAAGAAAGAGCTTCCAGTCTGCTCACTGAGAGTATTTTGCACTATTTTTGTAATTTTGTTGGTTTCACTTTTTCTGTTTACTCAACTTAGATAACAACTCCATCTACTCAGTTCAATTTTCACTTACAGTGAAGGTTGTGTATATTTTGACACAAACTGAACAATGACGTGACAAAACTCCCTGTCTTTTGTGATATAATGTTCCATATAAAAAATTACAAATTTGAATAAATTTAGTATAAAAGCAAGTATTCCAAACAACCTTCATATCCTGTTTCCAATATAAATTAAAAAATAAAACAGTACTGGAAAGATCTCTTGCATTATTAATCTCAGTCCCATGTTCTGTCATGTTTATTGGCAATTCAATGATTTCTGCAAGAGAATTAGTCTCCTTTGAAACCTGCACGGCTTCTTGCCTCATTCTTGCCTAAATCCTACAAGAAGGCTGTCTTCAAAGCTCATTGTAAAAAAACAATCCCAATTTTCAATCAAAAAAGTATTTGTGGTTTATCTGTATCCTTTGGCTCTTGTGCTATCACCAGATTTTGTCTTAAACAGTTATTCCACATTGTTCAAAATCAGTATTTCTTGTCAGCAACCACACGTCTCAGCCTTCATTCTGACAGGTGAAAATGAGCTCTAGTTGCCTCCTTTTGCAAGGAGACGCTCTGTTCCCCTGAGTGCTGAAGTAATGCTTCTCCATGCTTCGTAAAGGATAAATTAAACTTCCTTGAATGGGGCTAAACAGCATTATAAAATGCACTACACAGCAGAAGTTACCGTTGCTTTTTACAAAGGCACTGAGAGTTTCCTTTATGTAGTGGAAACACCTTGATTTGCGCGTTCTAGGACTTTGTTGCCTTTTTCAGGGTAGCATCAACTCCTGGAAATGACTAATACATCAAGTCTTTTCTCCTATAATCTTGTTTTCCACCGAGAAACTTCCATTTTACGGCATACAGCTTCAGGTAAATGAAGTTGCATTTTGTGCTACTGAATCACTATTTATGCCTATTAATTTACTCTCCCTTGTCATCCCCGATTTTTGCCTATGCCACCCCAATTTTCCTCTGGGTTGCTTATATCTCATTTCTCAGAATCACCAACGTGCTGGTTTTTATGCCAGTATCATTTATGAAAATTTTAAATAAACACAGTCCCAGAACCAGACCTTTAGGAACTCATTAGTAACTTCCTTCTAATCCAATACTTTCCCTGAAATTGTCTGCAATATTCCTGAAATCTTCTATTCTCCTTTAACCATCTCTTTACCTACCATGAAATTCTTATTTTGTTCTCCATGTTTTCCATGACTGCTACTGATAGAAGTTTCATATATGGCACCATAACAAATCCTTAATTCAAGTTCAGATAGATAAAAAGTCTGCTATCCCTTCTTAGTACAGATAACCCATCTTAATGAGAGGATGTTAGGTAGCCTGTGATACTGGCATTTTGCATTTCACCCCATTTTCCCTTTGGCTTTGTGATAAGTGGTAGAATATTTATTTTTTAGGAGTCTGTAATGGAAAATTAGTAAGAATTTCTGAACTTTTCCACCATAAAATGAAAATATCAATAGAAAAAGATGTCTTTTTCTTACATTTGATGTAAGATATTTTTCTGAAATCTAAAATTTTATTTTGATTTGGTCTGATAATACCAGGTGAAATGTGATCTTATGTGTTCTGAGGAACAATCAAGTCAATTACAAAAATCTAAAAGCCATAAATATTATTTCTCCTAGTAATTGTTTTTGTTTTGTAAATACCTTTCGCTTTCGGCAGTTTGCATCGTTTCCAGCTTTGAGTGAGCTCCTCTGTTAAATCCTTTCACCTCTTGCTCCTCTAAAGATTCCAGCAGTCGAATCACATCTTTATTCACACCCCTTCGTTTTGCAAGGACAAGCGGTGTTGCACCTTGGTGATTGCTGAAATAACCCCACAAAAGGACATGGGAAGAAAAGAAACTTTTAATACAGAAATTTTGTAGTGAGGTAACTCAGCATAACACATTACAATCTAGTAAAAGTCCTCAGAACTATTTTCTGTCATATCAGACAGGAAGAAATTTCTGTCTATACAAGTTATAGCATAACTGACTATAGAAGAGAATCAGTATATTCAGGTTTGAAATTGTACAACTCTTTTTCCTCTCAAGAAAATCAAAATCCTTAGTACTCTAATTCAATTGGAATCTCTGGGTGTTATAACAAAAAATAAACGTAGATTTATGTCAATGTTCAAGACTAAGCCTAATTTCAAGAAAGAATTGTGCAATCTGGTTCCTCATAGTTCCTTTTTCCATGTGGGTATTAGGACATCAGACAAAAATGAAATAAAATACAGATGGTCCCTCTGCTACTATTAAAATAATATTGAATAGGACCAGAGCTGCCTTCAGACTAGGGATTTTCACCAGAGTTGTTTGAAATAAAAAGCAAAAAAACCCCCCAACAAATTACAACCCATAAAGTATCTGGGCTGCCTTATAACTAGTTTTGCTGAGTTGAAAACATTAATGAGGGACAGGTGAAAAAAGAACAGACTTAAAAACTCAAAGGTTTTGAAGTTACTACGTTTTTTTGAAACGTGTTGTGACTATGCAGAAAGTTCCACAAACAAAATAATTCAGTTCCTGCAATGAAACAGCGAGTTATTTTGCAGCTTGAGAGCTTGCATCTGAGCACCGGCATCTGACAGCTGCTGGAAGCCAGAAGGAAAGAATACACAGTATTTGAAAGCAGGGCTGAGTCACAGGCTTTGAAGGAGGGGGGAAAACCCTGAAAGGAAACATTGTTACCGAAGGAGCATGGGAATGAACTGACACACACTCACACTGTATTTTCTTTGTCTTATACAGTACAACAGCTACAACAATAGAACTGTGGTGGAAAAAATTCTTTTAAAGTAGTCAATGTGATTTTTCTCTGGTGCCAACCACCCACACCTGGCTGTCTGGCCAAACCAGGATAGCAACGTCATCAGTGAAGCAGAATTAGATACAGCAGCCCTCACCAGCAGCTGCTATTTTTGCTTTGCGTGTTGCACAGCCTAGCAGAAGTGGCCTCCTATTGTTTTCCTGCCTTCTTATTTTGTGTTTTTATTAAGTGATAGCTAAAAAAAGTTGAATTGCACAAAATATAGCATTTCAGAAACAGCAGATTCATATGCAAGGCTCTGGCGACAGAAAAGTAATATATTATAAAATATGTGCTGTTAAAAAAAATCAAAAGTGACTTACCAAATATCAATTTTAAGTCCATTAGAAACCAGGAACTGGATGGTATCCACATGCCCACAGAGGTGAAGGGCTGTGTTACCTTGGTAATCAGTGGCTAGTAGGTCAGCACCAAATTTATGCAAGAGTTGACAGATGTCTACATTTCCTCTGGCTGCAGCAAGGTGAAGGCCAGTTCGGCCTCGGCTGTCACGAATATTTGGGTCGAAACCGCTCTCTAACAATCGTTTGGAATAGTTAAAATCTCCATCAATGCAAGCCTGCAGCAGCGGCACATTTGTCTGGGAAGAGTCGTTCACAAACACGTAGGACATTGTTCTGATTCTCTCTGGAGTAAGTGACTAATCTGCAAGTAGAAGTGGGAAGAAATTATGGTGAAACCAGGCAAACAAACACAGTACAAATATTCGGTAGACTGCTCAGGTTCCCAAACAGGAATGCAAACTAGCTCATATAAAACAACTCTGAAATCTTCCTGTCTTACATACTAACTTTGTGTGCTGCATTCCCTTCTGGTAATATGGAAGGAGCTCCTTTTAGTCGTACTCACACCTCTGGAAACAGCAGAAAAGCTTTATTATTACAGAAAAATGATAAGATCAATGCCACAAATGCAAGACAGGTGATCAGCTTTCACCTACTAAGTGATCATATGTACCAGTATTGATATTAAAGGGGAAAATACTGTAGATCAGAAATGAAAAGAAGAACCACCTTTCATAAATCATGAAACTATAAACAATTCAGCTGACAGATATAGTGCCACAAACTGCAATTTTTACTACCTATAAGCAAAGCTACTCCAGTGGCTACCACATGAATTTGAGCTTTCATGCACAAAGTACAGTCAGTTGCTGAAATTGCTTGATTACTATAAATACTAATTCCTTCATTCTGCAAGAAAAACATTTTTCAATACTCTGCAGAACATTATTTTTATAGTGGCACAGATACACAAACTACTGAACAAGGAAGAATAGCAATATGGACCATAGAAACTGAGTGTATTATGTGTAATTGCCCACCTGAAAGTGAATACTGGAAGTGTGTCCAAGAAGGACAATAGTAAAAACAAGGAGCTATTCTGGGTTCAACTAGAATCCCAATATGGAGAAGCACAAATTTAGTTTCCCTGCCTTAATACTAAATAACAGATTAAGTCCTTTTCTATATCAGGACTTAAAAGAGGAAGATAGATGTTGTTTTACCATACATTTCTTGATATAGAACACTTCATGAACTATGATTTAATTTTTACAGAAGAATATTTTAAGGATGAGTCAAATAATGAGGGTATGATGACACTGTGTGCTTACGGGACATAGAAAATATGACTTGAAAACAATAAGGGATACAAGAGAATGACTGTGCAAGAGGATGGTAAAATGAGGCAATGGTAAGAAGAAATGAAAACATCTAGGAGACTGGACAGCAAAGCTTTGCACTGCCTCAGAGAGGAGGCAAAAAAAGAAAAAAAAAATCACATAAACCAGTAAAAATCCTTACAAGAAATCTCAATACAGACATAACACAGTTCAAGTGACAGGAAGGAAAAGTGATTTTACTAGATAAGCTCTGAATGGAAACTGAACTGAAACTTCACTTGAAACAGTATATTTCATTTGCCCAGGGTTTGTATTTTGGGCTCATGACGTAGCAAGTGTTCTGATTAACTATCTGAACCTCTTATTAAGAATGCTATACGCAGATTTACATTTTCTCATCTATATAAGGTATCCTTCCACACCAGTGCACTCATTCAACTGCGAGAATGGAAACATGGCCTGTAGCCAAAGAACTCGATTTATTTAAAACCTCTCCTTTTTTCGAGTTTATAATGCCTGTATTTTAGAGCTCTTTCCCCATGTTTTAGATCAAATTCAAGATCAAAGTACCTATAGAAATAATTTCAAAATGTTTACACATTGGTCTGATTAACATCTGTAGCGTTTGGGGCTGTTGATACATATTCAAACTTCACTAGTTTGTATTTCCTATCTGGATAAATCCTGCTACGTGTATCAACACTGCCTGGTTTCCCACTGCAGGAATGCACAACTTTTTTTTCTTTCTTGGACACAGAAGAAAAAGTGATATAACTTCTACGTCCTGGTATCTGTACAAGGAATGATTTTAAGCAGAGTACATTCCCCTCAGCTGCCAGTACATCTTCGAGCACGTGATGGTCTATCACTGGCTTTCTACAATCATATCCAACAGCAAAGGGCCAATTCACTGATGTATGGTAAAACTTTTCATGCAAGACTGGTGTCATTTAGGGCACTGGGGACTAACAGCTTTCCTATAACCCTACACAAAAAGAAAGGATAATGCACTTATTCATATTTCCAATGGATATGTTACAAAACCCCCAGATGTTGCAAAGCTGTGATTCCCACTGACAGCAACTTCAGTTTTCTTGCCCATTTCCCACCCAAATCATAAATGATACGAGAATGCTTCTTCAACTCTGCTAGTCTCATCTTTGCTGAGAAAAACAGCGGGCACAGTCCAGTCTCTGTACAATGTGACTGTGACCTTTACATTACGCACTAAATCTTCCCTAAAGCAAGATCATAAATCATTTAAAAACCTCCAATTATCAGCCATAGGAACAGCATATTAACAGCACAAACCCCTACTTGTACGTGATAAAAAGATTGTGGTTCGCTTGTAAAATAATATTTGAGTGTTTAAACCTCTTTAATAAAGCAAGGCCTAACATAAATCAACAACAAAAAACTATACTGGAAGAGACATACGCTATTTGAGAAACAGTATGGCATATTCTGTTAAATGTAAGCTAAAGTTTATATTTTCTTTCCAGACGTGAATCTCTGCTAAAGCCTTACAGAATTCCCCTTCACTTCACATACAAGTCTGATGAAACATTAGCTAATAATATCAGAAAAAAAATCCATCACCGCCTTATCTTCTCAGGAAAGAAGGACAAAGATCAGCAGTTATCGGAAAATGTAACTGTAAGTAATTCTGATTCAGAATTTATTATCACTAGAATCTTTTAGAATTTAGAAGTGAAGTGTAGAAGACTAAAGTGAAACCTTCGTATTTCACAGTAAGAAAGAAAGCAACTCCAACAAATCCTTCTTCCCAACACCCGAAAATTGTGGACTAAGCAAATGCATTCACACATGAAAAACAATCTTGATTTATCTTTGTGATTAAAAACATTTTTTTCTACAAACACAGTTCTATTTCACATATGGCTACCTAAACTATGCCAGATATGAGCTGCATACAAAACTGAACTACACAACATCTTTAAAATGCCAGTCCGCAAATGATACGTTCTCGCCTTAAATTTAACCCAATTTAGCAAAATTTCCTGCCTAACAAAGCTCAGGAAAAAATCACAATAGTCAACTTAATTAGATATTTTTGAATAAATAAACTGTGGTTACATTTCTGTCCACAGTATGTATCAAAAAGCTTATTGCTGTAAAGAAAATCTAGTGCAGTAGATTTAGAAACAAAATTCCAAAGTATTAGGTATTCTCCTTAAATCGCTTCTGAAAGGTGAGTAACAACTCTGAATCTGCCTAAAAGCTGGTACACCTACCATTAAGCACTAATGTCACAGGCACAAATTAGGACAAACGGACTTGCATTAGTAACAAGACACAGAAGTATTGCAAAATAAGTATTCTGAATATCCCTATAAATTACTACTGCTGGAGTTAAATAAATTGAATTTGGTTCAGTAAATGAGTGTTTCTAAAAATACTTCATCATCTACTGAAAAGGTATGTTATAAATTACACTTCTGTTAAAAAAGTTTCACTGTTAATAACTTGGAACTTTGATAGAAAATTAGTTTTGTGAAAAGAAGTAAAATCAAAGATGTCCTCCCAAGCAAGGAGGATTCCCATTAAAAGGCATAATATAAGAATACATTTTCCCTAAATTTATACAACATGGATATCGCCTGAGCCCAGTGTACTTTTACTAATAATTTTAGACATTATGGTGTAAGCCCCTTCTTCAATGACACGTGGGCCAGTACAGGGTAAGAAAATCTCATTGAACTGCTCTGTTTTCAAAAGGAATGCTTCTATTAAGTGATTCTGTAAGAAGAAATTATTTTTATTTATTAGAAGACAGCTGTCTCCCAGTGTACTGTGTACAATGGTAACTCAGTGTCACGGGCTGATCCGTTGTATAACAGGTTCACACCTGCAGAAGCCAGGACCGATCTTGAATAATTCAAACCATAAGGCTAGATGCCACTTCTGTTGCTTCTTACATGAGTCCTAAATTTGCACTAACTGTGGACAGTTTTATTTTACAGTAAATATGTGCTGCTGTCTCTGCCTTCTCAGAGAGAAATACCAATAGACACCGATACCAAATACCAATCCCAAATAGCTCCAGAAAAAGGAGAGAACACCTAGACTGTGAGACAGAATCACTAACAGAACCTGTCTCTCCTGACAAGTTGTAATTAATCACCCAGTCACTGCTATGTATGATATACGAATTCTGCAAAACTACAGTATTTCCAAGAAAATTCAGAAAAACTGAAGTAATTGTCCCTATTTAAAAACACGTCAGGACAAACGAAGAACATCAAATGGCTCTGTACTTGAGATTTCGCAATGTTAATACATCCTTTGACATGTAAAACCTAACCTTCAGTAAGACTACCACTAGAGAAACTGCCACCACCAAGAAATGGAAACTAAAACAAAACAAACAGGAACATCCCCCACCCTGCGCCAGCAAAACACACAACACGCGCTACTTGTAAAATCTACATTTGCCAACTCCCTCATGGCAAACAGCTTCCTCGCTCAGGAACACACTTTGAGAGCGGCAGTGGGTTGCAGAGCTCTTCCTCTTCAGTCTTTGAATGAATGAAAACACATTCCAGTGCTTTGCTTAAACTATAGGCCCATGGTTGCTGAAGGCAAAGTTTTCCTGGTCAAATGGGATTGTTCCCTTAAAAACACTATGCTCTCTTTGGATATACATGATGAAATTTTTAAAAAGGTTCACTTTAATAATTAAAAAAAAGAAAACCAAACCATGTTACCTTGCTTGTGTATCCTCTGAACACTGATCAGCTGCTGAAATGCAAACCCAGTAATATTACTCTCTTTCCCTTTCTAGATAGGCTGAGGGAGAAATCCCTCGTTAAGTTTTCATGCACACTTGTATTTACGTGTAAGTTACTAAGAAGTCATTTAACTGAATAAACATTATATTTAGTAAAAAATCATACGATCAGTTATCCTTTCTGTTTAGGAAAGAACCCCATTATCTACGTCAAGTTCCACCGAGAGCTCGGTATCTTCTGTTAAAAGCCTTTATCTATTAAGTCCAACTGGAACAGAGTTTATTGCTCCACTAATGTGGATCCACTGCTAAAAGCTGCATCTCGGATTCAGTAGAGCATGATGGCTGTTTTACACACAGCTGCATTTTGCAGCATTTTCCCTTCCTAACTTTAATTATTTTTTCAACAGTTCCTGGATTCAAGGTACCACAGCAAGTTCCTGAGACCTGCCTCTCCTTTCGTGTCTCCAGCCAGACGCATGGGTAAGTGGCAATACAAGAACATCATTTATGCCATTCGTTTTCAGTCATTCCCATTCCCTTCTGCAGCCACGAGACACACAGATACATTCTTTTGATGTCAGGACCATCCTGTAAGTAGAAACTTTGGTGCACCGCAAACACATAGTGCATTGCACATACAGGCTGAAAAAAAATCAGAATGATTATTGCTGCTCTTTTATGGATCAGCAGATTGAACAAAAGGGAGCTTTGCTCATCATTGGACAGTATGTCAACATTATGCCAATCCAGGGTTGCAGAATACTTCCCCAGATAATATAGTACATCCATTGTGTATTTATGTACACAAAATAAGGTAATGATAGGAAAGAAATCATTCTTTTAAAACCGTTTTATTGACAAGCAGATTCACAAACACTTCATCCTTACTACACTTAACTGATAATTCGCTTGCATTACATGTTTTGGTGCACTTAACTTCTATTAAATATAGATTTAAGTATTTTTGAACCTTGCTTGGTTTTCATCTTCCGCAAAAGAACTATTTCAAAAGAAAAGCAATTTACAGATTTCTTCGAATCATCTGTAACTTTAATTCCCCACAAGCGGCTCAGGTGAATCAGTAAATAACTGCAGTATTTCCCTGACCACTGTGGTCAGTTTGAATACATCTGCTTTTATAGAAAGTTATTGAATCACTTACATCGGTCATAATTATCAACCTCTTCACAAACCTTTACTCAAACTCCTCCTTTGTTTCTCCTGGGAACCTGGCCGAGAAACTATTAAGGGTTGTTTTGTTGCTGGTTTATTTGTTTTTTAACAGACTAGAGAGAGTTCATTCCACTCCTAACTAAGTGTTTGTGTTGGAATTCGCTGCAGACCTTGGAGCAGTCTTCTGGAAAAGCAGCCCAGGGTCCCTGCGGAGGACGGGCTGCCAGCTGCCGCAGCAGGGACCCCACTGGTGTCCAGACAGACAGTGCCACCGCGTGGAATGACAAACCCCTGCCCGGCTGAAGGGAGGGATGGTGAGGTGGGTAACCCTGCGCTCCCACACACACCTCTCTCTACGTTTTGTGCTGTTTGCCATTTTCCTGGGAAGGAAATGATGGAATTCTGAAATCCAAACTGCTATTCCCTTACGGCATAAGCAGCAATCTCATTTAAGCTCTCAGCCTGTATTAATGAAATGAAGACTTCAGTATGTGCCTTGAGTTCTGAAGCCAAAGTATTTCCTTTAAAAAAATTAGGCATTTATGCCTGTTTATTAAAAAAGCCCCCAAAACTAAATTGAAAACACCCACTCACACCCAAAAAGCCCAGTCTTCACCCAGGCGACCAAGAAGTCTGAGATGACAGGTTTACTAAAATGGGAAAAACTTTCTGCATCCATCAGGAATCACCAGAATCAGAGTTCAGTCAGCTTTATGCCAGCAATAACGCAAACATAAACGTAACCATAGCAGATCACTGGAAAGGCCCATTTAAGCCTAGTATCATTTTTCAAATGGTGGCCAAAAGCCAGCAAAAAAGGAGTAGAATAAGGCAAGCTGTTTTTCCCATTCAAAATCTTTCTCAGCTGGATGTGGTTCCTCAGTATTTAGCATCCCTCAGTGTAAGCTCCCTTTGAACTTGCCCTTTCTCCTCTCCAACACATACACTTTTAATATTCACACTGTACTCTGGCAAGTTCTCCAACACAATTACCTGTGAAGAACCACATCTTTTGATCTTGCTGAAACGGGGCTTTGTTAGCTTCACTTGTGGCCCTCAGCTCTTCTGTGGGAAGAAGGGATAGTTCTCCCCTGCCCATTCTTCGCATGCCACTCATAATTCCATAAGCCTTCCTCACATCCTCCTCAGACATCCCTTTCCAGGACAAATTTTGGGTCCCAGCTTTCCTGATCATTCCTCAAGTGGAAGGGGCTCCGTGTCTTTGACCACTGTCGTTTTGCTTCTCTGAATCTCACTCATTCTTACCATATGCTTTCTGAGCTGGGGTACGGAGCCAGGGAACCACACAGGGTGTCTGAGGGGAAGCATGGATTAGCGCAGGGGCATGACCAGATTCTTTGGTTTGTTCTTTACTTGTTTCCCAATAATACTTACTATCTGATTTACCTTTTTGAATGCTGTTGAGCACTATGGTTACATTTTCATGGGATCATTTATCGTAACTACAAAATATCACTCGTTACTGAGAGCCCAGTATTTCATATGGGAAGTTAGGATTCTTTTTACGCTATCTGAATCACTCTACCTACAGTGAATTCATGGGCCATTACATTATATCATCCAGTGACTCAGTCTTACAGGATCCTTCTGCAGCTTTTCGTAGTTGATGTTATTGTTGGACTCAATGATCCTTAATGACCCCTCCACCTTGAGCTATTCTATGATTCTACACGATCAGTGAACACTGTCACCTTCTTGCTCACTGCCTTTTATCAGCTGTTTACGGAAATTCTAACAGTTCGGAATCCAGAACCAAACCCTGCAGAACTAAAATTCTTCCGCTGAAAGGACTGACCTTATGTTCACAAAAACTGCTGTCCTGGATCAGACTGGCCCAGCTTGCCCAGCACTCTGCTTTCAACAGTGGCTATCAGAGACCCTTCTTCGGGAAAGCGCATGAGCCTGGCTGCTTTCTGCAGCCCTTTCTCCAAACACACCCCTGCAGCCGACACTGTTACATCGGGGGCCTCCCTCACCAGGTCTTTAACAGCCCCTCAACAGACTCCTTGCCCAGGAGTTCTTCCAGTCCCTTCCTGAACCTGCCCACACTCTCTGCCTGCACAGGTTCCCCTGTCACCCCTACTGAAGTTCTTCCCTATATCCATCTGAAACCGCCCTCCCACCAGCCCCAGCAAGCAACCCCCATTCTAGTGCCGCAAGACTGGACAAATAACTCTCACCTTATCCACTGCCTTCATTTCATAAATCTCCTCTCTAATGTGAACAGCTCTTTCCAGTCATAAGGAAGATGATCACCATTTGGGCCCTTTTGGTTGCCCTTCTCCAATCACCTGTATCCTTCTTCAGATGCAGAAACCAGAACCGCACACGCTGCTCCAGATGTGGGTGCACCAAGCTGGAGCAGCAAAATGGTGCTCTCTGTCTTCTCCTCAGTAGCCTCACTGAGGACAGACACCATTTTCCTGGCTTTCTGGCTGCCATGGCACACCGAGCCGAGGTTTTCAGGGAACTGTCAATGGTGACTCCAAGAGCTTTTCTTGAGTGGTGGCTACTAGTTGCGAGTTCAGCACCATGTAAACATGGTTCAGATTATTCTACCCAAGCCATCATCTTACCTTTGTGTACACTGAAGTTCATGTACCACCTTTCTGCCCCCTTCCTTTTTTTTGGCAAATTATTTTTGCCCTTTTCTTAATTTTTCCACTCAACTGTTTCTGCATGTAAGAAATCACTTTCATGCTATAAGCACCCAGTCTCCTCAAAAGCCTCCGGTAGGTTACTTTTTATTAATGCTTCCTGAAAATACAAGTAGACTGTATAAATCACACCACCTGTATCTACAATCCTACTCAGTAAACTTTAGGAAAAGCTGGTGAGCTTTAGAGGTAGAAAACCTCTAAAAATATATCCAAATTCAGGCAGAACTAGTCCCTAATATACTAACACACAGCAAGGACAGGCATATGCTTCTGTGCACAAAAAAATGTTGAGGTCAAGACAGACAAGCATTCTATACCATCCATGGGAAACCCACACACCAGAGGCCTCTCCTGAAACGGGCTGCTGCCCTCTCTCTGTCACCACTCGTTATGCTGATCTGACACCGCAAGAGGTCTTGAGCATGCTGAAGAATATAACCCCATCAACGAACATTAAAAGATTTATTTCTTTATGTTATAAAATTCAGCTGACGTAGCTGCATTACCTGGATGTGAGAAATTTGCTGAGTGACAAAAGTGGTGTTTAAGCAGCTCTGTTCCACTTATAAGGTCCATTGAAATTTTATCGATAGGGTAAAAGAAAGAAATGTTGATACACAAACTAAAGCCAGAATCTAAGTTCTGTAAGTACAGATGCGGCTTCAGTAAGGTACTGTGCGAGATGAGACAGTTTTCCACATATGTAGTAAACAAACCACAACAAAACTGAACATTTCAGTATTTGTGCTCTTGACTTAGGTGACGGCAGAATCTCAGTAAACACTGACAAGTGAAATTTGGTGGAACAGGCGCAGGCACTCAGGACAGGCCCATCAGCCTGTTACCTACACTAACAGCATGCTATACATGCTCTCTACAGAGAGCTGAAGGCACCAGGGATCACGTATTTCACATCACGTGCATAAACTAATGCCCTCTGAAATATTGTATGTGCTTATTAACCGCCCCATCTGGACCTGGAGCATGGGCAACTGAGATCGTGTGGAAGGCAACCAACGGACAGACTGATCAAAAGAAAAGAGAAACAGTCCTCAAAATTCCAGCATACCCAAATCCCTGGAAGAGCGATCCAAGGAGTTCACTCCTTGGAACAGGCTTTTCAGGTCCTGGGCCTCAGATACGGACTTATATATATGAGGTCACACATACTCAGAAATTAGCTGCACAAGAGTATGGGGTGGGATAACACAGTCAACTTAAGGCACCACTTGGAACCCTCCCTTCTTGCTGATGAGGTAACTCTAAATGAAGGATACCAAAACCTGCTGAGAGGACGCCTATCATTGAGTGCAGAACAGAGCTCATTTTTACAGTCCCCTCTTGCAGGGGCAAACTAACATTCCTCTAGTAAGAAGACAGCAGATACACACGAACAACAGAACGGTTCGAGTTGGAAGAGACCTTAAAGATCATTTAGTTCCAACCTCCTTGCCATGGGCAGGGACACCTCCCACTAGACCAGGCTGCTCAAAGCCCCATCCAGCCTGGCCTTGAACACTTCCAGGGATGGGGCAGCCACAGCTTCTCTGGGCAGCCTGTCTCAGTGTTTCACCACCCTCATAGTGAAAAATTTCTTCCTAATAGCCAATCAAAATCTCCCTTCTTCCAGTTTGAAGCCATTACCCCTCGTTCTATTACTACATGCCTCTGTAAAAAGTCCCTCTGCAGCTTTCCTGTAGGCCCCCTTCAGGTACTGGAAGGCTGCCATAAGGTCTCCCAGGAACCTTCTCTTCTCCAGGCTGAGGAACCCCAGCTCTCTCAGCCTGTCTTCAGAGGAGAGGTGCTCTAGCCCTCTGGTCATCTTCGTGGCCCTCCTATGGACTCATCACAACAGGTCCATGTCCTTCTTATTTTGGGGTCCCCCAGAGCTGCATACAGTACTCCAGGTGGGGTCTCACCAGACCGGAGCAGGGGGGCAGAATCCCCTCCCTCGACCTGCTGGCCGTGCTTCTTTTGATGCAGCCCAGGATGCAGTTGGCTTCCTGGGCTGCCAGAGTCCATTGCTGGCTCATGTTGATCCTTTCATCCACCAACACCCCTAAGCCCTTTCCTCAGGGCATTCTCAGTCATACTACACTTCAGCCTTGGACTCATCTCAGCTTACTCTCCAATACTTTCTCTTCAACTCAAAAAGAGAGCAATTAGCCAGTGTCATTTTCTGATTGTCATCAATCCAACTATTCAGACCGCAAACATTACTATAAATATTTTCCTTCTAAAAAGCATGTTTAACAAGTTGTGGTTAATAATCTATTTTAGAAACAAACAAAAAAGAAAAACAGATCTAAAGTCTCCAGATAACACCACGCTTAGTAGTCCCCTGCTGCAGCAAACAAAAGCATTGCTTTCACAAACCAGTCAGGTTCCATCTAAAAAGTGTCAGGTTTTTGCTCCCACTTGACCTTTCGTAAGGCTGCTCCTGAACATCAGTGCTCTCCGATGATTAGAAATTTTCATGTATTATTTATCTTAAAATCAACGTTAAATTATTCATGTATCATTCTTTAGTTCAATTTATTCCCTTCACAGTGTTTACCTTGACGGTTCAATAGAAAGCAAAACAAGGCCTTTATTCTGCAAAACTAAAAAAGCCAAAAGCTTCTTTCAACAGACTCTTTAATTTCCCCACCTTTCCTAGGCACATCTTCCCGCATCTGTTCTACTTCACCTTTTTATGTGAGATGATTAACGCTATACAAAATATTCTAGAGCTTTGTTCACGGATAATAGTGACTTCTTTTTCTGGATCATCATAGGTCGGCATTCACTTTTTCCACAATTGCCTATCTTGTAAGTACCTAACATATATTTTGGTTTTGTAGTGCGTTCAACCAGTAAGAATTTATTCTGTAAATTGTGTGCTTACAAGTTTATAACTGCAAGCTTTTGTTCTAAGTTCTTATTGTACTTATTTCATTCTCTAGTTCTCAGGATCACCCAATTCCTTCCATGTGGTACTGTAGCCCTCTTCTATGTTGCCAATGCTTCCCAGCTCTTCATCACTACCAAATTAGAACAGTAAAGTTTTAATTGTTACATCTTTATTAAATATTTAATAACATTGGTCTCAAGATGGATCTCCAAAGAACTCGCTTTATAATCTTTTACACTCAGATTTGATGGGTCTTCCTTTCAATATTACTCACCATAGGTTGTCTCTAGTTACCTCCCATCCTCTTTACAAGTCCAGTGTTATCCCTATCTTTTCAGCACCATAACAATTCCCTTTGCAGCCAATCAAAAACATTAATGGTGCCTAGAAAACAACGGCAACTATTCAATTTCTCTTAAAAACAGCCATTACTTTATCACAGACAGTTTTGAGGACAGGTTAAAAAGAAGGTCTCCTGGCAAAAATACGCGTTGCCTTTTAGCTTCGCTTATCTTCGCTGTTTTCTCCTAAAGAGTACGTTCCAAGGCAGCACCCACGGGGGCCGCACACTGATTAAGGCCCTACCCAGAGGGCAGCCCCCCTCCTGTCCCCTTCCCTCGCTGGAGGCCGCCGGCGCTCGCCCTGTTCTCCCACCGAACCCCTCCACACCGAGCAGCACCGCCTGCGCTCCCCCCCCAGCTCTCAGCCCGGGCGCTGCCCAGGCCCCACCTCGCTTTTGCCGCCGCTTGCGGTGCCTGCCACCGCCGGGCCTTCCTCCCCCCGGCTCCCTGCCGCGGCCCCGGCCCCACGCCCTCAGGTCCCGCTGCGGGGCGCCGCGGGGGCCGCTCCGCGGGGCTGGCAGGGCCTCGGGGCGGGCTGTGCCGGGCCGCTCCTCACCCCGCGCCCGG
>VXBO01009024.1:513035-532010 GCA_013400135.1 Rhinoptilus africanus
CCCCCCGCCTCTACCCGTGAGGGGCCCGCTCGCCCCGGCGGCAGCGGGGGGAGGCAGCTCCCTGGTAGCCCTCCCAGCACTGAGGGCACCTCAGGAGGGCGAGAAGGGCACCACGACAGGCCATGCTGCCTGAGAGGGAGGGCCCGTCCTGGCAGGGGCAGTGACCATGGGAAATAGGCACCTTCTCCAGTGCCTAGGTGGCAAGAGGCCATGCTCAGTACACTAATATCATAATACGATACACAAGTACTTTTTCCTCCTCCAATATCATAGCACCGTTTCTAATTAACCCTCCCCTTCTGCCCCAACAATTTCAGTCTGGGAGGAAAAAAACCAAACCAAACACCTACGTGCAGGCTGTCTCCAGGTCCTCAGCACCCATGAGAACTGGTTCACTAGAGTTGTAAATACTAGAGGGAACGCTGCAAAGGCAAGGTAGGGGAGTGAAGATGATTTTTTTTTTTTACCCCTTTCCCCCCCCTTATAATTCAGAGCTCCAAAATTTGGTTTATTATTTCCAGACAATTCATTTTGAAAGACAATCTAAAATAAGTTATCACAGGTCCTCTTCTCTTATTTTCTCAAATACACTGTCCTCTTCATTCGGCCTAACCAAAAATCTTTTCCTTGATATAAAACACGAGTGAAGTACCTGCAGTGAAACAAACGAACAGTTAAAAGAGTATATTCATTTCCACAATTATAGATACAAACATAAACTAGAAAGTCTGAGATAATACCATTCAGGTCCAATGGTAAATCTCTTTATGTTGGCATTTCAGAGAGAACAGATTTATTATTTTTTTTCCTGATGGAATAGGACACAAGAACAGTTGTTTCTACCCTTAAGGTTTATTGCAATGCACTAAGTGTGGTGCAGACTGAGGGGCAGTTCCAGATGTGCTAACACTGATGTCCTTGTGGCCACTATAATGCCAAACAACATATGTCCAGGTTGACTACTGTTAATCACACATTCTTAATCGTAACACCTGCACAAATGATACCTTTCAACTCTACTTTTCCTAAAGGCTAACGTGTACTGTCCGAAACTTCCTAACACCACATCACCCAGCAGGTCTAAGCAGGCGCATTATAAGCACCCAAGGTATATGCAGGCAAACTATACTCTTACATTGCACCTATCTGCAGTTCTCTGTTGTGCTAGGAAAGTTTATGGCACGGATTTTTCTTCTGCCTCTTGCAACATGGTATTTTAATATATATGTACAGTAAGTGTCCCGAAAATCCCTACTAAAAGTGTCCATCACAAAGCTATGGCAACCATGCTGCAATAACTAATGTTAAGGTGTTAGCAAAATGGGGCCAAAATGTGCATAGATTATTATTTTTTTTCAAGACTTCTAAAAGACATAACAGCAAAATCGCCTAGACGCAGGCACACTCTACAGCACAGCCTCAAAATCTGCAAAGTCCACCTATTGCATACTAATTAAATCATTTTTATCTCAATTCAAAAGATTGTTCTTGATTTTCCTACTAAATCTTCCTGCTGCACTAGATTATCTATTCAAACAAGAATTTACACGTTGTTATACTGATCCAGTAGTATCAGTATACTGCTACAGGATCACAAAGAAAATCAAAGTTAAGTTTTTCTTCTCATGAGTCAGCAGAAAGTATTTCGCATAAGTTTTCAGAGTCTTTGCACAGCAGTCAGTTAAACTTCCCGCCAACTTGGAGTAAAAACTTGCAAGACTCTTGGGGATGCTAATGGCAAAATTATAAAGACCCAACTCTAACAACACTTTTTCAAATGAGAATACACAAAGATAAATTTCTAATACATTTTCCAAGTGTTTTGCAAACAGAAATAGAGCAATAGGAAAGGGAAGCCTTAAGAACCTTAATACTGCAATGTCAGCTTTTAGAAGTTAGCTAAGCATGGTTTGACACTGTATATTAATTGTCTGTCTAATAACACAGCTTGGTGTGTTAAGCTGAAGATGGTTTAGATGAAGATCTAAATCAGTTTAAACTCACCGTACAAACTGAGGAATAGCATGCCATACTATCACTGTTTAATGCAACAGCATAGCTTGACTTCCCTTAACAAATAATTTCATTTTAATTATCAGCTGTAATTTTGTTAGTTCTCACTGAGTTTTATAGTGGCAGCCAGACACAGCACCATCAAGACACAGCTGAAGAGCTCAGTGGTTTTATGTTGCCCTGTCCAAGGCTGCTCTCCTCACAAAAATTCAGAGGGAGCATTCAGAGTCCATTGAGGAGGTATTTTAAAGTATGTTCACGTCAAAACAATGCCTCAAACCCAGAGTGGTGCACAACTTAGTCCTTGCTAAAGCTGTACCACAGTGCAGCCACCGCACTGCATCCTTCAGTCTTCACCACAGATCTAAGTCTACTCACAAGACGTTGTCTCCCTTATTATCATTTGCAAGTTATTTGTGAATACTGAAGGCGACACCTAACTAGAAACTTGTCTCCGGCAGTGACGAGTACAGAGCACTTCAAAGAAAGGGGCAAGAAAACCCACCACACAGGTTAATCGATTTCCCTATTGAAGAGCAATTAGTGATTGTTTTTATGCTGCTTCTGAAGAAACAATGTTTCTTTTTTTCCTGAATTCGGATTAGAATTTGTTTTTTTTCTTTTAGAAATATTCTCCCTTTAGCCAATCACACGCTGTAATAGAGGCATTTATTTTTATTTGCTTTACAGTACTCCCTTTCCACTTATTTATTATCTCACATTCACCAAATGACTTGGAAAAGCAACACCTTTTAGCCATTTAGCTATTTAGGAACTTTCAGCTGTGAATAGCTATTCCAGCAAATTAAGTTGTAATTACATCTTTTACATGACAGGAATGTATATGTATAGATATGTAACATGTCAATTTTTTCAAGTGGGTATAAATCCAAGCTATGGGGAAAAATGAATGTATGAACACCCCCAGTGCGAAATCCAAGTACAAGTCTGTAAACTACATCAGTAGCTGCATGTGGATATACGCACTCGATCTCTCTATATATTCTGGCTTTCTGGAAACTTCCTATGTCTCACTCAAACACTTGCAAAAAGCAAATACGATGAAGTTGTCATAGAATCATAGGGTTGGAAGGGACCTCGAAAGATCATCTAGTCCAACCCCCCTGCCAGAGCAGGGTCACCTAGAGCACATCACACAGGAACGCGTCCAGGCGGGTTTTGAATGTCTCCAGTGAAGGAGACTCCACAACCTCTCTGGGCAGCCTGTTCCAGTGCTCTGTCACTCTCACAGTAAAAAAATTCTTCCTGATAGTCCTCTTGAATCTCCTATGCTCCAATTTGCATCCATTACTCCTTGTCCTATCACTGGTCATCACTGAAAACAACTTCTCTCCATCTTCCTGACACTCCACCTTTACATATTTGAAGACCCATTAAACCCATGAAACTGAAATAGAAGTTTTATTCAGACATGTTTCTTGCCCTCTTCTCCCTTCCAAAATTCAAGGTTACCTCCTTTTCCAACCCAAAGAAGTTCCCATTAAATTTACTAGGAATGTCCCTAACCAGAAAAACAGAGGTTGGGCTAAACACCACTAGCAAGCAAGGCACACTACATTTACGTTTTGGAGACACTTTTACTCACTAACCTGCTTTTGCTGGATGCTGGATTTCTTACTATTTTTTGTGGATCCAGGCATCTTGATGTCCTAAATAGAAAAATTTAAACTTAGAAAAAGCTTAAATGCTCCCCTAAATACTCTAACAAAATACACCGAGGAAATCAGCATTCAGTTAAACCCGGCAGAAATAGTGTAGGAAATGAACGGGTATATTTACCTTTCTCTCATACTTCTGTTTTAGTCTGAGCTACCTGAGTACTATCAACAGCTTAAGTTAAGTAATGAATTCTCATCTTCATAATTAAAGATTTTCTCTACTTCCACTACAAATAAACTTAGTAAGAAAGAGATCAAATCTTTTCCAAAATTAAAATTGGTCTTTTCTTCTGAATTGCTTACAGTTTAAAGCTATGAAGTAACACATGCTGTTCTTTGCTGACTGTAATCAGCATGGGTCTAGAAGATCACATATGTTCCTTTCCTTTTTTCTCTTCATAAGTTTTCAGTTAGCAGACATTCAGAGTCTTTAGATATCACAAGGTTAAACAAAGGCATTATTAATGCTGGAAATTACTTTTAAAAATAACAAGTCTTTAAACATTTTCATCCTTAAAGGCCTACACAAAAGACATCAGAAATATTTTAGCTACAAGTCAGATTTTTATTTTATTAACACTTCTATTTAAAACCAAAAAGTCTCTCAGTGTGAATGTCACAGATCTCAAATTGGCCTAACATTGCAGCAGATGGAGCAAGCAAGAGAAGTGGTGAAAAAGTGAAAGCCAGAAATGGATACAACAGGGTAGTTGCAGAACACACAAAAACTATGCCATAGATATCCTTTATCATATGCAGCGGAAATTAAAGTCACGGGGACAGAATGCAAACCAGGTTATTAAAACTGTGATGTTAAATCATCTTTAACATTCAGAATATTATTTCAGTAAAAATAAGCAAAGATTTACTTTTTAGTCAATTAATTCTTTACTGAAGTGTTGGAATATGCAAGATCCTTTTCCTCAACAGGACTTCTCTCCGTACATTTGAAAGAACAATAGAGTAGCAGGTGTATTACCTTTAAATACAAATTCAGATACCAGCATATACACACAACTCACCATTTCTTGGCCCTCTTTGGCTGCCTTCATCATCTGTTCTGATATCATTTTCTTCAAGCAGCTACTGAGCAAAAAGGCCTAAAGAGGATAAACCAGAGAACATTCTGATTTCTTCTATTAAAAGCGTTCCATTCCTCCTCCACCAGAAAATCACAGTCTCTGTGCTTAACATCCTTACAGTGTACCAAACTAGCTGCAGCTGCTTAAAACCCAGCCTCAGCACGAGTAACCCTCATGGCACCGCTCAGAGTGGAGAATAAGGATTTTTATGACTGGTTTTGTGAGGCAAGTTATCCTCTCTAGGTGTGCGTGGGCTCCTACCTTAAAGGTTGCCAAATTACCCCAAAAGGTAAGTAAGGTTAATCGAATGTGGCACTATCAGCACCAAAACCACTTCAACAAGTGAAGCAAGCTGGAGTTCATAGGCACTCAGCACCTCCAAAAAAATCAAAGCCCTGGTGGTTACATGAGATGGCTTAAGTGTTTGTAGACCAGCTGAGAGTCACATCTTGCATAGATGGTATGAACTGAGCAGTACACGTTCATCGCATGTAGTAGGTATCTAGCAGAGGCACCTCAGAGCAGTGGAGTAGAGTGGTCTTTAGTTCCTTATGCTGCCTGATGACTGTGTACAACTCTTTGGGATGATGCAGCCCAAGTTAAGGTCTGAATTGCACCCTAGAGATGCACCTCACTGCTTACTCTACATAAAGAAGCATCTCGGGTAGGGCATCGAGCATGAAGAGATGAATCAAAGATGAAATATCCTACAAGATCAGTGATAGAGGGAGTTGGAGCCATCTCTGACAAAGCTCCAAGTCATCCAATCTTTCCATTTTCTGCAGTGGGCTCTTGGATCAAACCCTTGTTTCTTCCACACAGCAGCACATTTCTGGCCTTTAGCTCTTCCTCACACTTCTGAGGAAAATGGGACAATTTTTTCTAATCAACAGGACACTACATCAAGCACAACCCTAACAGATATCACAGAAGATTTAATACTGAGATAATTGCAGGGTTTATTTGTTCTCCAGCAGCAAAGAAACTAGAAACCCTACTGCTTATGTTCTCATAAAACTTAAGCATGGCAGGAAATTAACACTTACTAAGTAGCTGTGTGAACTACATTGTCACCCCAGAATTCAGAAGTCGTGTGTGAGAAATTAAGCATTTTGATTTTACTTGAAAAATCCTGTCAGCTGCTGGGTGGTTCTCAGAGGCAAGAGAAGCAGTTTACTTGAATAACAGGCTCCATACTCTTTATAGAAGCTCTATATCTAAACTGAGACTGGTGCTGTCTTTGATGCTGCAGAGCCCAGGTTGTTTGCTAGGCAGCATAACCACAGATAGATGACTTGAATTCCTGGATACCTTTCTCTTTAAAGAGCTGCCTGAAAATAGTGTAAGGAATGGCACCCTATAAAGTCATATTTAAGAATTATTTATATGCAAAAAAAATACTTACGATGTCACATATTCACACGCTCCATTAACATGTGTTAATATGGCATATATTTTTATTTGAACAATAGGATTTATTGTGGAAAACAGGAGCCCTTGACCTTAGGTGGGTCTGACCTATTAATGATTTTGGATACTTACTGAGTCCAGTAAATGACACTTCTCCACACTCCATCCCAGGCTTCCTGCTGAGTACTAGGCATTTCTCTTCAACAGAAAAAACCCAAACAAAACAAAATCCTCTTCCCTTTATGCTAGAAACTCAAATGCTTTTCCCCAGACAACTGTCCCTAGGCTAACCTGGTTGAAAGCACAGCTGCTGCGCTCTGGTAAAGATGGACTAACTGCTTTTGAAGATCCCCTATGGCTGCAAGATTACATTTTACACTGACCCTTTCCTCAAAGGGATGACAACTAACCTGTTTTGTGTACAAAATTATCCACTGCCATTTGCCTGAATCATTGTACTCAAATCTGAGCTCCAGAGTGTCATCTTCACCATCCTTTGTGGCACCCTGGGAAACAAAAACAAAAACACCACAAAACCAATCACCATTGAACAGAAGAAACAGCTAGAAACAGCATTAAGGTGTTCAGCCTTAAATCAGAATTAGTCAATCAGGTTAATTTTATACAGTATGTAAATAAAACAGGTGAAGATCTTTACCAGAACACTTCTCCTGGGGGAGGAAGCAAGTGGGAGGTAGGAAGGGGGAGTCTTTACAAGCATAAAGCTGGCTAAAGCAGTTATTTTGCTCCCACACAAAACACTACCTCCAACAGGAAAGGAAAGGGGTGGGTAAAGCATGACAGGGAATGCCAGGAAAGGGAGAAAACACAGCAGAGTAAGATGAGATGGTTTACTGCTGTGAAGGGAATGTTTACTGTCAAGGGAATATGTTTCAGGATAGCTTTGGATGGGAATATGGGCAGATGGGAGGGATTTAAAACAGACCACCCCCTTCTCCCTAGACCTCCCCTTCCCTGACAGCCTTTTCATGAAGAGAAAGTGAATTCAGGTACAAAGTCAGTGAAGTACTTACAAGAAAAGTAACCTGCCAACTTCTTAGCCTGTTGATTTTAAAGCTGACCTCTTTGGTTTGTTTAGTAGGCAGTGTTATGCAGCAGATAATCTCATTATTGCCAAGACAGATGTCAGCTGAGCAGCCGCCTTCTGGATAGTCACAAATGCAAGGATCAAGCCGTACATATCCATAGAACTGCATTTTTCGAATCAACTCCAGGAACTGCACCAAAAAGACATAATTAAAGCAATTTGCTGTAAAGGCAAGTTAAATCTAGTGACTGGGGGCAGGGAGAAGTGTAGGGGCTATAATGCAAATCTTTCAGATTCCGAATACTCTTTCTCCTGGGAGGACAGAGATTCACCACACTGTGTCAACACTTGACTCAGAGAACAGCACTCACAGTTCAGACTTAGAAACTTGATTTCCTCCCCCTGCCCCCTGCCACTAGATATGATAAGATGGGTCTTTTGGATGCTCATCAGATATGATAGGAAGAGATAAAACTAACCATTAAGAAATACTGAGAACAGCAATCCCAGAAGCCTGAATTTCCATCTGATTTCCTGAACTGGATGACAAACTTTTGCACCCGAGTTTAACAAATAGAGAAGACTAGGATTCACAGTCAAAACCTTCTTGCTAGCGCCCTTGGCATCCAAGTAATACTGCTGGGATCTTTTAAAATGCTAGGCACCTCCTTTTCTATTTGGTGGCTCAGTATCTGACCAGATGCAAGACCCGGGTCACAGCCGGGTATCACAGTATCATTGCTTCAAAAAACACTTCTTTGATCTGTTTATATTGTTTTCAAAATACCATTTTACCTTTGCTTTGTTTGCATTTTTTTGTAAAAATTCAAGTTCCTGCATCTGCTCTTCTGTTGGTTTAACCCAATTCTTCTTAACTTCCTGGACTGCCTTAAAAGAATTTGTAAAAATAGCAAAAAAAGTCAGCAAAAATGTATTTCCTTTCACACACAAATGCACACATAGAAAACTTTTTTTTTTTAAATAAGGCCTTTGATTTTGGCACAAGTTCACTCTACACCGTTCTTTCCTCCTGAGTTAATAGTTTCTAAAGCTAGTATAACTCAACACACCTACAGTTCAGAAATCAAATAGTCTCCTATCATGGCAGAGTACCTACATGTAACACACTTGAAAATGGAGTGGACTGATACCTAAATATGTCCTTTTTGTGCAATACTTTTCTTATGCACAAATCATAGATGAATTACAATCTCTACTACATGAGCTTGAAGAAAAAAAAAAAAGAGAGAGAACACAATCAACAACAGTTATAATCAGCACTTAGAAAAGCACAACAAAGTGGCATTAAACAGGAACCATTTAGCAAACACTTTAAAAATTTGTATAAAAGATCAATTTAATGTGGGTAAGTTAACTTTTAAAACTCTAAAGACTTTTCAGTTTTACCTGCATATATAGCAAATTCAGTGAAGCTGTACAATCCATCAGCAGTGTATCAAGAGAAGGATCCATGTACCTTTTCCATGCCAAGGGAGAAAAGTAATAAAATATGAAGATATGCTTCAAAATATGGCGTTTTGATTTTTCAGCTAAATATGATGGGAGCCCAACCCAGAAAGATCCCATTACTTCCAAGATTAAAAAAACCCCAAACCCAATAAAAACCAGTTGTGCCCTCAAAGTGTGTACTCTATTAATTCTTTATATATTGTAGCAGAATGGAAAGAAACTGAAGTCAGAATCTCTCCACTTCGATTTTTGGTGGTACCAAACATAACAGTTACAATTTAGAACTAAAACTTTCCTCCGCCTTTCTCAAAGAACTCTGGCTTTGTCTACACAAGAGTGGGTAAGACTCTCAGGAGCACCCACTGCCATGATACAGCGCTGACATGCGAGAGTTAGTCTTGAGCTAGTTAGCTGCGGTACCAACTTCTGTAGAACGGCTGCAGGATCAGACCAGTACAGCAGGTGAGCAAGTGAAATACTCAGTTACCCAAGTGCCATGCTGGAACAGCTAGCTCGAGCCATTTTATTTAAAAGCAGCTTGGGCAAGTCTACACGACAGTATGACCAGAACAGCGCAGGCTCCACAGCTCACACTGCTCGGGTGATACGCCTCCTGAAACGCAGGAACAACCCCAGACTGCCACTTCCTACCTCTGTGCTTCTAGCAGTGCTCGATGGAGAACTGCCTACTCAGACAGTGACTTTGTCATGGCTTAGAACTACACAGTGCTTTTGCTAGGCTGGTAGGTTGTCCAGTTTATAAGAGCACATATAGGGAAACAGAAAAAGCTTTGTAGAGGCCAAGGTCTAGCCCACTACATTTAAACCAGACAAGTTACAAGCAAACAGGTTTCTGTGTAGCTTCAAGCCAAGCAACCTTGATCACTGCCACCAAAAGGCATGGTCTGTTCTTCCCCTTCTGCTCCAACCACACTCCTTGCTCTAGCATTCATCTGATGCAGCCAGTGTAACTCACTAAGCGTGCAAAAATTCCCTTTTTCATTTCAGGGAGAAGCAGACCAGACCACAACAGCAAGCCATTAGACTGGCTCAGCTATACCGCCTGACTGCACCCTCAGGGTGCTGTTCGTCAAGCGGGATTTTGGCACCAGACTCCCTGTCCCCAGGGTTTATTCTCAACCACAAGTCAGCACAAATGTTTGCCATGCAGCAAACCAGACGAAGGGACTGATCCAGGCCAAAAATAGGCCAGCAAAACCAAGTAAAGAGTAAACAGCCAGCAATTTATTTTTAGGCCGGGTTAGCTCACCAGTCCAGTTCACCACATCTGCCCACACAGTTCTACCAGCATAACTGAGGAGCCTGAGGTGAAAGCAAATGAAAGGGGAAAGAGCACTCTGCTGCTTAAGCCAGGCCACTTCCCAAAATAAATGCTCAAGTTATGGCCTCAGGTATTTTTGTGTATTACTACATAGAAGTGAGCATCTTCGATAAAAAGTAATCCATCTCTGCCCAGAGTTGCAGCTTGCAACTCAGAACTCAAAGCTCTCTTGTATATTGTTTACAAGTATATTCCCATTTGTGGTCACTGCAGTACTCGGGTATAAAGATTAGGAGGCAAGCAACCACAAAGCACCTCTCTATAGATTCTGAGAGAGGGAATAAATAGCTAGCTGCAGTCAAGGACACTTCAGGAATACTACAGTGATGAAATTTAAAACACACAGGAATTTACTGGTTTCTGTGGCCCTATAACAATTTGGCCTCAGAGAAAAGCAGTCAAGCTGCTGAAGCCTGAAGACTTCATAACTAAGTTATTCAAGGGATTTCTTTCTCTGTTCATAGTCGTTGTCATGCATCTTGGTAGCTTCTCTTAAGCTTCTTGCTCACCACTTTCTGATCCCAAGCTTACAGTGCAACTCTTTCATGCTTTGAAGACTCACATAAGGAAGTTCAAAGTCTGCCACTTTTTTCACCACTGGGAAAAGAAGAAAAGCAAGAGACACATTTGATGAAATCCAGTGAAATAGTCCAGCTACTTTCATGTATCAGTGGGTGCTGGTTAGCAATGTGCTTTTACAGAAGAAAAACAACTTAACAAATAAGGATTCTGGGGTAAAGTAAGGTGACAGATTAGCTACTTTCCTCACTTCTCTGACTCTGAATTTACATGGCTCTATTACTTACAGAGTATCTCTACTCTTTGACTATGTTCTTATAGAATATCATTCTCTCAAAACACAGCTAAGCAGGAGAGATGTTTCTGCATTTAAAGGACATGTGGCTGCAAGCTTCCAGGACTGGTGCTTTTCCTGAACAGAACACCAGACAAGAGCACTGTAATTAATGTACAGCAAGAAAAGCATGTCACACTTCAGAGTTTACTACTTTCCTGCACACCTTTTAAAAATTATATGTCTAAAGGCCCAAACCTGTAAATGTTTATTTCTAAGCCAACAATGCAATTCAGCAGAGCACTTAAACATGTAATTTTAAGCATGTGAGCATCTAAACCTTTTTTTGGCAGTGGACTGCGGGTTACATTTGATTTATTTGTGAGGAATATCAAAGATGAATAGAAATGTAATCAACTGAAAAACTTTTCTATTCTCCTGTGTACCTAATTCTATCACAATGCAATGCAAAAATAAATCCATCTGCAACTGCAGTAGAAGAGTATATAAGGTGTTATATCCAGACACGTTTGAGACAGAGTAACAACCCATGTCCTCAGAGGTACCTTTCACAGCCAAAGAGGGCTGACACAGTGAAGAATAGACACAGTGAAGTTCCTACCACTAAGACAGAGTTTACTACTGGACCTTCATCTTGAAAAGCTTCAGAAGAGCATTAACATCTTTATGCAAGTGAGAAGACTGAAAAAAGCTAAATGACTTGTCAAGGCCCCACAGAGAGGCTGCAATGCCGAGCTTCACTCCAGTCAACAGCAGAGACTGCGTTTACTTCCCTGGTGGGGCCTGAGCCTATTCCAGTCCCAGTCCCGGATCCAGCCTCATCCACACACCTGCCCACATGGAAAAGAGGACATGAGCAGAGCAATGAGGACATGAAAGGCCCTTTACATTTTATGACCATAAAGAGACTCACAACCCTGATTTACAGCTTGCTCAGTACCACCGTGGTTAAACTTAAGCTTCTATCCTTAAGAAAGGAAACATGTCATGATATAAAGGAAAGTAAGCCAGACATTGTTTATAAATGTAACAAAAGAGTTTCCTGTCCCATTGTTAAACTCAGCATGTGACCTGTAAATTAAGAATTGTTTTATGTAGGTATGGCCATCTGACTAAATGCCTACCCAGAAGATACACCCAATAGTTCCCATGTGGTAAAGTTGCTACATGTCTTGCAAACTGAGAGGAGGGACACGATATTCATGCATGAAAGTCTCACCCCTGCACCACACTATCTATTGCCATACTTTGTTCCACTCCTCCCAAGCCATGCGGGGAGATGGCTTGAGAGGGTTTATCAGACAGGAGGGGTCTTTCAGCCTAAGCCTGAGCAGGCTCATGCAAGCTCTGTTCAGACTCCAGGTTCAGTCACTGCAGCAGACAAAAAAGAAAAAAAATCCAAGGGATGGCTAAACTTACCAGAGAGTGCTCCATCATCATCATCTTGAAAGAAAAATAAGCTAAAATATTTTATTAATTCTCTTGGTAGCCCCACCTTGCATGATGCAACCTTTAAAAACAAAGAAGGTCAGATGCTTAGCTATCCATTAGCATGAATAAGGAAGAAATGTTCAGTCCTTATTAATGTAACTTAATTGTTTTTAAAATTTCCCTTATTCCCTTATTTCCCACTTAAAAGCAAATATAACCGTTCCCATATTGCAGCATTTGAGCTTGTGAGGAGTTTCATAAGTTTCAAAGGAACATAAAAATGTAATAAAATAGAAAATGTTTTCTACTCTGACATGCATTTAAGTATTCTCTAATGCAAGGCATCTGCCGTGTTATTCCAGATCTTCACTGTGAAATCCTCAAATCCTGTTGTAGTGAGCACCGTGTGTTCTGAGCTAACAACATTGCTTGTGAGCTTCAGAAATGTGCATTTTTACAGGATTCGTGTATTTTACAAGCCAACACAATCCTCTTGTTTTTCTTGGCAATATCTAGAAGTCTTGCCCCTTTACTGAACCCTACAAGTCTTACTTGTAGTGTTCTATAATTCTGTGTGACTGCTTCTGACAAGAGCAGACTTGAGCTCTGTTGAGCTTTTGTTATCGATAGTGCATAGGGAGCAAAAAAAATCCAATCCAGCTTGACATTTGGATTGGTTTTAGCTTGCTGTGACCCCTCTACATCTTTTCTGAAAGCGGGCAGAAATAGCACCAAGAGAAAATGCAGAAATTATTGGCAGGACCAACTGCAAAATGGGATAGTGAGGACAGAAAAATCAGGTACAGAAACCGCTGAATCAGGTTGAGGCAATGGTCTTGTTCTGGTTTAGGTCCTGAAAAATCAAAGCATAAGTTAAAGCAGCCATAACCTAACCAGCCATAACCAGTGCCTTCCTAAGTTCTGCAGTGACCATAATCTCCTGAGTTTGGTCAGGAAAGTGGTGTGGCAACCATAAGAAAACTCTCTGTCCCGGAGAACACTCTTGTCATAGCTGATCTGACAGGTTATGCAGCCTGATAGAGGAGTCATGCTGTGGTCAGAGGAGCTGGACTTTCTTTGAGCATAAGGTGGAAGTACTGGTTTTCAGTCTTCTTCCAAAGTGTGCCAATCACAAAACGCCTCCAGCTCTGTGTCACAGTGACAGCATTGTAAATTCACTCATCTCCACAGTTCAGAAGGGTTTTCTCCAGCTATATCAGCTGATTTAAAAAGCAGACGTGCTTTTGTGCATAGAAGAAAGTAGACATCAAGCTAAATATAGGTTGGGAAGAATTGTTCCAAGTTAAAGAATATATTCATGGAGTTTTCCTGATACTTGTTAATATCAGGTCTGTTACCGGAGAGGGCAGCAGAGCATAAAAATCACTTGCCTCACGCTCAGTTCAGACACCAGGAAGAAAGTTTTAGAAGTCCAAACCCAAAAGACAAAAAAGTGAATATTAGCAGCACCATCTTTCATTCTGTCTACCTCTGTGCTAAGAGGTACCCAGAAATCACTTTAAGAAGTTACCCACAGTGCTTCAATGTGTTACCCCTAGTAGCATAATGCTAAATATACCAACGGTATTTCGCAGGAGTGACAAACACAGATCTCTGATTCAGTAGGGTTTTGACTTATTTTATTTCTTGGATCAAAGCACAAGCTGGTATATGCTGCCCGAGCACCAGGATGTTAAGGAGTGATGGTTACAAAATCTACCTCCACTGGAAAAGAACAGTGAATGTGGCAACACGTTTACAATGACGAAAGCTAAATAATTCCTAAAAGTCCTATCTCATCTTTAAGACAAGACAAGAAATGGTGCCTGCAGCATTTTACATGTCATTGTTTCTTTCTTTAAAGTACCACATAAACATTAAAAAACTACAAATGCAATATACAAAGCACCATACAAGACTACGGTCTGGCTTGGAAATTACCTTTACCACTGCAAAACTAACAAGTTTATAAAGCCCAAATTATTAGTGTTTTTTAAAGCATATTAGCAAATCCTTTCCTTACACAATGTCACTTTGCAAGTCTCCTGTCTAAAAATGTCTCCTTTCTTCTTCCACCCTATTATACTTACTTGCCTCTCTGCAAATCAAAATTCCTATCTCCCTGCCACCCCCAACACATTTTGCCTTCAGCATCTCCCACCCCACAGGTCTCCTGCTGCAGGGTCTAAGGCCAACTCTGACACTTGCCTTCCCTGGAAAAACCGGTCCTGGCATTGCCTCAGGTGGTGCAAACTCCATAGGAGAACAAAGTCTGCAAGGAGTTACCCTGCGTTATCCAACTCATGGTAACTGTGCACAGAAACTGTGTGTTCTGCAGTCAGACTGACACACATCAGCTTGACGGAGGAAAGCAAATACATGTTCGCTTGTACCTATGGCCCTCAGAGAACCACCTCAAACTCAGATTGCAAACGAACAACAGGAATATAGTACACAATTTTCTGTATTATAAGAGGAATTTTCAGATTCCCATAACAGAGACGATTACCCATCTGGCAAGTGTATTCTTTGTTACTGTTGTTAAGATTAGGAAATGGCAGCCACTGAGGAGGAGGTTTCAGCCTTGCTCACGAACACACACGTACAAATACAGAAATACACAGAGTCACTGCTGCTCCTCCTCTCCTGGCATGAGGAGGGAACCCCAGCTGAAAGTTTCAAGCAGGAGCCAGCCAGTTGTGTAAACAACATTTGGTTGCTAGTGGTTTCAAAGTGTAACTAGCAATTGTTTACTGTACGTATTACAACAGCTGTTACGGACATCCCAGAGCCACAGTGCCAGAACTGCGCAAATGCTGCAAATGAAGCCCCACAGCTTCCCAGCAAACACGAAGGGACACAAAAGAAGTAAAAGGGGAGCATGCAGAAAAACAAGACATATCAGCTGCACACTAAGTTTTAACAGTAGTATACCAGCTAAAACATAAGCCAAGACTAGACCATCATTTCTGACATTCAAGCATTTGCACCCACTCTGTGCTAAATAAAGGGGATTATTTAAGAATGTGTCCCCATAAGGAACCGTATATATTTTCTGATTCTACCACAAATGAAGGAAACCTGAACTTGACAGCCCAATCCCATAGAAGCAGAAGGCACATAACATTAAGGGGAGATAAATTATGGACAAATGTAAGAACCAAAGAAAAGCTCATCTTCAAGATCAGCAATGCCTCCCAAGACCGCCATTCCTGGTACAATAAACCCCTCAAAAAACACAGAAGATATTCTTATATGTCTTCAAACAGGGAGTTTTATCCTTTCCTGACTGAAGTGATCTTAATATTTGCCAGCTTCTCACAGATGGAAAATTTCAACCCAATTCAAGAAACCCATTACCTCTAATACTCTTTCTGCAGTGTCCGATGTCTGGATATCAAGTCTAATATTGCTGCCATCAGCGAGGTAAACATCCAAAAAGGCCCTCTGGGTTTGGATCTTAAACGTATCCTGTTAGATAGAAACAGAACACTGTTTTATTGCTTTCCATATTGCTGGAGCCCTTCCAGAGATGCTGATGCTCCATTTCCCTATTTACTGCAGTAAAATAAACAACTGAGATTACTGTTTAGTAAACAGTAAGTAACAAAAATTACTGTTAAAGCTCACAGATGACAAAAAACCCATATGCAGAATAGCAAGTGGGAAGATACTGCAGAATTAGAGGAAGGTCACTTTGATGTTAAGCTGAGCACAGGTTACCGAGGGTCTCAGTGCCTATAGGAACAACACACTCACTGTCCTAGGAAGTAGAGACTCCAAAAAGAGGAGGTGGATAAACAGCTGCATGTCAAGATTTAAAAGCCATAATCTTGTCAAAAGGAAAAAAAATGCATCCCTGTATCTATAAGTAGGAAAATCTTCAGTAAGAATAATGAAGTTATGGTACCTTCAATATACTGGAGCCACTGCGACTGGAATACTGTGCAGTGCCAGCACCCAAGGTTAAAAACCACTGCAAATGGAGAGGGGATGTAAAGAAGAAACCTGAAAGCATTTAGGTCATGAGAAAACAGCCCTCATGGTAAGTGACCTCAGAACTGTTTTATGTCTAGGCATAATAAAGGGGTGATTTGCAATCTGGTAAACTAGAGTACAGAAGCCAGATCCATCGGCTGTCAGCTGATGATAGATGTGGTCAGACTAGAAGTAAAGCACATGCTTCCAACAGTGAGGAAGCACATGGGAATGGGGTGCTCTCCACTGGTTTTATATCAAGACATTTTATTTCCCTAAAAGACTTTCCCAAGCTCAAACTTAGAAAGCCCCATGCCCTGCTATGCGTGAAAAGTCAGTTACTTGTTTCAAGAGGATGGACACTAGTTTGAGAACTCTTGGGGATGCATCTGGATGAGGTGGCAGAAACTCCTCGCTGCAGTTCCTCTTCCCATCGACTGCCTTGTATCCTAGGACAGCAGTGGTCCTTCTGACATTTTGATTAATTAAGGAGAGGTACTCCCCTTGATATTCACAGTGGAGAAAAATGCTGTAATTGTGCATACTGCACAAAACATTAAATTTTAATTTCTTGTATCCACCTTTGCTAGACTGGTGGAAGATACAAGAGACTCTCTGTGAGCCCTTAGGTTTTGACTACTCTCAGTATCTTGCTGCAGAATCTTCATGGTACCTGTATATAGGAGCATCTCCTGACCCCTGCGATGTCAGCAAGAGCAGGATGGTGGGGCTGACATTTATGTTGTGTCCTCTATTACCCTCCTTTGGGTACCCTGAAGAACATGCTAGGATATATGACTCCAATTAACTAACTCATCTCAAACTGGTAACTTTTTTTGAGTCAGAAAGCCCACATATTCCACTAAATTTGGCTTAATTAAGTTATTTCAAGGTAAGATCAAACACAAACAAGAAGTGTTTTCTTCCACAACATCTAAAAATCAAGAACACATCGTAAAAAATTTATAGAATGATATGTGGGGAAAAAAGGTCTTGAGGAAAAACAAAACAAAACAATCTTTCTCACTTAAACAGACTTCCCAAAGATTTTCCTGACATCCAGTATTTCACCTAGCTGCATGTTTAGACATCATTTAGAGGTGAACCTCTTCTTAAGGCATTAGCCAATGCCCTGTCTGAAGTCCTTCTGGGGATCCACACATTTAAACTTTACCCCCAAACCAATTTCCTTCTTATCCACGAGACAGGTCTAGCCACTCCTTTTAGAATAAGCATTACCTTGCTTCTGTGGAGATACAAAAGCCTCTCTCTCTCTTACTGTGCTTACCCACGTACTTTATTTTTCACAAATGGGAAGGGACAGACGCTTCCTTACAAACGCCTTTGGCGCACATATTTTGGTGTGAAATGTTTCACATGTGATAAAAATGCATGTGAAACATGGAATAAACACGGGATGCAAACATTGGAACAGGATAAAGACACGTAACTCTTGACAAAGAGCAAGCAGGTCACCACACAGTCAGTTTACTATCCAGGACTCAGCAGCACTGGGGAGTGAAGACAAGCGCAAAAGCTCACACACTGCAGTAAATGCTTATGGTTATGGGCTGCTAATGCTGGAACTCCCATAGGGAAAGGACATGGAGGACTTTATGCACCTGCTTCTGACAGATCCTCACTGTTGCTCCTGCAGCTTTCACAGCCTGAGTACAGGCCACCTTGTCCACTGTGGCAATCCAGGGTCAAAGACACAAAGGTCACTTTACCCTTCTGCCACTTAAAGGGAGCCCCACCTCGCAGCACCCTACCCTACTTGCCACCTCACAACTTAGCAATCACGAGGGACAGAATAGAAGCACAATCCAAACTTTCAGCTACTTCCAAGCAGTTTGAGTTCTCCAAGAACACCATGCAACATATTAGCAGGCAGACTGATTTGAAGATCTACAAGAAAGGCTTTATTAGAGAAAAGAAAATCTCAGACCTATCTAGAATGGTCACATGAAGTATCATGGTTTAATACTTAAACTGGTGTTTTCCGGTCTTTTTAAAGCTGCTTTAATTTCCTCTTATTTGACTCTACTGAACTACAGACACAGCTTCATTTCATGGTCTTGGGACAAATTCCCTATTTAGCTCCAGCTTTTGACTACTGTTCTTTTAATATGGCTACGACACAGCAAACCACAAAATAAGAATAATCTTAAATTGTTGGCTTTGGTGATTCCCCCCCATCACATGCTTTTACCCTAGAAGGTAGACCTGCCAGAAACGCCACACATTGTTCAGTGTTATAAATATTTGTGTTTAGCCTCTTATCAGCAAAGTATTGTTGAAACAAAAAAAAATTTACTTACATAAAAACAAAAGGAGGAAACAGTGCAGTCTAAGGCAGGAGAAGACAGTGTTAAGTGAAGAAATACAAATACAGACATATCCCTAAAACAACACAAGAGAATCCAGCATAAGTTTAATATAAATACAGAGGGAAGAGCATTTACCAGTGTTAGCGATAATCCTTTCAGTCAGTACACATGGCAATCCCAATCACTTCCGAAATGGAGAGAAAAATACTTTTCAAAGAAATTTGTAGCAGTGAGTCAGAAAAGTTCAGATGTTCCCAAGCTCCTTTTTCAGTTTTGGAAAAAGCAGTAGAGTCATTGTCTCATCTACTCGAAACAAGCACCAACATACCCCCCCCCCCCCCCCCGCCCCCGTATTTTGGCTACAGTACATGTTTAGTA
>VXBO01009024.1:532428-567183 GCA_013400135.1 Rhinoptilus africanus
GATTGGAAAGATATCTCTAGGTATCTTCCCCCCCCCCCAGTTTTCCATTAGAAAAATTCATTTTAAGTGACTTTAACAGAAGTCAACACCAATCTGAAACCTTGGCAAGCTCTCAATGGATTTGATGCTCAGCTAAGAGCTGAAAAAAGACAAGAAGAGGGGCCCTTATTACAACATATTGACAAAAACAGCAGGTCAGGGTACTGCGTTGCATCTTAGCATTGAAACAAAAAGTTAAACAGATATCCTTGAGTTAAAATTCTTCAGAACTTTCTGTGCCAGAAACTTTCCCCCAGCCAGCGCACAATGAAAGTCTGAAAAGTATGGGAACTCCCCATGTGAAATTCAGATTTCTGGCCAACTGCATTTTTGAAATAATAGTTCATAAAAAAGAAACCCAACCTGGTTTGATATGAAAGAAATAACATTTATAGAGCAGTGCTGAAATGTTAGATACTCAGCCTGACTTCTGTTTGTCAACACACACATCCAAACACATTAGTGAGTTACTGCGAGTACAGAGGAATGTTACAAACACGCATTCCTCCACCGCATGCACACATAAGTGTGTTGCGAGTGCACAGAGAAGAAGAGCTTGCATGGTCAGAGACAGGGGCTCTAGCCAAGAAAATGCAGGCCATAATCAAACTAGCTTTGATTCCTGGTAACATCTGCAGGTTTCTGGGTTATCTTTTACCTACACTCTCAATAGCGCACACACCACAGCTCTGGATGGCATTCAATCCTTGCTCTCAAGCTTTGCTCCTCAGAAGGAAAACTGCCTTACATTGGAGTCCTTTCATAAAGGACCACATAAGAACGCTGCTTTTTGCCTGTTATCAAGCACTGATTGGCTTTGTTTGCCCAAGTACACAGAAACTTTTCATCTGTCCTTTTGCCAACACCTGAATACTTTTGCTCACATTAAAGGCTTTTGTTTACCAGCAACGCAGACTAGCAGAGGTCAGCCTCCTAGACCACCACCTCCAAATCTCTGCTGCTGCAAGGAAATTGGTCTCAATTTTATTCATAAACACATAATGACTAGCTGTCCTCACAGCTGCATCCTGAACACACCACATTACTCCACGGGTGCCCAATACAGTGACAGACCATTATCTCAGATTACATTCAAGGATACAGATGAGCTGCATTAAAATGAGACTGACAGGGATGTATGCACCTGCTCATACCACCTTTCTCCTGATGAAAAAGGAGAAGACACAACACAGCCACAACTGTCATCTTTTAACGACTTCTTGCAAGAACTGTGCCATTTACCTTTAGGGGCTGGAAGGAGTAGGGCATATACCAAATCTGTCTCTCCAGCTTTATCACTGGTCAAGTTTGCAGAGTTTGGGAGACTGGAGGGGCAGGGAGGTTATGGGTTAAGTTGTTCAACTCTGCTACACAACAGTGTTGGTAAGTATTTCAGCAATGTTCTTTTTGAGCAAAGCATCCATTGTGCTGAGCTGCTTCCCCATGTATCAGGAGCCCTGCTGTCCCCTGACAACTTCTCCTATGCAATTAGGTTGCTGGGGAAACAGCCAGAGCGTGCCTGCTATAAGGAGCAAACTGTAAGAGCATAAGCAACAGGTAGAAGTGGTGCGGGGCAAAAACAGGGGCCTGGAAAGCAGGGTTCACCTGCATGGGCTTGTCCCCACTTGAAAAGTTTGCCCTGTTAGATATGATCAGAGGGATATAGCTGGTTGGTGTGATGCTGGGTGCAGATACAGGTGAGTCACGTTCAATACTGTCAGGCAGCTGCAGTAAAGCCACGGTCCTCATACAGCACTCACACTCCAGGGACTGCTAGTCCCGGCACACCCTTCACAACCCCAGTCAGAAGAAAAACACAGGACAAAGACCAAAAAGGTCTTAAACTCAGGTTGATTTTTCCTTTGCATCTCCTAGTTTAGGCAGTGACATATACAAATATCTTCAGCCAGAACCTTAAAGTTTTAAGACAAGCTAAGAAAATGAAGCAAACGCTAGCAGACTACTTGAAAGGACTGGTCTATTCTCTCTCATAATGAAAGATATAAGTGAAGGTGAAAAGAGTCAGCAGTGGAATTTTTAAGAAAAAAAACATCCTAGCCTAGCAATTTCACTCACCTCTGGTTTCCTGTCTTCTCATTTTATTAAACCTAAAGTTTCTATTAGAAAAGCTACACTGTAGGCAGATCTGTGCTCAACAAACAGCTGTAGTGGCAGAAAAGTGGCTGTTCATCACCACCTGCAGTGCAGTCCCACTGCAATTTCTCCCACGTTTGCTGGTAGGTTCCTTGTACAGCTGTGCACTAACTGCTTTCAGGTAGCCAAGACCGACTAGTCAAAGCCAGTTCACATCACTGAGAGAGAGGAGCACACTATTTCACCATTTGAATGGTTTTATTCTTGAATCATTCGTTAATCATCCCTCTTGCAACATAACATGAGCAAGTTTAGAGGAATGCCTGGTTTTAACAGTAAGTAGCAGCAACACTGAACTGTGTTTTCACTCCTAAGCAGCATGTAGGGTGCTAAGTGCTGCCTACACATCAACAACGGAGACAGAACAGTACAGAACTGATCTTACATGGCTAAACATGGACTTTACTCCATGTCTTCCAATGCTGTTACAGAAATCTTATCACTGCCATAAAATACCTCACAAGTCACAGTATACTAATAAAATCTGGCACATGCACAAAGCCAGTTTGTTGAGCAAGATTCTTTAATAGCCAAAATGAATACTTAATTGGTGTAACTGACGGCTGAATGAAGGCACTGTGCACAGCTAATGACAGTGGATGCACTCTTGTCTTTCAGAAAGCTATGTGATCTCTCTTGTGAGTTTTTTCTTTAACATAATGAAAGAATACATAAAGCACTACTGCTATTTGTATTATGAAGTGGTAATTTATATAAGCACAACCATTATAAGTTGAAACTGTAAACAAGAAGAGCTGGAGAACTACTGTCTTCACCAAGCAGGAAGTCTAAACATCATGTATGAAAATGCATGGTACTGTGGAACAGAAATGTGGGTTAATTTTATGTCTTGAGAACATACTGACCTTGCATTAACATTTAAGGTGTAATTCAGTGCCTGCCTCAGACTCTACAAAATAATTGACTGGTTTTGCCAGCACAGTCATCACGTGCCTTAATAAGCACACACACATCTGCACATAACCCGTAAATCAAGCAAGTATTACACATGCACTTACCAAGTCACCCATCTTCAAAAAGGAGCCCACAGTAAAGAAAAGGTTAAACTAAATAACATCATTTCTGATGGAATGTTATGAGAAATGCACCACACTGGTATACCAAAAGACATCTTTAGACACTGCAAACATGCATTTTAAAAGAGTTATTTCCTGCCAGAACTTCATCAAAAGAAGTCAGTTGGCAGGGTTTGAGGGCAAATTGCAGGCATTCCTGATGGATTTAATTTTCTTTAGCAGACCTGTTATCAGTCACATCAAGACTAATTAAGACTCAGGGGTAATTGCTGGGAGTTATCTGTAGGGCTATAACAGGCACTGGATCAGAACTAAAGAGAGACTGCTTCTCACAAAAGAAATCCATAATCAGAAGGGGCTTTTCATTCACTGTCTTGAGCACTTCAGTAGCTCTGAATTTATGAGACTGTAAACAAACTGTATCTTTATTTACAAAGTATACAAGAAGAACCTTTCCAGAATTTGTTAGGAATACTTCTTCACACCATTTTCTTATAGCCTTTCTGAACTCCCGTTGCATTCCTTAATCACGTATAGCAAGTGAAGACCTCTCAAGTCACAAAACTCTTATTCCATCCTTCAACACTTCCCCTCTTCTCCAGAACAACTCGCTGCAAGTCAGGTTACAGCAGCAGCATGTGAAGCACTTCTCAGAAAACTAAAGCAGCAGCCCCTCCTTGAAAATGCTGTTGGGGTCATACTGCACCTGCCTGCTCCAAAACACTACTGTCCTCATAAGAGCCATAGCAGCTGGAGAGAAGGGAAGAAATGGGACATACAGCACCTCACGGTAGCCAGACACAAGCAAGAGCTATCCAGGCTCCAAGCCTGCCAAAGAACGATCACATATGTCATGGACCACGTTAAAAAGCATTTCAAAAGTCATCTAGGTTGCAGCAACCCAAATACATGCCCATTTCACCCATCACTACAGCTGCAAGATAAGAGAACATGACATTTTCACAGCAGTCATCAATGCACTTATCAATCCAAAGCACTGACACTACCAAAAAAGCAGTTACAGTTGCAAAATCCAAGAGTGTACGTAATCCTTCTATTGAGCCTTCACAAAGACTCTTCTGGGAACTGTTTAGAGGCAAAAGATTCATCAGATATGCCACAGGATATAAAAACAAAGCAAATGGTTCTTTCCATATGAGAAAGAAGTTCGTACATGGACAAAACAATAGCAATACTTTCATTATTGCCACCCAGGCTTCACAGAGAGCACGTTCATCGGAACTCGCTGCTTTAGAGGACAGACCAATACACTGAGAACACAAGGAAAGGAAGACAGCAAAGGAAGCCTTGAACTCAGAAGGTAGGATAATAATTCTCCTCTTTCATTGAACAAACTATTTGGCTGAAAAATTCAAAACTTACCTGCTGTAGCTTTCGGAAAAAACCTATGAAGACATCACTATTGGTAATATTTGAATCCAAAGTAACTGAAAAACAAGAGGAAAATGGGGAAGGAGGAAACCAAACTTAGCTGAAAGATTAAAAAAATGGCTAGTGTCTAAAACCAAGATGTATACAACATGAATGTTGGTTAAACAGTCAGTGCTACTTTACTCATCCTTTGGTTTCTGCACAGCTACCTTTACTAGCCTGTTAAATCACAGAAGCCATGAACTGCGCAAAACACATGTAGTATTGCTATTCTCCCAAAGCAAGCCTACAGCAAGGTTCTTGGCTATGTAACTCCATTGTCACTCCTGGCCAGCAACTCTAAAAGGAACCGTTGAATACTCAAGTGAGAAAGCTAAGATAATCACTAAGATTTTTAAGGCTTATCTAGAGTTTCTCTTTTGTAAGTCTTGGCACGAAGTATGTGAAGCCACAGGCCACAAACCTTTAAGCTCATCCCATCACACACCCTTTCTGGGTAGTTGAAATGTTTTTTGGGTTTTTTTTGTTTGGTTGTTGTGGTTTTTTTGGTTTGATTGACTTATGCGAAACTCTCAAGATGCATTCCAGGGATCCTGCAGACCTGGTTTATAACACAGCACATTGCACCTGAGATGTAATTTTTCTCCAAACTCTTGTTATAATTCTCACAAGTCTGCCAGGAAACTCTTGGAGGGAAGAAGTTTATGCAGAGCCTAGCTCCATATTCCACTTCTACCAGTCCAAGTGCCTGTCTTTTCTGCCTCTCTTTTACCCACCAGCCATGAGTTCTCACAGTCAAGCCCACGGCAGCTCTGGCAGTTGTGAAGCAGCAGGGATGGGTGGCTCAGTTCACTGGTCTGGAAGAACAGACAATGGCCAGACCACAGGCTGCCACCTGGACAAGCTGGGTTAAGTTTAGTGTGAAAATGAACCCTTGCATTTTGGGAAAGCTGCAGAAAGGCAGCTGCTTCAGAAATAAGAGGAGAGATAGGATATGCTGCTGTTCTAGAGCCAGTGAATCAGAAGAGAGGACAGGTCTGCAAATGCTTAGCCCTAGCCTTTTAGGTACACCATTACTCAGCTCAGTATATAAGGTAAAGCACCCTGCAGTTCCAATTGTTGACATGTACACAAAGGTTTAAGCCCTACATATGAAAGCTGATCAGGTTGTTACAGTCAAGCTTACCATTCTGAAGGTACTGCTCCAGTTGTGACCGTCTTTCATCTGCCATTGACTTGGTCATTGACAGGTAGAACTTTGGAGGGAAAGCAGGCACAGCACTCCCAAAAAGCTGCCTCAGCTGCAAAACAGCCAAAGGAAAGCTCCACATCAGTGAAGAAGTGTTAGAGTATCCAAGGAGTTCTCCGTGTTCTCTTGTTTTGACAGCAAGACATGATGACCTGCAAAGGGCATGGGGATACCCACCCAGCACCTCCCTGATGGCCCTCAGGGCCCACAGCAAAGCCAAAGCCTTTGCCCAGGCAGCCACCAGAAGACAGACCAAGTGAGCAGCCTCTTTTGATGGGCTTCTCATTTTTACAGTCTTACTTCTGAGTAGGCTTCACTTCTGAGCTCTCCTACAAGCCAGAAAAGTAGCACTGTATTAACCTCATCAGCTGGGTCTTATACACCTCATGGACAAACAAGTTATGGGTACATGTCTTCTCTTCCCAATAAGCCGTATGGGATTTCTTCCATCTATACAAACAGAACTACTTTTTAAGAGCTAGTAACTTCTGCCCTTGACTTGTGCCACCTCAGAGGCTTTTATTATTTCATCTGTAAGAGGTAGTAACTTTTATCAGATCATCTAATATTGTCAAAGAAAAAAAAAAACACAAAAACCAACCAAAGAGAGAATCTTTCAGGAATACAAACTATCTGAAAGTTTGATTCTTCCTCCAGCTACATCAGCTAGCCAACAAGAGCATAATGTCTCTGTACAAACCCTACCTTATTTATAAACAGAAAGGACTAGAGAACTACAATTACATTATCTTATGTTGTCACAAGATGGGTCCAGTATAGGTTTGGGCAGTGTTTTGTCACTTGGAAGTGTAAAAATTCTCTACTATAGGCAAATTATCTCAAGAGAAGAATGAGCTAATGTTTACCTTCCTTCCTTAGCACATTACTAAACACAGCAAAATACAGCAAGTTTTCCTGGAAATATTCCTTCACCTAAACCAAAAGAATATGGTATGTGATCAGTAAAGTGACATTCCTATAGTACACTGAGACATTACTACTGATTAATTTTAAGTACCAGCATTGAACTTGGCAATTAATGCCACTAAATCTTGTGAAAGAGACATTTTCCCTCAGGCCCCTGCTGCTAAAGTCTTTCACATGACTCCAGCAGCTGAAACGTGAAGAAAAAAAATATTACTGCTGCAAGATAGCAATACCTTTTTCTGACTGTTGGCTAAGATGTTCTCACAGCTTCACTTTCCCTACACTGGCAACACACTGCTATTTCTAAGTTCTTCATTATTAGATATAAGTGAATCGCTCCGAGGTATACAGCATAAAAGAGTTAAATAATACCGCATGCTTTGGTTTTATGTAAAGCTAACAGTAATAGCTAGTATAGAGTGCTTTTTATCTTCAGAGTCCTTCACATATGTGATCTTCCCCTAGAGACTGAAAAATATTATCTCTGCTCTACAGGCAGGCGAACTGAGGAGATACAACCAAAAATTTGCCGGAAGTCAGAAAGCCAGAGCCACACTGCCAACAAGGAGGTCCTCTTTCCTCCCTCTGCGTTCAGGCAACCCTCACCTACACAAAGCTGCGCCACCTGTTATCATCAGTTTGCACAAGCAAAGGCTCTGGCCTACTTTAAAAAATAATTAATTAATCTCAGTACCAACTGCTTGGAAGCTTCTTGAAATGCAATTGCGTGTCCTCAGGATTTGGGCTACAGAGAAGAGAAACTTCTCCCAGCTGATTAGACTTTTTCACATCTGAAAGAATTAAAGAAAAACGCCCATAAACTTATAGTGTGTATTTCTGTACAGTGCTGAAAGTCCACCAGACTATCAGCCACCAGCACAAAATTTCATTCTAGCCGGATGAAAATAGCCAATATTTGTCTTCACAAACCCAACCGCCCAGGCTAGGTTTTAAGTGCCAAGTCAACAACACCACCGCACCTGGTGGTGTCAGATGCCAACTACCTGCTGTCCTGCCGAACCAACACCACTATAAGAGATGGGTCCCCTACCCAAAATCTGCTTCTGACCATTTTTTTCAAGGCTCTGGGTTTGTTTCTGCAACCTAAAGCTACTCCACAGTAGACACACGTCTCCGTCCCAAGCCAGGGTGCCCTGTGCATGGCCATTCTCTCTTGAGTAGACCTACTTGACCAGACAGGTACTTCCAAACCACCCTGCTCCACAAGCTGTCCAAGGGGAGGACTCCCATCCTGTGGCCTCTCTGCACACCTAACCAAGCAGCTTCTTTGCTGACACTATGTGCAGCTCCTGTCAACAACACACAGCAGCCGCTGGGGCCAGTCCTGCCTCGCAGCCCAGCACCAAGACTAAGCACAGCTCCACTTCCAGCTCCCCACCCCAGAGGCAGCTTCAAGAGCAGGTGGCAGGAAAGCCCACAGGAGACCGGATCATAAAAACAAGCTTAAATCTGACTGTGTTGGAAGCCCAAACAGGATGTTCCAACCTGGTGGGAGAGGTATGAATTCTTTCTCCAAGATTTCCACCTAAAAGAGACAGAGCAGCTTCCCTAAATATGAGAGTTTTAAGCTCTAACAGCTATGTCTCCAAGAAGGAAAGACACCCGCCATAGTTGGTACTGTTTCTTTTTCACCTTTATGCAACAAATATTCCCCACCTCGGCAGGGGACATCATCAGTTTAAAGAGTAGTTGACCAGAATCAATCATCTCCTATTTAGTCTAACCCCACAGGTCTGCTTTTTGGTGTCAGCTCCTGCCCATGCTGTCTAGATGAGCTATTTCACCTAGGGCCATGCTCCACCACAGGTGTGCAGATACCAAAGTCAGACAGAGCACCAGAAAGAAAACTCCTAACCTGAAAAAAAATAGAGCAGCATTATAACTAGAAAGCTATTATGTATGGATTATATACAGAATGAACAGGCCGCTGGGCATTTCCTTCTCAGTTACCTGATTAAATATTAAGAAAAAGAGGAGACACCATTCTAAGATTAAAAATGCTTAAACATGTTTCATGTGAAAATTAAAATATAGGAATGTCAAAACTGTCCAAGCAATCAAAGGTATGAGACTATTCTGGTACATGACCAGCTAAATGAAGTTTAAAAAAACATTTTCTATATTTAGTTCCTTTTTACCAATTGTTTTATTGTGATTAACAGATTTTTTAGAACTATTTTCCCAACAGGTGTTTATACCAATCAGACACTGCTGCTGACTCAGTAGAGGTTGGCTTCATGACCAGAATCCATCAGTGTTTCATTTCACTCTCAATCCTACAGAGGGCAATTCCTACTTACTCCCTGCCTGGAAGTAAGCCAGTGAATACTCCAACAATTGCAAGAAATAATCTACGCCTTTCAGTCCTACAAGAGAACATACATTCATTATTATGATACTTGTTTAGAGAGGGACATGCTAAGCAGCTGCAAACGGAAAAGCCAAATGTAAACATCACAATGCGCAGGTAATCTCTAGCCCTGCTCTAAAAGTTCCTGTCAGTTGTATATTCTTGCAAGAGAGCCTTACCCCTCCATAAACAGAATAAACACCCACAGCTCTGGTGACTGTGCAGTCCCCACAGAACTAAAGCTAGAGGAGAACAGGGCTACAGTACAGAGCACTGCCTAACTGTTCTTGTAAATATCTAAGGCCAAAGCTTAGATCCTTAAAATGCACATCCATCTGCCATTGAGACTCCTGCTGAGGTGGTTCACAGTCATTTGCAGAGAATGGCTACATAAGTAGTTCAGCAAGTGCAAACAATAAGGAGCACTGCGCAAAGTATATGGCATTCATCCCGAACAAAGGGAGACTGGTCCTCTAGCTGTCCTTCTTTCTGCTAATAAATGTCTAAATACCCCAGACAAGGGAGGGAATGAAAACTAGATTTCCTACAATTAAATGCTCTAGCTCCTAAAATAAGAGAAGGCAGAGCCACCTCTGGACCCTCTTACAGGCAACACAAAGCCCCATCTCCCAGAGGAAGGTCAAGGGAGTAAATCCTCAGATCAAGACAGGCACCTTCTAGCAATCCAGAGCCAAGTACCTATCTCCACAAGAGAAGGACTAAAGCTTCACTGCTCTCCTCAGCACTTCTGCCAGCCCTGCTTAAACAATTCCTAAGCAAGTTCTCTTTTAGGATATCATTCTTGCTTGTTCACACCTTCCTCTCTACCATTTGCCTTGGGTACTCAGCTTCAGTTGTGAATCTCATTTGGAGGTAAAGCACCCAGACGTAAGGAAATGTTCCTTAGTGTTAGTATACCCGCACCTCCCCGTTCAGCGGTGTATCCAAAGCCTCAGATGCTCTGTTACACTATATTGCCTACTACTAACTTCTGAACAGTTGCTCCCTTCACATGGTCCTTTTGTAGAGAACAACTGCTCTGGGAGACAGCAAGGAACAGAGTTTAGGAGTGTCAAACAACAGAAGAACTCTCAGAATACAAAGTAATGGAAAGAGGAAAATGCACAGCAAGAGAAAAGGGGCAAGTAAGGCATAGCATCACAAACAAAAATCACGTGTCCTGATTTGGTATCACAAGTTAGGAGAGAAGCTTGTAGAGGTGGATTAACAGTGCTTTAGAAATCACTACCCTGAAGGAGATGAGAGGCACAACTGGTCCAGCATCCCATCCAACAGAGCCAGAAACAGATCCTCTGGAGCATTGTTCAAGAAATATCATCAAATGTAATCATACAGGAATTTGTCCATGGGGGAAGCTTATTTCTAGTTCATGTCCTGCATCTATCACAGAATTGTGTCTGTGGGATTTTGTGGACACCATGTGTGAGCTGGTCAAGACGGCGAAATTACTGTATACTGGAATTTAAGACTTCTTGTATTTGTGAATTTTTATACCTTAACAGAGTATTTCAAATAAAATAAGCAGAAGAGGATATAATAATTATAGATGAGCAACCTCACATAAGTACAGGGAGGACAATTAAGGGACAGCAGTGTAGCTGTAAGCTTCAAGACCAAGTATGGCAGCTACCAATAGCAGGAATGAAGGAATTAAAAATAAAAATCAGCTAATGAGTTGTAAAGCCCAGCAAGAGGCAAACAGTTACAGAGCACGCAGAGAAGGGAAAGATTTTGCTGAGAGCATTAACGAAGTTAAAAGCCTCTTGAGCAAGAAACAGTAAGCCTTAAAGAAAAAGCAAGCAAATACAAAAGCTAGTTTATGAGTTCAGATATATTATCCAAAATGCCCCATTAAGTAAAGCAAAATATTGCTGTGAGAACCACCACAGGGAAAAGAATTGCAGAGCTGGGGCACCAGAGCACACCTCAGCAAACACTGCTTCCTGAGGCAGCCCTGCTGCTGACTCAGCTGCCTTTTAGCTGTGCTACTCCAACTGCTTGTGCAGTCACACAGAGTCGGGAAAGACTGACTGATCCCCACCCAGGGTTACCTGGATGAAAAACTGCTCCAGAGTGGTGCTATCAATGCAACTGAGAGCACAGCAAGGAAGCTACCAAAAGAAGGAGCGCCCACCTAACCCACTACTACAAGAAGCATCCACCAAACAGGGCCCTAAAATAGGGTTGTCAAGGTAAATTATGGTTGCTCAGCAGGGGTGACAGTGTGCACCCAGACTAACAGAAGAGCTGGGAGAGGTTTCACTTGGAGCCAAAGACTGGCAAAGGCCAGAAAGATAAGGCTAGCCAAGAGAAAGCTGGCGGCCACTCTGCTTCCACAGAAAAGCTCAACATCACATGGTCCCTTTTATCTTTATAAAAAAACAGAGGAAGGCTAGAGGGTAAAGGGACAGAGGCAAGTTGTATAAGAAACAAAACAGAAGCAGTAACATCTAAACAGGCAGATTCACCCTGAAATAATCCGCTTCAGTTAGCTGGGACCATGTATCACTCCCTGATGCCCTCTATTTCTTGGAATACTCCAAGACTGTGTTCCAGCTGTTTTGCAATTGCCTAGTAATTGCCTATGTGGAAAGGGTCACTCCCAAGGTACGCACTTAGGCAATTCGGGCCAAAGGATCCAACACTCAATTAACCCCTGGCTTGTCCAAAAAAAACTCTGCAATTTACCTGGGCTGACCTCTGTACACTTTCTCAAGTTGTTCACAGGATTAAAGACCCCAATAAAGCAGTTGCACCACTCTCCCACGGGCCAAGGAAAAGAAGTACCTGGAAGCCACGACTGCTGCTGCTTGGCCAACGTTCCCCACTAAGCCAGCTTACCATACCCTTCTGCCACATCCCTTAGTGGGGGGTTTTTTTCGGATTTGCCTCTCAGCTGCTGCCAGATTTCACCCTGCGAACACGGGCGCAGCATGGTGGGGAGCAGGCCGGGCGCCGGGCCCAGGGGGGAGAGCAGCACGGGGGCCGGGCCCAGGCGCATCCTCCCCGTGCTGTCAGCACGAAGGAAGGCTTCAATAACGCAGATTTGGGCAGAAACAGCTCACTGCCCCCCTCCCACGCTGAGCCTGTGAGGGCCAGGAGAGCCCCTCTGCCTCCGCAGCCCCTCACAGGGGCCCGGCCTGGCTGCGGGGCCCGACGGCCGCCCGCACCCCGCCGGGCTGCCCCCACCGAGACCTTTCGGNGAAATTCCTCCAGAAAAGGGGCCTGAGCGGGGGCGGTGTTGCCTCCGGGGGCTTCGTTAGGGCGAGGGGCAGCGAAGGGGCGGAATTAAGCGCCAAGCGGTGCCCGCAGGGGGAGGGGTCTGGCTGGGAAGGGCCGCAGGGGTCACCCGCGGCGGTGGGGAGCTGGTGCTGGGGAGGGAAGGAGGCACCAACAGCGCCGGGGAAGGGGACTGCTAAGTCATAATTCGCTATGAAGTGATGGTAACTTACTGTTTTTCAAGGAACAACAACTAGGCACCATCTAGCAAAAGGGGTTCGCAGCAGGTTTATAGGAAAAGAAAGTCCTTTTTTCACACGGTGCCTCACTGAAGGTGAAATATGCTTAAAATGGCAAGCCTATCTCTGGCCTGGGACTGTTGTTTATTGCTAATTACCAGACAATCAAGATGAGTTACGTTTGTTGTATTTCCTAGCTTCCTTTAAGATATTTCTGGTACCCCTGAGGGAAAGGCGCTGTGGGAGCTGGGCCTTCTCGTGTGGATGGATCACTGTGGAAGTCCCGGTAGTCCTAACGCAAAGCAGTGCTGCTGGAGACGTGAAACGAGGTCATCGGCACGGAAATAATGCAGCTGAAATGCCTCCCCTGCAAACGGGAGCCGGAGATCAGCGCAGTACTCTGGCCTCGCCAAAGGGCCCTTCCTCAGAAGAAGATAAAACATTTCGGGAGGGCCGTGATTCACTAACTGACCTGCGGAAAACTCCTTCCCAGCGGAAAAAGGTTTGTACCTATTTTTCAACACAGGATTAATTGTAGAAATTCTGGAGAAAATGGAGAAGAGTAAGTAAAACAACATTGTGTAACATGTTTGATAACTTGGTTTGTTTTTCTTCTTCGTCCGTGCAGCCAAATATAACCAGTCTGACGACTTCTGCAGCACCCACGCAGCCGCCTTTTTACAGAGCCACCTTTGTAGCTCCCGATGTCACGGCTGCCCTGGGAGATGAGGCACTTGCGCCACGGGGAGCTCTGGAAGAGTTTTCCGTCCCCTCCTGAGCAAGGCCCCTGTGTGCATCGTTGTTTACATCCCAAGCCACTTTGCACATCTCCACTTGTAACCTGGGAGGCAAGGAGCCTGTGTGCTGAGTTTGACGGAAAAATGTGAGGTACGGGCAGACAGAGGATAGATCTATGCTCTAGGCCATGGGCAGGAATTTTCCACTTCTGCTGTCATTCTAGGTTGGTGGTCTCTCTTCATCTGCCTGAATCTGATTCCCATCTGGAAAATTACAGGAGGGGAAACTGAGCTACTTTTGGTGGCAAATCTCTCTAACAGTGGCAAGAGACAGGATTAAGCAAGCTTCCACTTGCAGATGTGACGGTGCAATGTTTGGGGCCCACTTTTGGAACTGTAATCTCTGTTTTATGTCACTTGCTGACTTCAAGTTTAACCTAGACCATGTGTAACCCAAGGTCCCAATCACTGCAATGTGACACAACCAGTTAGCCTGCCCAGGGCATAATTTTTGTTTTCTGAATGGTCAGATATCACATGGAACATTTAAAAGTGTGCTCAGAGCTATAAAAAGGTACATACCTCTGGACAGCTATAGCCAGCTGGAACGTGATGTGATTAGGAATGTTTCTTTAGCAGGTTACATGGGAAGTAGTATCTATTCGGCATAGATAAACTCTTAGTACCTAATGTGTAACAGGCTCATTATGTTGTCCCAGCTTGTTATTTCCTTTTTTTTCTTAATGATTATACTCAATCCCAATACAAGTGAGAAATCTAGGTTTCAAATTATTTTCTGAAAATATTCTTCCTTTGTTCTTGTTGCCCAAGTCCTTCAAAGGGAACTACAGGCGCACCTTAGTGTAGCTGAAAACATTTGTTTCAAATTTATATTCACTTCAAATGCCACGTCCTAAGGATTTGTAACCTGCCAGCTGCATTTTCATTTGGATACAGCTACTATCCATCATTATTGACCGAATCCAACACAACTCATGTACATGGGAAGCTATGAAGAATTCACTAGGAGTTTAAACCACTCCAGCGGGAAGTGAAAATGTTGCTCGTGTTCTGGGAGCAACTCCAGTGGAAGGATCAATCCCAGAAAATGGAACTTCCTACTTAATCCCAAGGAGGATTGCCAAAACTGCCTTGCCACATACCTGAAACATGTAACTATGAAAGCCCAGTGAATTGTGGTCCCAAGGGCGGGACTGTGGCACTCTCTAGCATATCAGTTTCGACCACAACTCCTGGATTTACTGAGAATAAATATAAATGCTGGTTGTTTTTTGGGGAGTTTTTTGCAGTTATTTCAAGCAGAAATATGTCTATTACACACAGAATTCTTTTTGCCAAGAATCCTAATCCAAAATGGCAAGTGGCTGTTTTTCAACATCCAGTTGTCCATAGCAATCATTAACAATGCTCCTAAGAAACGGATATAGCTGGAAGGACTGAAGATATAATCTATTTATTTATTCAAGGGTAGGCACCTAATTAGTGTAAACTGGCAACTGTAATGACATTGCCTGACTCAGGAACATCTTGATTTCTACCACCTTGCTCCCTCCTCCCCCAGCACCCAGTGAAATCCGAATTTTCTGGATTTGTGCAGAGTAGCGAAGAGAATGCATGCAATCCAGATTACCTCTGCACCAAACCTTTGCTTTAGTCACCCATACAGCCACATTCTGCTTGGCAAAGCAGACGGTGAATATAGTACCATTCATTCATTCACTCAAATCACCATTCATTTCAGGAGCGGGCTTTTGGCTGCTGCTAGACTCGGAAGCGTTTGCTGTGGGGTTAGAATGGAAGACAGGAGGACCGGAGGAATGAAATAGCAGAGAATCCAGCAAAATCAGCTTAGCTCTGGGTGGCTGCAGGGCGGTGGAGGATCAGCGTAAGCCTTTGACACGCTAGAGGGAACATGTGGCAGAAGGAAGTGACTGCCAGTTAGGCTGCCTATTAACCCACGGGAACAGTGTTCTACCTCTATTGAATAAATCGATTTTTCTGTGTGGTGCGTTGTTTTACAGCAGTACTCTAAAGATACATTGATAGAGGTACTAACAAGCACATTGTTCACTATCTCTAAGATTTAAAAAAAAAAATAAGTAGCAGAAGACATTGATTAACTAGGCTTCTGTGGTATACAGCGGGGAATTACCATGTATTAAGAGCGGGAAGAAATAAACCCAACCAACCCAGGGTTTTGTTTTCTTAAGCTGTCATCATCGCCTCAGCAGAATTGCCTCACTGTTTCCTTCCACCACAAAAATTAACCTAGTATTTCAGGCTGGTACAGATGCTCCTGCTTGACACACCCACAAAAGCCTTGTACAAAGCAGGAAGAACCGCTCTCTTCCTCCTTTTTCAGTTTCCCTGCATGCAAGAGGTTTACAACTTGCACATTCTCACAAAACATAAAAATTAGTTTGGTTAACTCCAGCAGACTCACCAAAGACCCATTACCTCTCATCTGGAGGAAAAAGCAGAAGTGAGGTGACCTCTTGCTTTCCTGCTAAGGCCCCGAAACTTCTGCAAATAGTTAGGTCTTTATATCATCCTTTAGACCTTAAAGATATTAAACCTTTAGTATCATCTGATTCATCGACATTTCTGTTTTGGTGCTAATTGGTTTTAGGTCTTTTAAACTCCCTCCAAAGCTTTTATGTTTTTCTAGTTGAAATTACATAAAATTAAGGTTGTACATTCAACCTCTTATCACGTACATACCTTGTTTTAATCACCTCCTTTAAGAATTTTTGAAACTGGGTGGTAAATCCTACACCGTTGTACACTTAAGCAACATTGCAAATTAAAGGCTAACCTAGTCTGCCTCTGACAAGACTGAACATAAGAACTGTACAAGCTTAACCCCATGCTTTTATAGCGAAGTGAGGGGTTTTAAATAGGATTCATTTATACCCTACCAGTTTCACCTCTCTATGCTCGGCTTAGTTCTCAAATTCACCTAACAGAAAAAATCCGGTCTGAAGATCTTTGCACAAGGGGAAAAATAAGGCCACTCTTGAATTGTCTTCTGTGGGACTTCAGAAAGCGTACTGTAGGGATTTAAGACAATGGTTCAGAGAACACTGGCGTTGCCCCCATACAGCATGGATTTCAGAACCCACTAACCCCTTCCTGTGATTCCATAGGAATTGCATCCTTTAAATACAGCAACTGGAAACCAATGGACTGCCTTCCTCCACAACTAGCAGATCTTCACTCCTTTCCCCCATCCCAGCCTGCCAGCCAGCTTTTCCCCCTCTGCAAAAGGACATGCCATCTTCACTGCTTCCTTTCTCTCCCTGCATTATCAATTTTGATTAAGCAGTTCACAGAGCCAATTATGGGCTAATGTGGATAGAAAACGCCTCTCTCATTCTGCAAGCCTGCAGAAAATACTCCCCTACAGGAAGGGGGGAAAAAAAGCAAGGCAGCACCTGCTGGATAACCCACCCGTAGATGGACAACTTCAATGCATCTGCTAACTTTCACAGGGAAAGTCTTGTTTTACATCAAAAGCTCTTGTTACTCTGTCTCTCTTGATTATGCATTTAACAGTTTTCATCCTGCTAAACTCTCAGCCTCAGTAAGGTCCCGTAGCAAATCAAACAGATGATGCGCTGGTGTTCCCAGCTTCTCACTTTTGCTGGCATTGGTCATTTGCTTGATGCCCCTTTTAAGTGACTAAGACACAAGCTGACCTAAAGGTCCTGTCAGCCCCAAGTGAAGGCAGGATTATTTCTATGGTGCTTGCCACCAGCTCAGATTTAGATCAAGCAGCAATTTGGTTTAAAAAGGCACAGCCTCCCTTTTCTGTTCTATTTCCTAAACGACAGTCAAGCATGAGGATGAACCAGGAAGGTCACCTTTTGCAGGAAGAAGCGGATTCCTGGAGCCAGCAAAAACTGCTATAATTATTTCACCATTCACAAATTTGAGGAAAAAAAACCCCACCAAGTTTCACATAAGCTCACTATATGCAGAGCTCTGTGACACATTACAGCTGGAAGTTACTGAAAAGAGCTTGGTAGTTAATATTAAGTAATAAGGATTAAATTTCAGATCACTTTCTTCATTTTCAAATCTGCTGATTAAAGCACCCTGTGTTCCTTTTCAGCAATAATTCAGTAATTTAGTTACAAAGAGCTAGCTGAGGCTTCCAGAGTTGCCTCTGACAAGAAGGATTTGTTCAGCACATTTAAAACCTCAAAATATAGTAGTTACAATTAAAACAATTGGTCTCACTAACAAGGAGGGGGCAAAGCTAACAGTAGCCATTCACTTGTTAGGGAACACAGCATTAGAAATACCTGACTCGGAGGATTGAGCAGTCGGGTCCACAGGGTTTTCACTGTGCAAAAAAGCATGATCTTTTGGTTACTATGCGTTCAATTTTTACTGCATTACCACCTGAAGCCTCACCTGTTTTGTTCTAGGAATGCCTTGTGTTCGTACCTTGACAGTAAGGGAATTCTGCAATGCTGTCTATTGCAGCCAACCCTTGCTCATTCGCCTATATCCACAGAATCATAGAATCACAGGGTTGGAAGGGACCTCTGGAGATCATCTAGTCCAACCCCCTGCCAGAGCAGGGCCACCTTAGAGCAGGTTGCACAGGAACACGTCCAGGCGGGTTTTGAATGTCTCCAGAGACGGAGACTCCACCACCTCCCTGGGCAGCCTGTTCCAGTGCTCTGCCATCCTCAAGGGAAAGAAGTTCCTCCTCATGTTTAGGTGGAACTTCCTGTGCTTAAATTTGTGCCCATTCCCTCTTGTCCTGTCCCTGGGCACCACTGAAAAGAGCCTGGCCCCATCCTCCTGACACCCACCCTTCAAGTATTTATAGGCATTGATAAGGTCACCCCTCAGCCGTCTCTTTTCCAGACTAAAGAGACCCAATTCCACATGACTACCTCCTCCTCAGGGTTCATTAGCCATCTAAAGACACAGCCTGTGTAGGCTGCTCCTTCCACCAAAACCTGAGAGAACGAACACCACGTGCAGGTGGTCAAAGGGGTCATGTGTTGGTACCTTACACAATTCCAACACAGGCCTTTTATAATAGTATTTCTTACCCATCATCTGAAAGTAGGGTATTTAAAAGTCTACTTCTAATTAGACAATGACAAGAGCTCAGACATCATCCCATTAAGGATTTAAAACCCAGATATGGATTTAGCAGCTCTTTTCATTTATTTTAATGCCTAAGTTTATATTATCACTAACAGGTGGCTACATGTGTGCTAATCTTCTCTAGAAACTGCTAAAACATACCATAGAGTGGGATTCTACCTTGGTATTCTGAATGCCGACCTGATCAAAAGTACATCGTACAAAATAAAACATTCACAAGTAAATCAGTGTTTAAGGAATTTTTATTAAAGCAAGAATTTTATAATCCAAATTACGTTTCTTTGCTCAGCTATCAATTCTCACTGTCAACTAAAACAGTGGTGATATTCTGAGCTTTTCCACAGTAAAGAATTACAAAATTAAAGAAAGGAATGCTTTAAATTTTTGTACTGTGCTGAAAATTCTTTTCCCCCGGGTTTATAAAACATTAATTTGTATTTTTTATTTTACTATTTTTTTTAAATTTTTAAATCAATAAGTAATCTAGGACTAGCACTTGTTTTGCTAGCCCCGGCGTTGCTCTGTACATAAGCTTCAAAGTTTCCTTTCCTTTTTTTATTTATTTTATATTTTGCAATGTTTTTCTCAATATTTAATAGTTTTTCCATGTTTAGATTTTTTTTTTCTTCGGTGAAGCGAAGTTCTAGATTGTAGTCCCGGATCTTTCTGCAAACAAAAACAATGCTGTTAGGTTTTACAAATAAAGCAGCACTGTATGATTTCTGACACGCTTTCTGTAACTGTAAGCCCAACAGGACTTTGGGCTTTCACAGGATCAATCATACCAAAGTTCTTCCCAAGAATTGTATCAGAGGTATCCCCTACTTTTTAGAGTCATGGAAGTGAAGTATCCCAAGCCTGTGATACTTGCTAAGACAAAACTAAGTCTAGAAATAAATAGTGCTCTGCACGGCCTTGGGTAACAGCTACGCACACTAATTTGTTACTGTAACTAACTTGACTGCGTGTCACCTCCACTGTTAAGGCCAGCATACCAAGGCTCATCAAATAACTACATTAGCAGTATTTTCAATTTCCAATTACTAAACCATCACGGAGCATACAGAGTAATGGTCTCAAAGTTTGTGAATCTCAGTTTAGGACAGACAACTTTTTCAGCACTTTTTTTACGTCCGGTGTGAAAGTGTCACTAGCATAAAAAAATAGAAAAAAGAAAGAAGTGTGGAAAAACCAAGACTCAAATTCTGCCTCCAAAAGGAAAGTTGCAGAAATGAAAAGACCAAGAAAAAAGAAAATTTAAAGTGGTCAAATGTTAAAGCAGGCATCTTCAATGGATAGCTATAGATGTGGAAAGTTCATAGACAGGCAGAACCTAACTGGACTGAATAAAGAATAGATTCCTGTATCACCCTTTCAAAATTCTGAAGATACCACCTTTTGCCTCTTCCTGTCATGCAAAATTAAGATACTAACCCCACAGAAGGCAATAAAGAAAAATCAGTATTTTAGTTGACATTAAATTCACCAACAAAACGTGATGTCAAGACCATACATAGTTTAGTTTTTTATTACTGTATAATTTTAGATTTTGGCAAGTATATACTAATTATAGTGCAAATAAGCTATTTAATTTCTAAAGAAAAATAGTGTCAGAGTATTGTTTAAGGCTTACTTCAATTCTGCAAGTTCCTCTTGAACAATGGTATGAAGAGTAGCGTTTGACAGAACTGCCTAGTTTTGTACACATGCCTAGAGCTAATTTCAGCTAAATATGTTGTTAAAAACAATCACAGAATTGCCTAGGTTGGAAGGAACTTTTCAGATCATCTAGTCAAACCATCAACCTAACTCTGACAAAACCCATCACTAAACTGTTATCTCTAAGCACTACATCCACATCTTTTAAATGCCTCCAGGGATGGTGCTTTAACCACTTCCCTGGACAGCTTGTTCCAGTGATTTATAACCCTCTCAGTGTAAAAATTTTTCCTAATATCCAATCTGAACCTCCCCTGGCGCAACTTGAAGCCATTTCAGGCAGTTGTAGAGAGCAATACGGTCTCCCCCCTCAGCCTCCTTTTCTCCAGGCTGAACAACCCCAGCTCCCTCAGCCACTCCTCATAAGACTTTTCTCCAGACCCCTCATCACCAGCTTCATTGCCCTTCTCTGGACCCGCTCCAGCACCTCAATGTCTTTCTTGTGGGGAGGTGCCCAAAACTAGAGACAGTATTTTGGGTGGGGCCTCACCAGTGCCGAGTACAGGGGGATGATCACTTCCTTCATCCTACCCACCACACTATTCCTGATACAGGCCAGGATGCTGTTGGCCTTCTTGGCCACCTGGGCACGCTGCTGGCTCATATCCAGCTGTCTGGCCACCAACACCCCCAGGTCCTTTTCTGCTGGGCAGCTTTCCAGCCACTCCTCCCCAAGCATTAATTCCAGCTAAATATGCAAGACAACATGTCAGTAGCATTTGCTAACCAAGAGCTACAGAACTGGACAACAGGCGTGAACACAAAATCTGTCTACAACTGTGACCACAGCTGGTACTTTCTTTGTCTGCAAACAATCCAGAGCCTGGAAGCACACTGCTTAACTGAGGACTACTGCCCTACTCGACCTATAAAACTCATGAAACTTACTTATTAAACACTTGGAACCCCAGTGGGATTGTTAACTGCCTTTTGAGCAGCCTCTTTAGCTTGGTGGGCTTGTAGTACGGCAACAGCTTCATCAACCTGTGAAGTAAAACCCAAAAATTAATAAAGGGAATCTTAGCAATTTCTATATATTTAAGTTAATGAAACAGTTTAAATTATACATACAAACAGTGCCTGCATTGTTAAAAAAGAAAAGGTAAAATTACAGTTTCAGTTTGTGCTAATTGAAGTCACTGCCACCTTTTGAAAGAGGATATTCTAACTTCTTCCCCTGGGTCACTGCTGCATTGCTGCTACTCCACTCTGCCAGCATCAACACCGGTTAAATCAGTATAGAGCTAGTTGCTGATAAAACTAGTGTCAGGCAAAAGTCCACCTACCTTCGAACGAAGAGACTCAGGAGACTCGAGCATGTGGAGGAGTTCGGAGTTGTCAATCTCCAACAACATACCAGTGATCTTACCCGCCAGAGTTGGGTGCATGCTTTGAATGAGAGGAAATAGACGTTCACCTGGAGAGAAAAAAGTTCATCAGTGACAAATGTCATCTGCCAAACAGCCTAGATTTAAGAGAAACGGGAAACAAACACCTTGTTCTACTGCTAAAACCATCTATTCTGCTTTTTAAGACTGGTAAGAGAGTACTTTGGCTGTCCTTCTGCTACAAGGCACCGAGAAAGATATCATGTACGTACCTAACATCTGCTTTTGTTCTTGTGGAGGGGCAGAAGCCAACATGGAAGCAGTCAAGGGTTCCTGACCTTGCACATGGACAGCAGGCTGCAAATTAATTTAACACCATTTCAATATTAGACTCTAGTTCATAAATTAAGTGCAGCTTCAAATATCCAATGTTCCACAACTCAGCATAAACAATGCCTACCACCGTCAGAAAGATGGAATAAATGACAACTAAGTCAATTTAATCAAACAGTGCTGGTTAGAGCTGAGTGATGCTGGGGATGAGTTAATCAACCACTCCGTTGTGGAGCAAGCACAAGAATTCAGGCTAAGGTAATCAAGCAACTGGAAAATATGAAGTAACACAGGATCACATCCCGTCCCAGACAAACTCAAAATATATTTAGAACCCCAAGGCTGTAACTCTGCTGCCACAATGCAGAGCCTGAATTCTAGAATAACAAAGACAACTCAATCATAAGCACCCCCTCCCCCTTCCTCTGCAAAAAAACATCAGCATGGACCAGTTCCTAAAATTACGTACCTGCTGCATAGCAACTTGCGGCTGTGTATTAAGATGCTGCTGAGGATTACGAACACCTGCAGCATATTTGTATTGTGGTACTGTGCGTACAGCAGGAGTAGCTGCAGTAGCTGCTGCTGCAGGACGTGGACCCATCGTTTGTGTTGATGTATTAGCTGAAAAGGCAACATAACTCTGTATGTGAATAGTTCATTTTTTTATTTAGCCTACACTGCACAAGTTTAAAAAAATTCAGCCTAAACTGAACACCTAATTTAGGTATTATGTTATAATTTCATCTCAGTAGTATTGTAAACTGTCACATCGCTGGTCATATCTGAAGGTTCAAAGCTCGAAGTTTACTGGATGCTACTTTCTAGTCACTTCACCAATGAATTGCTTTTCTTACATGCTACTGAAAAAAGATCTGTGAGAAAACATTCACTTTGGTTGAGTATTAATTGAATTTCATTCTAACCTCAAAGCACACTTGATTTCCTGAGCACATTACACCACTACTAATCCTAAAAAGATACCTGACACTGGCTCACAGTATTCTGTGACAAAATAATAAGAGCCAAAATTCTATCGTCTTAGTATTTCTACATGCAACCTATTATTACAATTTCCACAATGAGGTTTAGATAGAAATGGCAGAAGGTGTCATATCGTATTATTAAAATGCCCACTAAAAGAAGAAATGCTTCATGCCAAAGAAATGGGACCACAGCAGGAGTATTTACTGGGACAATATTTAAAGCAACTACTAGGAGGTCACACCAGCTTACTCATTTAGTAAGAGCCAGAAAAGGAGGGAAGTGTTACCACATGCGACACTGAACTTAGGAATGCTTTTGAGAGATCATTCTGAATCAGAAATATTAAAAGTCTAATACTTAAAGTCTGCAGAAATGAAACTCACCAACACGTTGTGTTGACATGACTCGTGGGACTTGTGAAGAAGCTGGTCTCATGGTACTAAATGGTGGTCTGGGTGCTGCTGGGCGGATAGCACCAGGCATGTTTTGGAATGCTATGTTTCAGAGAAAATATATTCAGTTACATGCTGAAAAACTGAATGGTGCGCAGCGTTCAGAAGTAATACCACTAACACGACAAAGAGAAGACTGATACTGTAATGCCGTGAAAACGCATTTAAAAGCGCAAAGGTAAATGCTATGGAGTTTAACGCAATCACTGGAAACAGGTAAAGTGACTTACGATGAGGTCTGGCACCCTGAGCAGTCCAGCGAGGACTAGGTCTAGCAAGTTGAGCGAGTTGATTAGTAGGATAGTATGCAGCACGGTTCTGAGTCTGTCAAATACAAAAACATCACGTAACTTTGTTATCTTTGAAGGGCATGCTGAAGTCCATCACCTTTCTGCTCCGAAATCAGAATGCTGTAGTTACGGACACATGCTAAATAGTTGTATTTACTGTTAAATCTAAACAGATTTTATACACAGGACAAAACATGCAGTTATTCACCTCTATACGTACCTGTGGGATAGCTGCCATGAAGTAACCTGAAGGAGGTGCTGGCTGGTAAGGGTTGATTACAGGATTAGGTACTGCTCTCACACTTGCCATTCTCTGCATATACTGGTTGGTGAGATGAGCTTGGCGCTCTTCTTTACGCTGGGCTAGAGCTACATATAATGGTTTAGTAGCCACAATTCTACCATTCATCTCTGTGACAGCTTTGGTGGCTTCTTCTGGTGATGAAAAGCATACAAATCCAAATCCTTTGCTGCGGCCACCTTCCATCATGACCTGTCGGTATAAATTTTAGTTTTAAAACAAGAGAACGTTTATGTACTCAACTTGCACGAGTTTCTTTATTCAGATTACTAGAAGCAAGACCACAGGTTTGTTTTACTGAATTGATCTATAAAAAGGAATATAACTGCTTAATTAATAGCTGTTTACTGAATACAGATGAAAACCTCAGCAAAGTAATAATAAGCACATTACTGCACTGGAAAGACGTCACTTTTTCCCACATTAATATCAGTACTCAGTTTATTTCAAGAAAGGGTGGTGATATGCGTTTAACCCGAGGTAGAATAATCAAGAAAGCAGATGCCCACACATAAGGTACACAGTAGCAGCGGTGAGTGACTGGGTCACATCTGTTAGTCAATGAAATACATGACTCTTCCTTGGTGAAGGATCACCGTTCATTTTCACAGAAAGGACAAGCACAATTTATAAACTTTACCTTTGCACTAGTGATTGTACCAAATGGGGAGAATTCTTTTCGAAGACGCTCATCATCAATCCCATCATCAAGATTTTTCACGTAAAGGTTGACACCCTAAAAAAAACAAAGGCAAGTTATTGTTGAAAGCAAGCGGTCTGTGTAAACCTAAAAGTACCATAGAATAAATTTAGTCCTCTTGAATTAAAACTGAACCTGGTATCTGGTGATCCTGTCCTGCTTCATTTGTTCGAACTTGCGCTTCAGCTCCGTCTGCCTTTCCACCTTTTTCTGAGCCCGGCCAACATAGATTTGTTTCCCATTGAGCTCTTTCCCATTCATCTCATCTACAGCCTTCATTAATAAACAAGAGGTTAGCAGTACTTTGTATTCCAGTGTTTTTCAGGCATACAAAAAAACCAGCAATTCAAATATAAAGAGTTACATAAGGATTCCAGAAAAAGATACAATCCATCTACAGTATCACGAGCTGAAACAAAATACCCCAAGACTTCCCTGCCTAAAGTCAAATGGAAATTGCTTTGAGTGTGCTTCTCTCCAGTTAAAGGAAAGTCATAAGGGATCAAAAAACTTTTCTTGCATGAAGTTGGAAAAAAAAAATTAACTCACACAATGAAGAACTATTTCTCCAGCCTTACTGAACTAAAGGCAGAGAAAATAAAGTAAATTAAGTTGAAAAGCTCTAATTGTATCTTTCATTAAGGAAATACTTAAAGAGTGTGAAAATAGGAACTTTTTTCCTTTAAGCCATTTTGAGTTATAACTATTAAGATGTGAAAATTCCGTCACAGATTTTTTCAATTAATTTAAAACAAGAAGTCACAGAAGGGATTGTATACCTCCATAATCAAAGCCATTAAAAACATATCTACTGAGCTATTAGAATTAAACGTTATTTAAAACACTGTACATGTGATTCTGACTACTATAAAAGAAACAACTCATCAATGAATATATGCAAGACTGAACAACGTAGTTGCAAAACAGAGAGGATTTTGCATACTTGCACTACTGACAAATCACAGGAACACCTTTTGAAAAGCAAACCCCATTTGTTGCCATGATTTGTTCCGTGCCGAGTTTTTCTCCTGATGCTATGTCCCTACTGCCAGAGTCAACTGACATATCAAAGCAACCAGCTGACAAGCAATGAAGTTATACAGCATACCAGCACGTTATAGACATATACATGAATTAAAAGGACCCTTCCTCCCGAGTTACTCTTCGGAGTAAAAGCGACATCACAGGCCTCTATGACTATTTTCTTATAGTTGTGCCAAACACACTCAACAAAACTAACAGCTTTCCTGCTGACTTTGCAGTGCTGAAGTTAAAAACACAATCCTTTCTGCCTTGCACAAATGTTTTGTGCAACCAAATTGCATCCAGTGATTCATCTGGGCTTTGCACAGATGGAGTAATTTACCATGCTTTAATTTACCATGCTTGTATGTTGCCCAGCACAAGGAACTCCAAATTTCATTGAGACAGCCCAACTACAACACATTATTAAATTATTCAAGATTCCCCATTTCTACACTAGTTCCAGCTGTCTCAGAGTATCTTGACTTAACAGGCTCCTCAAATCAGCTGACATTTGCTCATCAGAAAGCACTCTAAATAGCAGAAACCATGCTAAGTCATTTAGGAAGCAGACACCTGTTTTTGCAGTGTCCTTTACCAATTAAAACTCCCTAGTGAGTTCACAAGATTTCAAGTCTCTCAATGAAACATTATGTGGGTCTCAGTTACAGAATTCCTAAAATTAAGTCTGAAAGCTTACTTTTTGGGCATCTTCATGTCTTTCAAAACTAACGAAGCCAAAGCCTTTGGATTTTCCACTCTCATCAGTCATAACTTTGACACTTAGGGCAGGACCTAAAAGGAGAATGAAATACTTATGCATTGCATACAGAGAGAATTCTCTTCATGTTTTGAGCATCCTGTTTAGAAGTCTTAATATTTAGCTTGTTTCACTTGTATTACAAAGGACTTCTGCACCAATTATAGTATAGTATAGTAAACATCATCCATTAATACCAAATTGCTAATTTGCCCTGATGCTCAACTTCAGCCAGCATGGCTAAAGTCTGCCATGTTGAATTTCTTTCCTACTGTATTTTCTACCAAAACGGGGTAAGAATTTCACCTCAGCAGGAATGAAATCGGTTTTCTCATTAAAAATTACAGCATTTAAAAAGCATTAGTGCTTCCATCCTTTCAAACAGGTACTGAAAGCCAGAGACGAGGCCCTTCTATTTTGGTACATGCCTCACCATTTATACTGGTAAAAGCCCATACCAGTTCAGCAACTCCAAACCCTTGAAAAATTGCAGTTCACAGACTCAGCTGGGAGATATTGGCAGCTAAATTCACTACCATTTCAACCACAGATACTTTAACAGTGGAAAGAAATTTCCTGTAAACGCTGCTTAGAGCTGCTACAGAATCTCTCATATACAAGACTTTGTCTCACTTTACAAGATATTCACTGGAGAACAGCAAAAGCATGGAGGAAAGGAAATACAAAAACAACCCTTGAGGCTGAAAATGAGAGAGATGTGCCCTATAAGCAAGTATAAGAATCTGTAGTAAAATTAAGGAGTTTGCCACTTCCTATTTCGATGGCGACACACCATATACATTACTAGATCATGATGATATGCGTCCAATAATTTTTCCCCGTGCAGAGCCGAGCATCAAGACAGAACCAAATATCTTGCCAACAGAAAAGTTCCTTATAATTTCCTATTAGGTCACCCACCACAATGCAAGTGAATAATGAAAGCAGAGATACTCTGAGTAAAAGCAAGTCTGCAGGTCAATGAAAGCAACAGCGAACTCATTTGTCACGTATCCTGTAGGGAATTCGTAACATTAGTCTGTACTAAACCAGAAAACACTTCTATGTGCAACTTAAAAAAAATTGTAAAATCCATTCAAAAGACTATTTAGATGCATTATTTTCAGATTATTAAAAACAATTCTGATGGCAGGATTATATATGCTATTATACCTATTTAAAATTCTACAGTTAATATTACTGCACTTTGAATCTGAAATTGGAATTGAGTACCAACTTTGCAGTACCTTTTTTCATTTTTTAAAACCAACATCAGACAGCCAGGTGATTCCTTATATTATAAGACACTGTACAGGTAAGATGCAAGAAGTAAGCTCAAGTTCACTCGTGCTTATATAAACTTAAGCTTTAAGACATTACCAAACTTGCCAAAGAGTTCCTTAAGTCTCTCATCATCCATGTCTTCTCCAAAATTCTTGATGTAAACATTGGTGAATTCCTTTGCTCTGGCTCCAAGCTCTGCCTCACGTTCCTTCCGGGATTTAAACCTTCCAACAAATCTAGTTGCAGGAGAAGAGAAGAGTGTAGGTTAAAGCAAGTCTGCCAAGGTTTAAAAATTTACTTTAATCCTCTGGCATCACATTTTGTTCTTAATCAGTCTCATTATTCACTATAGGCATGAAATTCTTTAGATATAATCAGTGTGCTTAGCACAGTTACAAGCACACAAATGCTTTCAAGCCACTGGCGAGATTGTTCACAGTTACAAAACAGCCTTTGATAATAGGAGCTGGACAATGGGACGCACTACTAGGTAAAGTGGTTAAAGAGAAATTCTGGGTATCAGCTTAATCCTTCTGCCATACTAAAAACTTGGCAGCCTTAAAGCAGTTACCGTTCTCCAATTCAGTTTTTAAGCAAGATATTTAACTAACCTCTACAACTAACTCCCTTACACACCTTTCCAGCCTATTTCAAAGCAAGATTTTTGTTTGTTTTGGCTTGGTTTGTTGGTTTCTTTTTTTTTTATTTTAACAGGCATAGAGAAATAAATAGTTCAGCTTGCTCTTTAGTCAAATACCATGGCGAATTGGCTGGGAACACGAAAGATCAGTTCATACTGTCAGAGAAAGACCAGAAACCGAAAAAAACACTCTGCAACCCAAGGAACTGCTCTAGTACAGACGTTACACGGCTAACACTAATTTCCATTTGTAGTAGACTTTTGCTCTCAAATATTAATGTATTGTACAACTTTATTGTTCCAAATCTGACAAATACAATAAAGTAGCATGCAGTAACTCAACACTTTCTTAAACTTTGACAACATCACCCGATTTATAGTAACCAAGGATGGTAAGAATGATAGTGCAATGTGTTCAGCAGATTTTGATAGAGAGTGAAGTACTTTAATTCAGTTTTAAAAGCCTAGACTGAATAGAAATTCAAAGCAAAATTAACTCTCATGATGTATTTTACCAAAAAGTTTATGTAAATCATGTGCTTTTATGAATACACACTATACTTTTCTTACTAATTTAAAAGGTGGTATAAAGATGGAAGATGAGTAAAAACATCCATAGTATGCCAGTTAAGTACAGAATAAGCAGGAAAACTAAAGTCTCAAAAATGTATGTTCTCCTTGTATGTGGCTTGATCCATCCATCTCTACATGTAAAAATAATCCATGATAGTAATCTGATCCCGAGTTCTGATATCCTTTTTCCAAACCCTCTCACGTATTTAGAGAGCTATTCTTTTGTAACTATACCAAATACCACAATGATCCCTTAGGCATAGCTGTGAGGCACACCCACCCTCGCCCCAAGCCTAGACATCACTACCCAAGTAGCCAAATAATATTTTTCTCCCTACAGAACAGTGATAGTATTTAAAACATTACATTTCTGTAAGTTTTATTTTCTACTCCTATTTCCTAGATATGCCTATTAACAGTCGTTCATATAAAAACATTAGTGTAATCCAACCGCTCTTCAGGACTAACTCTAGACCTTTAAGTTCCATCCAAAAAATGGACGACATACCTATCTCACAACTCTTATAAAGGAAGTATTATTCAGAATACCCAATGGATTGTATTTTATCGCAGACCAGTAAGATCAGAAAACTAGGTTAGTTCCTCATTACAGCATTGGCTTTAAGACAACTAATACAGCAATTTTTGCCCTAGAGTCCATTATTAGTCTTTTCTAAACTTATTCTGCCTTTAGAATAGGCAGGTGATACATTTCATAGTACTCCTAGCACTAAAATTCTAAATACTCTTTAAAATTAGAAAATGTTAGAACAACCTGCCTTTTCTAGGTAAGCTTTAAATAGATCTCTGCTGTAAAATGAATTTTTGGTCTGTTGACACCCAACTATGTACTTATGTACTTACACTTTGCGGTCATTAAGCAGCATACCATTCATTTTTTCAATAGCTCTTTCTGCAGCTTCTTGTGTCTCAAAATGTACAAATCCATAACCCTTGGATCCATTTTCATCACATACCACCTATTAAAGAAAAACTCTGCTGTAATACCCACGGAATGTTTCCAGAATAAATTCAGGTTTTTTGTGTCAAACCATTAAATGTACCAATACTTTTCCACTAACCTTACAAGACAGGATGTTTCCAAAAGCAGAAAATGTGTCATACAGAGCTTTGTTATCAATTGATTTGTCCAAGTTTTTGATGAAGATGTTTCCCACACCACTTTTGCGTAGAGATGGATCGCGCTGAGACCACATGATGCGCACTGGTTTGCCTTTAATGACATCAAAGTTCATGGTATCCAAAGCTCGTTCAGCTGGAAAAACATAATGGAATTAGCAGGAAATGCTAGTTACCTTAATAAGCAATGTAAACAGTTTGAAGTACAATTCTTCATTAATTTTTTAATGGTTTAAGTCCAGCACCACTGACAAGATGCAAACACAAACCTCCAATGTAAATAATGCCCACTCTGTTTTATGCAAGTTGAAACCGGCAAAAATTCCTCAGCAAAAGCTGCAATATGGAGTCAGGAAGGGGCACAAGTCAGCTGAACAAGCTGCAGAAATCCCAGTAGCCTAAAGGATTGGACCCCACTACAAAAATATGGTATGGTAGCAGGAGAAAATGTATCAAGTGATGGCAATTATGACCCATTCCACAGGAGGAAAAAAAGTTTTAAGGTTTGTTAAAAGTCAGCTGGCCACTCCCACATCACGTAGATGCATACTGTACCAATAAAACGCTTTTAAGCATAAAGCTTGTGCCTATATGAGGCCTTTTGCAGACATTAACATGACAACTCCTATATCACCAAGACCCCTAAACTGACAAATTTTCCTTGCTAGGCGGAGGTCAAGCCTGGTTCAGGCAGCTATTCCACACAACTTCCTTGGTGGCAAGAGATCTGCAATGGACTTCCAGGCAAGGGACAGTACAAAGAGACTGAAAACTAGTACTTAACTTTTAAAATCTGAAATTTCATATATATATTAAAAGCTCATGATGAAATACATACAAGCTCCATGAAAGAGCAAGCATTAAAACAGCTAAATGAAGTAATGTAAACCAGGTTTTGTTGCTCCAATGTAGTTTTTCCAGTAGAGCTCCATAACTAACTTTTCAAAGCCGGAGTTTAAGTTCTCAATGTATTTAGATAGGGAAGTATCAAGACTTCAGTTTTCACATGTCCCTTCAAAGCAACAAGACATGCCTGTCACGTTTTAAGTCAACAAGGTATTTAAGCAGGAAAGAGCAACAGTTCTCAAGTATCACAGACTTATTTTATCTCCTACATAAACTCCTTTTCGTCTTTGTTCCTGTACATCTAGAAGAATGCTGAAAAACATCCCAATAAATACCTGAAGTCACACTCATTGCTACTCACATCCCTGCAATTTGCATACAGCAAAGCAATCTGATGGTAACAAGACTGAAATCGACTTAGTACTAAAACCAGTAATCATGTCAGTTAATTGCTTTTCTTCGGAGAAGGACCAAGGGACAATCACATTGTGAAAACCCTTTGTTTTTGTTCTTCAAGTGCTGCTTCTGTCTTTAGCTATGTTAAGACACTATGGCCAAAGAAAATTGGCAGTCGGACTCTGTTCAGCTGGTACAGTGTTTTACATCCCTTCTTCCCACATTTTCAGATTACAAGTGAATATGAAGATTATATTCTCTGAAAGACATCTGTAAAAAGGAGAGTGATTTCTAACATTTTTCTTGTAAAAAAATTTATCTATTGATAATATTACCGCATTCGCATGGCAGTAGGTCAACAACAGATATAAGCTGAAGCCACAAAAAAAAAAATCACTGCAAGTCTTTTAAGTAAGTTAACAAAGCTTTCACAAACTTTAATATAAATTAAGCAGGAGAGAAAATACAACCTAGATAATGAGAAACAAAAAGCATTGGAAGCCTTTGCCTTACAAAAAACCCCGAACTGTGGATATCAGACTCGCCACAGTAGAAACATCTAACACTTCAGTATTGCCCTGGAAGTCATTAGAATTATTACTGCCAGCACCAGCAAAAGTGCCAGCAACAAACAGTTCATTATTTCCAGAAGTAGTAACAGGGCTTCCTTTACTAGAAAAGAGGCTTTTCTAATTCATGCTAATTGCTTCTAGAATAATCCAGAGGCGCCTCAAAAATGTGTGTTCCTGGACACATTTCCCAAACTTCTGACTCAAAGTGGGTGCAGTGCTAGCCCTCGCAAGCATTACTGCTCTGTGCTAGCGCTGAGCACCTATCTTAGACTGATGCAATTTCTCCACAAAGACACTGAGCATGGAAACTCACCAGCTCTCCCCTTCTCTTCTACAGAGTAGAAATACAAGAAATTTAAAGATTTCTGCTTAACCAACACCACGTTGTCATTCCACAATAGATTTCTTTAAAACATTACTAGACTACATCTGCAGCCAGGTACAAGCTTCTCTCATTAAAATTCACAACTAGTAAAACTGGCTTACTTTCATTACGTTTCAGCCACTAAAGGAGGCAATTCCATTCAGCAGTTAACTTGTCACCAAGTGGACACACCTACCCATGCTGTAGTTTTGCTGATTCTGCTGGAGCTTTTATTGAATGAGTCACCAGTTCCCATTTTAGTTGCGAGCGACTGGACAGTCCACTCTAGTAACAACTTCAAAATCACATGGAATATACGCTTAATGCTAAACTGTGCTAAATGTACATAGCACTAGTTATAGAACAACAAACTTCTGGAAATATAACCATTCAAAAAAATCTGAAGGGCAAAGTGCAGTTTGAGATTACTCAATAATATTTCCAGTTTAGTGATTAAACAAGATTGCCTGTGTTTTACTCGGGACTATGACTCAAATTCAGCAAAGTCACAACTACGAAATGGGCACATACCTCACAAATGTGTCATCAAGCCTAATTAGTTTTTGGAAGAGCTTAGAGATCCCTACTTTACAGACAGCTGGTAATGTCAAACACACCTTCAAAGATGTTTTCCAAAACCCAAGCTAGTTGTTACTACTATCTGTTTAATAAGCATAGGCCAAGATGAAGGTAAGAATTAGGCTAAACCAAGAAAAGGTAGCTAGACTAGAATCAAAATGAAACCAGCAGTACTGTAAGAATAACCATTCATTCTCAGAGCTCCAAGTTCAAGGTTTCAGTAAATGGATAGAATGATCTCTGGGGAAGAAAACCCAGCAAATGCTCTCTAGGCATTTGACATGAACATCAAATTCTAAAAATGTTGCAAAGCATAATCACACAATATAATTTAAGTATATTTTAAGCAAGTGCTTCCAGATACGTGCCAGATGCAAGTTTGATACAGAAGAGAAATGGACTAGATGTAGAATAAAATGCATGTGCTTCCAGAGGTCTGAAAAATACTTGTAGCATTTGGAGTAACAGCATTTCTGTAAGAGGCACATTCGTAAACTCTGAAAGCAAGCACTGCTCAGGCGAAAAAGCTGTATTTGTTTCCACGTTTGACAAATTACAAACTAAGTCACAAAACACAAGAGTTGAACGGGTTGCTCAACTAATGACGAGGATGAAGTCGGCCCTTACAGAATTCTGCCATTACTAAGGAGGAGAAGCATCTGAATCACCTTCAACTTCTGCCTTGACATTATCATATCACAGTACTGAACTGTGCTAACCCCTTGTTTTTCTTTTTGAGAGTAAACCGTACCATAGGGTTTTATCAAATGAAAGCACAGTATGTTAAGCATTCAAATCGTCTCATCATAAACAACGGCTGAATCAATTAAAAGCTCTCTGAAGTGAGAGAGCTGATAACAGGTGAAATATCTGCCTATTAAATAGATGAGGCTGTAACTTTTACTACTTGCATACAGATATCATCGGTACACCAAAGCCCGATCTGATAATGGCTAAATACTAAAGCCCGATTTGAAAGCCAACTAATGTAATTGCTTGAAAAGTTAGTAATTCAAATCTCTTGCTTTCATATGCTTGAAAATAAAGCCATTACAATAGAAAGCTGTTTACTTAACTGCACTTGAAACCAAGTATGTTTTAGCTTGGACTACAGAATGTAGAATAAAATTGCTTTTTCTTTGAACTGGACTCCCCAGAAGTTAGAATGGGTCACATTTGGATCCTCTATTGAAACACCCTCCAAATGAACACATCGCTTCGCCAAACTTTGCACAAAGACGACCAGAACTACACGGAAAGTTTCTTTACTGATATAACTTCAGAGACCCAGCAACACGTCGTGTAAAGCAAGTTTAATGAACACGCAACTCGGGAAACAGAGTGTGGGAAGAGCTTACTGCGGAGAGGAAGGGATGAGGACACAGCTTGCGACACGGCGAGGCCCAAACGGATTCCTCCCCTCCCTACCGGCCACACATCTGCCGTAGTTGGTGTTTTAACCTTCTTACGGCCTGGGCTTGGACTGGACGCCTATGAAACTACCAAACCACCCCGGCACGTCCTACTTCCTTCTTGGGGCCTCTTAATCACGCACACTCACACCCAGCTCCTGCGCAGTTATTAACAGCCGCTAATGACCACGATGCTGTCCCCGAGCACGCCGCCCCCTTCTCGGGTCCTTGCTGGCGGTGCAAAAGCCGCCCCCCCCACCCCCNGGGCTGGACTTCTCGTACAGCATGGCCTCCGTCACGTCGGGGTGCAGGTCCCCCACGTAGAGGGAGGCCATGGGGTAGCTGGGGGCGCTGGGGTTCATCCTGCCGCCGTCTCCCGGCGCGGGAGGGCAAGGGGGGGGCGCTGACGAGGCGAGGAGGCCGCGGCGGCCCGGCGGTCCGTGAGGGCACTGGCCGGCGGTGTCGGCGCGGCGGCGGCGGGGGGGGGGGGGAGGGGCGAGGGGGGGCAGGGGCTCCGGAG